>CM022765.1:20556482-20766482 GCA_012411365.1 Ameiurus melas
TCCGCTGCTACGTCATGTTGCTTTAACCTCGTCGAGACAACATGGAGTTAAGCTGGCGGATCGAAAGCAAACAGAATTAGGTTACAGATGTTTAACAGAGGCGTGCAGGTGAGGCGACACGCCAGACGTGGCTCGGATTAGAGTGTATTTTCCTTTAATCAGTTTTTCAATAAAGTTCTGGACGTTCTGATTTCATCAGGAACAAGCTTGCTTTTATACTGATGTTTATCCAGGAAAGCACGTAGCGTGCGCCAAGTCACATCAGCTTCCTCTCCCATGATCCTTTGAGCTTGAATGCCTTTACTTTGGGATTGTGTGATAATATGATTCGAACTGATATTAAAAAACGTCGATGTGAATTCCTTCAAAAAAATTTCTGGACAGTCCGTAAGATTAAAAAAAAAATGATCTGGTCACATTGATAAATGCTGGGTTTTTTTTATTATTGTTTTTTTTTTTGAATATGAGGACAACTCTTGAAGCAGAGACAATGCGTCGTGGTTGAAGAGGTGTCTGACTTTGTAAACAGGCTAAATAAAGAGCTTTATATGAACTAATGCGTGGCGACTTCAGAGAGCCCTTCAGCCATGGGCTTTGAGCGTGTGAGAAGGGAGGAGGGTGGAAATCGTTTCTAAAGCCTATTGGATAAATCCCACCACCGAAAACACATTTATAATCTCTCAAATACAGAGAGAGAACGACAGAAACCATGCGTACACGAGGATGCTCTTACGCGAATCCGTCCGGAAAAGAAAATGACGCGAATTAGTTTGCTGATGTGAACATCACCACGAGCTCCTGTCTCACCCAGATCTGAATATCATAACGGGCATTTCTAATTGTGAACGACTTCAGAGGAAACCAGCCGAGCAGCACTATTATTATTGCTTTTGACATGCTGCTGAGCAATGAAGTTTAGCCAATTTATTCATTTCTTCAATTCAACACACATGGAGTCATGGAATCTCAGTTTATAAAAAATAAAGATGTCAAAAAAAAAAAAAAACCCACATTATTGAACTTTTTCCTCACGTGTGAACGGGGATAACACAATTGCTTAACTAACAGATCATTTGGATCATTTTTATTTTTATTTCTGTTTATGGCATTTGGCAGATGTTCTTAAATTATTTATCAGTTCATTGACTCCTTAAAACCCAGCAGTACGGAAATTATTATTCATGATCAAGCTCTTACCAGTGAACTAATGATTCATTGCTTAACCCTTTATCCTGGTAACTAATGCTTCAGAAATAACTGACTTATTTGCACTATATTGTAAGGAAGGGATCAAATCACGACACGACATGCTCTTATTGGAAAATAATCAATAGTGGTGTAATGATGCAAAGGTATTGTTACCACCCCAAAGGGATTTTCCCGCATCAGCATGTCGAGGTATAACATGAGTGTGTTAATCATCGTATACAACAAACAGCAATTTGACAACAATTAGGGTTTGTTTTATTTATATATATATATATATATATATATATATATATATATATATATATATATATATATATATATATATATATATATTATCCATTTATTGTTACCTTAAATGGTATTACCACTACAGATTAACACGTGAATCTTTGATGTAGCATTTATTGGTGTTCAATGACATTAAAAATGTAACTCCTAATGCAAATATTCAAACTCATGCTGTTGAAGTGCTTTTTCTCTGAGTCGCTTTTTCTTTTCTTTTCTTTTAGGAGAACGACACAGGAAATGTTGCTGCGTATGACTACTTCTCGCCTTGGCCCCGTCCTGACAGCCAGTCAAGCGTCCATTTTATGCTAACTCCCTCAAGCCAACACGGGCATCAATATTTAGTCGGCTCTCTATTCATAATTAATACGTTCACGCTGCGAGCTGTCGGCCTACAGAGGTGAAGCCAGTGCATCCTTCTGAACATCAGTACAGACATATTTAGCACAAGCAGTCTGCTGCACACATGCTACCATATCCATAATCGAGCAGGAGGAATAAATCCAGCCGATTTCCCAGAATGCATTAGAGAGGAAATAAGAGGCGACCTCTATCCTCTCTTCTGCTTTCAGATGCCTTTGTGTTTCTAATGGAGAAGCTTGGCTTTGATATGATTGAAGACAGAGGAGCTCTCGCTGTGTTTTCCTCTGCCTACCCTGCAGGCCAGGCGCACAAAGGGAAGGAATAGATTATCCCCCCTTTCTCCGAACCCCACAAAGTCAGCCAGTCCACGACACTACCATTTTGGAATATGGCACTGCTTGTTTGTTTGTTTTTTTTTTGTTTGTTTTTTTGTCATTTTTGTTGTTTTATTTATTATTTATTGTTTTCAGAAGAGCTCTGAGCTGCGTGGATGGAAATATATCTGTGTGTCATGCTGCTTTAAAGTCACCATTTGCTACACACTCCCACGTGCTCTTTATTGTTTATTATCGGATAAGATCAGATCTCGGTGATCACTATATTGCATTCTAGAGAGCTTATTTGTCCGTCATTTGGGGTCGTAATACAGTAGAGGTTGTGCTGCTGCCACTGGGGACTGGTACGAGCGAGAGACACCAGAGTGTGTGTTATTTTCACATGAGGGGATCCGTACTGGAGGGTAGTGGTGAGGCATATTGCAATAGGACGCTTTAATCTGGTTAGGCTAATCTCAGCCCCCTCGCATACGGACAGAGAGATGCTTAAGCGCTCCCAGGAGGAGGAATGGCAGTCTCAGGCCTCCATAGCTGAGGAGACATGAATCTGAATGAATGAATGCAAAGCCTGGCCCATTCTTCTAGGCTGCAGGGACTGTGAGTGTTGAGTGTGTGTGTGTGTGTGTATGTGTGTGTAAATGTGTGTGTGTGTGTGTGTGTGTGTGTGGCTTCACTGAGAGCCAAAGAGATAATACATTAGCCTGAAAGGGAAAAAATGCAGCCCAAGTTTCTTCCTTTCCCTTTACACACAAGTTGACCATTTTCTGAGAGAAGGGAAAAACTACACAGGAATAAACAAAACGACCATGAAAAATGCTTTCAAATGAATAAGGACATTTGAATTGCGCATAAATATTTTTATTAGTGTAAAAATTAGTTTACATTATTTATGTTATGTAACAAGAGACACTGTTTGGCTTTTACTATTTAATACATATATAAAGCATGGTGATGCCGAGGGTCTGCTGATGCGTCTTTGCTCCAGGGCTGGAGTCTGAGCTTCGCAGCTATGTACATTTCGATAGGAATACCTGTACAACTGCTCATTCATATATACAATTATGCAATCTACCAATCAGGTGGCAGCAGTATTACTCTTGATTTGTTTTCTATAACAGCAGCACTGACAGTAATCCCGGCTGCACAGGTTTATATCTTTAGACAAAATGGTGCGCAAAACAAAAAACATCCAGTGAGCGGCGTCTCTGTGGGTGGACACACAGAGGTCAGAGTGGAATGGTCAGACCGCTCTTACTCTATGGGCTGTAACGGCAGTAGGCGCTGTCGGGTTTCATTCCTGTTAACCAAAGAACAGGAATCTGAGGATACTACAATGTTTCAGTTTTGTTTTTGTTTTTTGTTTGTTTGTTTTTTTCTGGAGATGAAGTTTAGCTTAGTTTTGAACTGCTGCTAAAGTAAATAAAGTATTTAAATATTAGAAGCGTCCTTGCTGTTGATCATACCCCTGAGATGCATTGGGCTTCGAAAGCAATAAAGTCTTGCTGACACACAAAGACAAATCACAAATGAAATGCTGTAATACAATTTATTATACACAATGTCTTACACAATTAAAAAAAAAAACAACAACAACATTTCAGTATATTATCAGGACTAGTTCCCCTTCCTAAAATAAATCCTAGCTTCTGTACAACATGATAAACACACATGCATCTATACACAAGCAGCGGTTAATGGGTTACGGTAAATGTCCTATATCCATGTATATATTCATCTGGCCGTTCGTCACGGCCTCTTAAGCTCATGAAGAAGCCAATTAAATGTGGCCTACAGACACGAAGGTCAAACGGTAACAGGCAGGGTCCTCGGCATGCCAATTATGAATAGCTGATGCAGAATGTAACCACGGGTAATTGATATGAATGAGAAATGCCTTCTGTTGATTGAAATCTAATTGAATTCGGTATTCTGTCAAAGCTAATGCTGTGTAAGAAGAAGAAAAAACAAAAACGTTGAGCTGTGCTGTGTGTATCATGGGTGTATTTTTATGAAATGTTCTGTCACAGTCAAACAAGTGACAGAGAGAGAGAGACAGAGAGAGAGAAAAAGAGAGAGACAGACAGACAGAGAGAGAGAAAGAGAGAGACAGACAGACACAGAGAGAGAAAGAGAGAGACAGACAGAGAGAGAGAGAGAGAGAGAGAGAGAGCCCAGTGTAAAGAGTGTGCATGCATGTAGAGTGAGAAAAATCCGGATAGAGAGAGTAAAGAGTCGCTGTGTTGATATGCTGCTCCATTCTCCTCAGCATCTGCGTCTGCTAATGAGCTGATTTCTGCCCTGTTTTATCTAACCTCCCAGGATGGGCCATTAGCATGTCCAAAAAGAGAGACACAGACACACATACACACACAGACAGAGAGAGAGAGAGAGAGAGAGAGAGAGAGGGAATGAGTGATTGCTTTACAAGCGCAGGCCCAGTCTTGATGGACAGAGCCGAGAGCAGTGCTGGAGCACACGCTTTTCCGTTTCAAAGCTTCCTCTAATAGGTCCCTTATGGCGGCAGTGTGGCAGTGGGGAGGAAGAGGAGATGAGAGGTTAATTTGGGCACAGCCCAGGTGATCCAGTCAGTCAATCCTCTCTCTCTCTCTCTCTCTCTCTCTCTCACACACACACACACACACACACACGACTCTCATCCTCCCTTCCACTCCATACACTTAATGATTATTAACATGCTTCAAATGCTTAAGGAGCCCTGGGAGTCTCCCTCCCTCTTTCCCTCCCTTTCTCTTTTTCTCTTTTCCTTTCAGCTCATCGGAGCATGAGGGGAAATCATTATGCTAACGAGGCTGCCGCCACTGTTTTTATTTCCTCTAATCACCCCCACCTCTGTGGTGATCTTCTGGGACATGCAGAAGTGCGCGCACACACACACACACACACACACACACTCATTTCCAGGCCTTATAAATATTTCCCCTTTTTCCTCGCTGAATCTTTTTTTTTTTAAATTGAAGAACAAAGGGCGAAAGGGCTTTTCTGCCAAAGCCCTCTGTGAGTGTGTGTGTGTGTGTGTGTGTGTGTGTGTGTGTGTGTGTGTGTGTGTGTGTGTGTGTGTGTGTGTGTGCTGAAAGGATTTTATCGCTCCTGTGGCACTATTAGCTTTGGCACAGAAGAAGGCTCATGTTGAAAACAAGCATTTAGTAACAGCCCATGGGCAATAATTCATCAATAATCATTATGAAATGATGGATTAGGAAGTGTAAGTGTGTATTAATAGAGAGAAACTGATTTGGCAGACTTAAGTATTTATTAGAAATCCCTGCTTAGAGGTTTCTGCTGTTTCCTGTTGGTTGTCTAATGGTTTAGACATATAAGTGAGTATAAGACATATCTAAGTTTTTTGTAGTTTTTTTTATATATATATATATATATATACATGTGGTTTAGAATCACAATTTGGTTTAACATGCTGCTTACAGGATGTCCCTATGGAATGAAAAAGAAGGTTAAAAGTGTTTGAAAATCGATTCGAGGAGGTCATTTCGCTAAAGACAAAAAGAATAATAAAGTGTCATTGGGAAGTAAAAATGTTTGGGATTCGGTGCGATCGATGCGAATATGTCGCCGAGATTTCGTAAAGATTTGCACTAGATGCTTGGGATGGTTTTTCATTTTTTGTCAGCTTTCATGGTTAGATCAAGAGATTACAATATTCAAGGAATTGAGATAGGGAAAGAATGACTGTACATTTTAGAACGGCTAAGAACAGTTGAGGTCATAAGTTTACGTACACCTTGCAGAATTTGCTAAATGTTTTTTTTTGTTTGTTTGTTTGTTTGGTTTTTTTTTTAAATACGGCGGATCATTAAAATAGCATTGTGTTTTTTATTCATTCCTGCCCTGAATACACTATTTCACATAACAGATGTTTACATAGAGTCCACAAGACACAATAATAACTGAATTTACACAAATGAACCAGTGCAAAAGTTTACACACGCGTGATTATTAATACCGTGTGTCGTTACCTGGAGGATCAGTGACTGTGTTTATGTTTCGTGATCGTTCTTCATGAGTCCCTTGTTTGTTTTTATCTGAAGTTTGTCATGTTAAAAGAGAAAGCCATTTCATTCCGACCGAATGCTGACACTGGGGACTCCTTCCAAAAATGCCAAATTAACATCTCCTCATAGAAAACGTCACTGTATCGACAACGACACTCATTTCTAATCTGTTCATGTGGAGCATCTCTGTGTGCAAGCCTTTGTGTACGTTGTTACTCTAGAAATGGTAATGTGTTAGATCGAGCGCATTAATGTAAACCTGTGCAGCCGGGATTACGGTCAGTGCTGCTGTTATAGAAAATGAATCGACACCTTCTGACCAATCAGAATCGAGAATTAAACTGTCATGTGCTATACTATGTTTCTAATACATATGTACATATATAAATATAGTTATATAGTTGAGTAATAAATCTACATACGCCTTGCAGCTGTTAAGAATTAAAAAAAAAAAAAGACGGATCATTAAAATTACATTATTGTTTTTTTTAAATTGATTCCTGCCCTGAATAATCTATTTCACATAAAAGATGTTTACATAGAGTCCACCAGACACAATAATAACTGAATTTACACAAATGAACCAGTGCAAAAGTTTACACACGCGTGATTATTAATACCGTGTGTCGTTACCTGGAGGATCAGTGACTGTGTTTATGTTTCGTGATCCTTCTTCATGAGTCCCTTGTTTGTCCTGAGCAGTTAAACCACCCCACTGCTCTTCAGAAAAATCCTCCAGGTCCTGCACATTCTTTACAATTGCAGCATCTTCGACATATTTAACTCCTTTCCAACAGAGACTATATGATGTCGAGATCCATCGTTTCACACTGAGGATGACTGAGGGACTCGTACACGACTATTACAAAAGGTTAAAATGTTCACTGATGCTCAAGAAGGTAACACGATACATTAAGAGCCAGGGGGGTGTAAACTTTTGAACAGGATGATCGGTGTAAATTGTTATTATTTTGTCTTCTGGGAAACAAGCAAATATTTTATGTAGCATCTGAAGGGTGGTACTGAATGAAAAAAATAAGATCTTAAAACAAAATAATAACAATTTCCACCGATCATCCTGTTCAAAAGTTTACACCCCCCTGACTCTTAACATAGTGTGTTGCCTTCTTGAGACTCAATGAAAGTTTGGACCTTTTTATAATAGTTGTGTAATAGTGTATGAGTCCCTCCGTTATCCTCAGTGTGAAAACATGGATCTCAACCTTCATGTAAACTTATGACCTCAACTGCATATACACTATAAAGATGAAACAATTCAGTTCATGAGACACTGAAGAAATCCTGTAACCTGGAAAGTGCTTAGTGGAATCCAGTAGTGTGATTCTCATCTACTTATTTATTTAAAGTTAAACTGTAAAGTTAATTTCTATTTTCTTCAGTTCATTTCGATCATTAGATGCGAGGAAAAAGTGTGGCCTGCTAAAATACGATGCATAATAACATGGCACAAGACATGATTAGCCTTTTTAGCATCGCCGGCGAGCACACTGAGCTCATCGCTAACTGCTGGCTAATTCACTAATTCACATCTCTCTGGAGCTCCACTAATGAGGAGATAATAGTTCCAGTGAAACGTAACTAAAACTCGGAGCCGTTCACAGGGGACGTCTGGAGACAGATGGAGCGTCATGGAGCCGCTTCACACGCACACACACACACACACACACACACACACTTCTCTCACTTTACCTTGGGTATGAAGAAAGCTACCCGAATGAGGCCCAGATGATATATAGGCTTACACATATACATGATACACAGAAATACACATATGAAGCTGTTTCCATTCATTAGCACACACACACACTACCACACACTTTCTCACATACACACTAGTCTCTCCCTCAGCACGGCATGAGGAATCAGGCCTCTTTAAAGAGCGTCCTGATAAACAGACGCTATGGGGAAGACCCAATCCCTCAAATTGATTTTTTTTTAAAAACATTATTCATCCATCTGGACTGGCTTAAGGCAGCAATAGGAAGAGGAAAAGAAAGAAAAAAGGTAGATAGACAGAGAGAGAGAGAGAGAGAGAGAGAGAGAGAGAGCAAGAGAGTGAGAGAGAGAGAGATATTTGAAGCATGGTTAAGGATGGGAACTGGGGAGGAAGAATCATGTATAATGCATTATAGACAATCATCAGCCATTACAGTGCACCTACAGGCAGGCAATAGATTGAGTCCTCTGGCCTATCTGATTTTTTTTTTCTCTCAGAAGAACAAACACATTGAATGGATTTACCATCGTTCATAGCTTTAACTGAAGCTCTGCGTGCATCTGTGCCTGCAGGGCGAAAAATGCTCCATCGCCTGCTCCTTCAAGAAATAAACATTTGAACCTGCTTTCATGTGTCTCATATAGCGAAAGCCTTATTTTGGAATCTCTCTCGTTGACGTAGTCTTGTTGGGACATAAAACAACAGCGCCGTGTTTGACTTTGACCACAGTTTTTTTGTGCTCAAACATGCACATAAAAGTCCCATTAACCAGCAGTGTTTACAGCTATTTGATGTCCCGCGCTGTGGTGCCTCGCTCCATCGAGAGAAAAATTAAAAACACACATTACATCTGAATGTTAAACAGCGCTGCAGACGGATCGAGGCGCGTGAGAAAGCTGCGAAGGGCCTACAGACCGGTACGGTGCTCGGAGATCTCTTTTGGACAAGATGGAGATGTTTCCAGATCATTAGCAGGGAGCAGAGAGCAGCAGTCGCCCTGCTGGACACCCACACACACACACACACACACACACACACACACACACACACACACACACAGGGCTCAGCGCAGCCCAAAGCACCTGTTTGTTTTCCTGCAGAATAAAATTACCGAATAACTTGAAATTCACCTTCACCTTTCTGTCGAATGCTGATATTATAAATGATGCTCACGCTCCACACTCCCTGGTGACTTCGCCAGACATTCATAGGACATCATAATTTTGGTCAGAATGAATGATGTGTCTTTTGGGAACACAGAGAAGACAAGTGATGTGGCTAAATACAAACATGTAAATTGTTATTACAGTATTTTATTTAAATATCTTTTTGTTTGTACCGCCCTTCAGATGCTACATAAGATATTTACATGTTCCCCAGATGACAAAATAATACAAATTTCTACCGATCATCCTGTTCAAAAGTTTACACACCCTGATTCTTAATGTATCGTGTTCCCTTCTTGAGCATCAGTGAATGTGTGCACCTTTTGTAATAGTCGTGTACGAGTCTCTCAGTCGTCCTCAGTGTGAAAAGATGGATCTCGACATCATATAGTCTCTGTTGGAAAGGAGTTAAATATGTAGAAGATGCTGGAATTGTAAAGAATGTGCAGGACCTGGAGGATTTTTTTGAAAAACAGTGGGCGGTTTAACTGCTCAGGACAAACAAGGGACTCGTGAAGAACGATCACGAAACATAAACACAGTCACTGATCCTCCAGGTAACGACACACGGTATTAATAATCAAGCGTGTGTAAACTTTTGCACTGGTGTGTAAATTCAGTTATTATTGTGTCTGGTGGACTCTATGTAAACATCTTTTATGTGAAATAGATTATTCAGGGCAGGAATTAATAAAAAAAAAACCAATAATGTAATTTTAATGATCCGTTTTTTTTTTTTTAATTCTTAACAGCTGCAAGGCGTATGTAGATTTATTACTCAACTATATAACTATATTTATATATGTACACATGTATTAGAAACATAGTATAGCACATGACAGTTTAATTCTCGATTCTGATTGGTCAGAAGGTGTCGATTCATTTTCTATAACAGCAGCACTGACCGTAATCCCGGCTGCACAGGTTTACATTAATGCGCTCGATCTAACACATTACCATTTCTAGAGTAACAACGTACACAAAGGCTTGCACACAGAGATGCTCCACATGAACAGATTAGAAATGAGTGTCGTTGTCGATAGGGTGACGTTTTCTATGAGGAGATGTTAATTTGGCATTTTTGGAAGGAGTCCCCAGTGTCAGCATTCGGTCGGAATGAAATGGCTTTCTCTTTTAACATGACAAACTTCAGATAAAAAAAAAAGAAAAGCAAGGCTGGTGATGGAACAACCGTCGACAGCTGCTATAACGGAAGCGATAACTGCAACTAACTAGATTCACAGACGTTTCACAACATTACATTTTTAAAAATGTCCAACGTGTCATTCTTTAATGACTAAAAAACGTCATTGTTGGCAAATTGCTATATTATAAGCGTAATAAAACATTGTGCAACCTGTGATATTTGGAAAATAATCAACTCTGGGGTTGTAGTAGTAAAATTGTGTCACAATGAACCACCTCATCATTGATTATTCTCCTAAAAGAGCACACCATGTTATGTTTTATTCCTTGCATCTAAAATACTTGTCAGGCCTGTATTTTGTATTAGTATACTACATGAATCAATATGTAACTATCAATACAGTACACAAAAACATTTCATATATTACACGATAATCACTCATGAATTAATTCTTACATTTTATTTACCAAACTACATAATGACTTGTTTATTATTTGTTTATCACCAAACCTTAAACGATGGTATCACCAAAATCTCCGTAGGCTCATCACAGTCAGGTAGAAAGAGATAGATTGAGCAAGACACATTATTCATAAAGTATTTCAATGGTTAATTCTAATATCCAAGTGGGGGGAAAAAATGAAACTGCTCGACCGAATATATTTGAGCTTGCCAAATGCCGGTGATATTAATTGTTATGCGCAGTGCAGCGTGACACACAAACTGAGCCGCGTCGACTCGTTCAGCAATGAATCAGTACTAAATGTGTTTAGGAGGCTTTTAAAGTCCTAATGTTTTCTGCAGCCACAGACAGCAAACTGAAAGATCATTACTTTCAGCAACTACTACATCATATCCCATGAAGCACACACACACACACACACACACACACACACAACTCACATACACGTACCAAATTACCAACATCAGCAGTGGCTCAAATATTGGTTAGAAGAGTTATCATTTCTGTATCCGTACCACTGTTGCGCAAAGCCTCGTTCACATATGATGTTGTGTTTATATAAAAACCTCTTCAGTAGCATTAACGTGCTGATTTTGAAATCCGGCTCACAGCTTTGGCTCTGGAGTTACAGACGCCTGGTGCAATCATCGCTTTGGGATCCTGCATTAAATACATTATTATGTGGGTAGATTGAAGAGCCGGCACTGAAGCCTCTCATAAATGAAATGCAAAAAAAAAAAAAAAAAAAAAAACTCCTTTGTAATCTGTGCCGAACACGTAATTAACCCACAAACGTTTAATTGACGGGTGTGAAAGAAATAGTTATCATGCAGAGCCACATACCCAGTGGAAATAGCGATCGCCATGCGGCGAACAGTCAAAATATTGTAAGAACATCAAACAGTAATTTTGCACAGGGCCATGCTCAGACTGCTCAGACTTAGGAAATACCTGAGCAGGTGATCATTTAACGTCGAACGCAAACACTAGAAAGAGCAGAGCAGCCGTGCGGGGCGAGACCTGCTATTGAGGCCCATTAAAGGATCAGCTCGTGTCTTTCTCACAGCTAATAGCAGGGATCTGCACGAGTCTCGAGTCTTGTCTTGGGCAGCGCTTGGCAGACTGGCAGGCACCCACATGAAAGCCGGAGTGTGTTTAGGGAGACGAGAGGAGAATGTGGAGACGGGATTCTCACACACCCTGTGATCAGGCAAAGAACGTGGGGTATTAGGATGCACCACCCTGAAACACTCAGCCAACAAGGTGAGGAGTTGTGAAAGGGTGTGAAAATTAGAAATCAAATGATCCTTCCGTATGAAGTAAACACAGACGACGACAACGACTTTAAAACGTCCATAATATTTCTTTATAAAGTATTCTGAAAGGAATTCCTCATAATGAGGTGTGTGTGTGTACATGTTCAACTAGGTTTTTTTCTTCTTAAATCGGTGGCCATGTTACTCCAAACACATCTGTAAAACATTATCCACAGATATGAGATTATATGTCATTAAAATAGCTTTGCATAATGTTACATTATGGATTATATGTACAGTTGCAATCAAAATGATTCAACCCCCATTGTAAATCAGGTTTATTGTCAAAATGTACAGACTTTCAGCTGTTTGCGATGAACAAATCAAACAAAAGCAATTGAAATAGTTCAAGACAACGAGTGCTACAAGTGGTTTCCCAAAATTCAACTCAAAATGTAATTTATAATGATTTCTCCAGTCTCGAAATTATTCAACCCCTTCATAGCAAGCATCTTTAGTACTTAGTAGAGCACCCTTTTGCTGTTATGACCTACTGCAAATGAGATGCATAGCTTTTGTCAGTGTTTATGAGGAATCGTAGCGCATTCCTCATCAGCAATGGCCTCCAGTTCAATAATATTCTCGGGTTTGCATGCTGCAATCTCCGTCTTCAAATCCCACCAGAGATTTCTATGAGGTTCAAGTCAGGTGACTGTGGTGGACCTGTAGAATCTTCCAGGACTACTTCTTCTGCAACCAAGCTTTGGTGGAATTTGAGGTATTCTTGGGTTCATTGTCCTGTTGGAAGGTCCAGTGACACCCAAGCTTCAGCTTCCTCACAGATGTTTTCAAGCAATGAAGACAAAGACAGAAGAATGAACATAACCAATAGGAATAAAGCTGGTTAGAAATTCATTAGTAGATTTAAAGCAAAAACTGTTGTAAAAAAAAAAAAAAAAAAAAGCAACGTTACTTGTCATTAATTAGTAATGATTTTTGCATGGCTGTACATTCATTCTAGAAAGTCTCTCTTCATGTCGTTATTAACTTCAAGCACATGAAGCGGTGTTTAAGAGCTGTAAAGTCAGTGTTTAATTGCAAATTAGCTTTCCTACTCCGCTTCGTCTTTGGCTCTGTCCCAAATGCTGATGTCTTGTAGAAAAGCTTGTTTTTGTTCCTCTTTGTGATTCATACTAGGAAGTAAAACATATCAAGAAAACGCTGAAAAAGATCGAGCAATGTGGACAGCTGACGCGTTCCACAGCAGGAAAAATATTCGTTTTACTAGTATGTGAGCGTTTTTAAATTGCTAATATTGCCAACGCTAAACTCCGACTTCTTATATGCTGTCGTCTCGGTGGAGAAAATGAAAATGCTGACTGAAATGTATCTAGCTCGGTATGCAGTGTGTATTTGCAGTTACTACTGCGATTGTATCATCTTTCTGCAGTAATAATAATTTACTTAATGCGATTAGATAACTACAATATAGCTAACTATTTATGTTTAGTTCCTCCAATAATAAATCCTCTGTGAAATACAAGATATGTTGGCTATACGCGTAGCTAGCTAGCTATTTATGTACATAGCCCCTTTTAATTAGCCTACTTAACAGTACAAATGTGGTTAAATAAGCTCAACTTTAAATACACACTCTGTAAAAGTTAAAGTACACCTTCAAATTCTCCATTCAAGTTAAACTTGCTCAAACTTTGAAAGTAAACGTCCAAGGAAGATTCACAAAAGAAAAAGTCTGTTTTAGTGATAGCGAAGTAGTGCGTCTTTGACCAACGGACCAAGTTAGCTAAGCCTAACCAACAACAGCTTTATTGCTAATCTCTTAAACGTTAGTTACCATGACAATAACTCTGACGATACAAACTAGCTGAATGCTAATAGCTAGCTGCTACCATACAAACTGCATATACAGAGCAGCAGATGGACTGCAGTGATGAATATTTTCTCTTATTCTTGCTGTCACATCTGTTATGTTAGGAATTTAGATCGACTCTTTTGGAGCCGTCTGATGACACTACAGATATAGGATTACAGCGAAATGTAGTGATGTTTGAAAATGTAGCGTTTCATTTCGAAATAAAAAGGGAGTAATAGTCAAAACGTATTAGCTGAAAGAAAAACTTCAAGTAAAGTAATACAGAAACACTTTCTTTTTTTTTTTTTATTAGATTCTGTGTTTACTTCCCATCTTTTTAGCTAATAAATTAACTTGCTTTGGGAAAAAAATAAATAAATAAAAAAACGTTTCCCACATTTTTGAAAGATTAAAAAAGATTTGTGTGGCACATTATTATCCTGTGATGTTCATTTATTATCATGTGATGAATGATTTCAGATAAATCTATAACGTTAGCATGGACCAGCTAATTATGAAGAACTGACACAGTTCCATCAGCTCACTGCCCTCAGTGCATCCTGGGAAAGCCCAAAGTCCCTTTAGCACTGAGATTACACTGTTTAAACACTCAAATTAAGACCTAATTAAACTAAAAAGGTGTCTTTGTATTACAGATTCTGTGTGTACTATCATTTGTTTCTCAAAATGGCTGACGTTCAGAGTAGACATGAGTTAGCATTGGGATAGAGCCATGATTACTCACCCGTCTCTATTACTTGACTTATCTTTAATCCAACCCTCTCAGCCTGAAAGCTGAACAGCTTTCCCACATCCACTTGTATTTTACACACACACACACACACACACACACACACGCGCACACACAAATACACATTTAAGCACATGCCAGAGGCAATCTGGACAGCTCATGATACAAGATGGCCTCATTAGCTTTTGTGTGTGTGTGTGTGTGTGTGTGTATGCGTGCATGTGTGTGTGTGTGTAAGAGAGAGAGAGAGAGAGAGAGAGAGGGAGAGAGTGAGAGAGAGAGAGAAACCATATGGGAGATGATGTTTGGTTAGTGTCTTTATTCTGCACTGCTCTCTAATGACTCCCTCAAGACTCATTAAGTGTGTGTGTGTGTGTGTGTGTGTGTGTATGTGTGTGTGTGTGTGTGTAGTCAGAGGGACACCGGTGTGACAGTAGGGGTCAGATACACAGGGACACTCAGTAACGAGCCCCTCAACAGGAACCTTCTTCTCTACACTAACTGTTCATTAATTATCCGTCTCTCTCAATCTCTCTTACACACACACGCACACACACACACATAGTATCTCAGGTTAAGGATGTACAGTGGATCTCACACTGACATTTTACAAGTCTTTACCTGTGAGAGTCTGTCACAAAATAAATTATTTTCCTGCAGAGGGACAACATCTGTTTATTTCATTCAAGGTGACCTCTGAAGCGGCTTTTTGTGGTAGGTGGGGTGTTTGTTCTAGAATATACTTTTAGCAATATTAGCAGTAAATATACCACTTTGGGACATGTTGTTCCCGATATGAAGCAGAGTTACATTTACCACCCCAAGGTTGATTATTTAATAAAAATAGCACACTCTGAAGGGTTGTAATCCATCCATCCATCCATCCATTTTCCATACTGCTTATCCTACAGGGTCGGGGAGAGCCTGGAAACTATCTCGGGGAACTCGTGGCACAAGGCGGGGGACTCCCTGGATGGTCGAGCCAACCCATTGCAGGGCACAATCACACACACATTTACATGCTACGGACAATTTGGAAATGTCAGTCACCCTATAACACATGTCTTTGGACTGGAGCAGAAAACCGGAGAAAACCTGCGAAGCACGGGGAGAACACGCGAACTCCACACACACAGGGCGGAGGCGGGATTTAAACCCCCAACCCCGGAGGTGTGAGACAAATGCTAACCATTAAGCCACCATGCTATATATATATTTACATTTAATGTTGGGGAACTCTTGAAGATGTTCCCTTTTCGGAAAACCTTACCTCTGGGTGTTACAAAGCTCTGACACTGGAGACTCCTTACAAATAAATGTCTCCTTACAGAAAACATCACCATATCAACAATGTTTTTTAATAGGTTTATGAGGAGCATCTGCCACAAAAGTCACTGTGTAAGTTGTTATAATAGAAATGATAACGTATACTCTTGATATCGGTGTGAACTGCATCACCTACACAGTGGCGTCTTTTTCGCTCTTCTTTTATTTTCATTTTTTTTGCACTCGGCCTTCCAGCTCTACAGAATTCGGATTCTTATTGAAGATACAGTGGGGGAAAAAAGTATTTGATCCCCTGCTGATTTTGTACATTTGCCCACTGACAAAGAAATGATCCGTCTATAATTTTAATGGTAGATTTTAAAAAAATCCAGAAAAACGCATGTCAAAAATGTTATGAATTGATTTGCATTTTAATGAGGGAAATAAGTATTTGACCCCTCTCCAAAACATGACTTAGTACTTGGTAATGACTTAGTAATTACTTTTAATTTTCAATGCCCTGGCTGAGGGAAGGAGGTTCTCACCCAAGATTTCATCCTCCCTTTGATACGGTGAAGTTGTCCTGTCCCCTTGAAAAACACCCCAAAGCATAATGTTTCCACCTCCATGTTTGACGGTGGGGATGGTGTTCTTGGGGTCATAGGCAGCATTTCTCCTCCTCCAAACACGGCGAGTTGAATTGATACCAAAAGGCTCCATTTTGATCTCATCTGACCTCAACATTTTCAACCAGTAGTCCTCTGAATCATTTAGATGTTCATTGGCAAACTTCAGACGGGCATGTATATGTGCTTTCTTGAGCAGCGGACCTTGCGGGCGCTGCAGGATTTCAGTGCTTCACGGCGTAGTGTGTTACCAATTGTTTAATTGGTGACTATGGTCCCAGCTGCGTTGAGATGATTGAAAGGTTCCTCCCGTGTAGTTCTGGGCTGATTCCTCACTGTCCTCATGATCATTGCAACTCCACAAGGTGAGATCTTGCATGGAGCCCCAGGCCGAGGGAGATTGACAGTTCTTTTGTGTTTCTTCCATTTGCAAATAATCTCACCAATTGTTGCCACTTTCTCACCAAGCTGCTTGGCGATGGTCTTGTAGCTCATTCCAGACTTGTGTAGGTCTACAATCTTGTCCCTGAGATCCTTGAAGAGCTCTATGGTCTTGGCCATGGTGGAGAGTTTGGAATCTGATTGATTGATTGGATTGCTTCTGTGGACAGGTGTCTTTTATACAGGTAACAAGCTAAGATTAGGAGCACTCCCTTTAAAGACACCTGGGAGCCAGAAATCTGTCTGATTGAGAGGGGGTCAAATACTTATTTCCCTCATTAAAATGCAAATCAATTTATAACATTTTTGACATGCATTTTTCTGGATTTTTTTGTTGTTATTCTGTCCCTCACTGTTCAAATAAACCTACCATTAAAATTATAGACTGATCATTTCTTTGTCAGCGGGCAAACGTACAAAATCAGCAGGGGATCAAATACTTTTTTCCCCCATTGTATCATCGTTGCATTACTTCACCTAGATTTTGTGTACTTACTCCTCTTAAAATTTACTTCTGTATTAATGTACTTCTCTGTTTTGATGCTCTGACTGGGTTAGAGTTTCTGTTTATTTAATTTTATTAGTGTTATCTCCTCGGCTTTACGTGCTACACTGTTTGTTTGGGTGTGTGGGTGTTTGGTGGATTGTGAGCGTAAGCAGAACATGCCAGTGCTTTGAAGGATGTGATGTTATTTAATTGCGAATCTGTTTTTAGAGGATTTAAACCTAACATGATGAACAAATTATATTATAGAATTCAGGGAATTTTATTGGGGTTATCTCATACAGTGTAGCAAGTAATAATCTGGAAAGACCTTTGTAATAAAACTGTCTAAAACTGGATTTAAAGAGAAGCAAATTAGTAAATGAATCATACGTAAATGAATCACATGAAAATGTATCACTTGAAAAATGAATCACATGTAAATGAATCATACGTAAATGAATCACATGTAAATGAATCACATGTAACTGAATCACATGAATATGAATCACATATAAATGAATCATATGAAAATGAATAAATAAATTAAAGACAGAGATGATAACGTATAAGAGCGAGTGCATTAATACTTTTGTCAGAGCTGCTGTTACAGGAAAATAATCCTCACCTTCTATCCAATCAGAGTTGAGAATTCAACAGTGCTTTGGTATAAAGCACATTTATTGAGACTGATTACTGTTTGTAGCACTGATTGCACTTTATGTTCAATTGCGGCGCTTGCTATTCTTCATACAACAATACTTGTTACTGGTATGTTGGTGGAAACATGGAAACTGGACATTCCTGGGCCAAATGTGATTGAGTTTAGATAAATAAGAGTTGGTTTTAGGGAGCATATTGTGGGCCAAAAATGGTTTTGTCCATTTCAGGCCTGATATATACATTGTGTAGCCATTAGAAAACAGTTTATTGGTAGTCAGCACACAGATTTCCCATTATGGATCAATAAAGTGCATCCATCCATCCATCCATCCATCTCTGTGTAAGGAATCCCGTAATTCTGTTCATTGGATCGTGAATGTTACATTAAAGTTTCATCATGGACTAAATTGTCACTCTGACCAAGAAATGTAAATAAATAGCTACTCTTATAGAGTTACTGAACAGTGGGGGGGGGACCCCAAAACAAACAACAACTGACAGAAGATGCATTAAAAACCTAGAAAAGCATCATAAAAAGAAGAAACCAACTATTTGTGTCAACTATATGAGTCACAGTCTTGATGCAGTTATTGCTAGCAAGGGATATGCAACCAAATATTACGTGTTATTTACTTCCATTTACTTCAAGACTTACCTATTCCTTTACTTTTGCTCCCCAAAAAATTAGGTGGTCTGGTACAAAAAGGTTAAATTTTTTATGGTGTTTAACCATGACACATCTAGACGTAAATACCAGCAAATCAAAGCGGAAATCCTGAATTCTCGTCTCATATCCATCTTTTGATCTCAAACCCAAATGACATTGGTGTACAGCACAAACAAATGAATGTCCTTGCTGTTCCAATAGTTTCAGAGGGGACTGTATCACAGTAAAAGTGTAAGAAAGTATAAAAATTTTTTTTAAAAAGACCTCTGCTTCAAATCAAACACTTATTTTAGTCTAAATAATCTGGCTCTATGGCTAATCTCTGAAATGTTAGCTAGCAACGCTAGCTAGTGAATAACTCTGACTATCAGAATGCTGTATTTACAAATATGTGATTATAGTGATGGATAGTGATTGTAATGATGTTTGAAAATTTTGCGAGTACCAAGTAGAGTTTTATTTTGAAATGTGATGTGCAAAAGTCAAAAGTATGAGGTGAAGAAGAAGTCAAGTAGAGTAGATATACTCTAATAAAAACAGACTTCATTACAGTAACAAAGTAAGGTCAGGTACATCCAGAGGGAAAGAAAGCTTTTGATGGTGAGATGAGTGCACTGTCGTATGTGGGCAGATGAAAGTATTTTCGTGTGATTCATCACTTTTGCTATCTATCTAGGCTGGGCTGAGATATGACACTACTAATACAGGTAACCCTCATTCTAAACTTTAACTAAGAAATGGAGCAGTGGTGGGTCAGTGGTTAAAGGATCTGGGTTACTGATCAGAAGGTCAGGAGTTCAAGCCTCAGAACTGCCAAGATACCTCTGTTGGGCCCTTGGGCAAGGCCCTTAACTTCAATTGCTCAGTTATATAGATGATATAAATGTATGTCACTCTGGTTACTACTACTGGATAAGTGCATCTGCCTTTAAATGTGAATAAACCACAATGGAACATGCTGTTATAGGAAACTGGAAACAAATTGGAGTCACTATTACAACCCCAAAGTGGATTATTTTCCTATAACAGCACATTCCCCTTATACTACACCAATTACCAGGTTTTAATTTATTAATGGACAACACGTTTTACTTTTTAACCATTAATAGTTACATTTAATGTTGTGGAATATCCTCAAGATTCTCTCTCTCTCTCTCTCTCTCTCTCTCTCTCTCTCTCTCTCTCTCTCTCTCTCTCGGAGTTAATAAGACAAAAAACACAGCTTGTCATGGTACTGAGAAACTGGAAACTGCCCTGCAGGCTTTCCTGTGGTGAAAGATGTATTTTTGCAAAATGCTGACATTGGAGACTCCTTCCATAAATGTTAAATAAACATTTCCTTATGGGAAACTTCACTACATCATTGTCTGCAAATATTTCTTTGTTAAATAACAAGACAGTTTTATCTATTTGTTATCAGTCATAGATTATGCAGATAGTCCTACATATAAGTTGAACGTTTTTAATATGAATTACAGCCGACCAATCAGATTGTTTAACACCATGGTGATGTGCTAAAACAAATGTTACATCTGAAATCTAATCAAATGAAATTTGTTTTGTTTATTTACCGGAATAGTTTCATACGATGTCAGACTGTTACTGGCATGTGATTGTTGCCATGAAGTCTGTACACATATAAAATTGTGAAAAATATTGTTGTTTAAATTAATTAGTTAATGTGAAATGTTAATGTGAAATCACAGTGGGTGCATCTCAATCAGCTCACTAGCTCCCTGGGTCGTGAATTATTATATATATGTACTTGAGGTCATTCACTCTTAAAGACTCTGACTCTGTTCACATTGGGACACGGATGCCTAAGGCCCTATTTACACTAGAGCGTTTTCATTTATAAATGTAAATGATCGTCGGCCACACTGGCGTTTCCGCTGCATTTCAGAAACGATCTCCGTCCACACTACACGACTGACAACGCATGTCACATGACCATCCCTATACATCATTATTTGATAAACTATAAAGACTAAACAAAAACACATTAAGATTTAGAACAAGCCATCCTATAAGACGTTATCATTTAAGCAGCTTATTAAATATTTGACCCCAATGTGGTCCTCCCACTCGAGCTTCACCAGCGAGAGGCCTGAACCTGAATGGTGCTTTTGTGCGATGTGTTTGTCTGTCTTGCCCGGTTAATAAGGTAGTGATGACGGCAGTCGATCGCGCTTGACCTCTGCCAACATGCTTATTACGGCGGGTTAAATTTGAGAAGAGGAAGGTCTCAATCAATCGAAATATTATTGTTCCTTTTCTCCACCCACCTCCACTCTTTTTTCTTCTTCTTCTTCTTTTTTTTTTTAAAGCATCCGATATTGAATGAGTGCATTGGCGTTTGTAGTGAGTAACAGGAGCTTTCTGAAAAGGTGTGTGTTTGAGAGGGAGTTAGTTTTAAAAGTGGTGACTAAAATGAGAAGCATCCCAATGGCCAAAACCAAAGCACACTCTCTGTGGTGAAGGATTGACCAAAATACATACGCAATGTATATGGACGTACAAGAAGAGGTGAAGATAACGTAACAATCTTGAGACACTGTTGAGATCTATAGAGTTGAGTGCAAAAGTGTGCACCCTTGGAAAGAATAAAGACAACTGTATTTTAAGTTTAACTTATGCCATATTTCTTCAATAACAAAAATGGTCAAACAGTATATACCATGTTCTTTATGTTCTTCAACTGTTTTTATAACATTTAAAAATATATATTTTTGATAAACTTATGTGTCATACAATGTTTATGTAAAATAATATTTCTGGAGAACAAAGGGGTGACGGCAAAAAAATTCAACTTATTCTGTTTATTTTGCAATTGAGTTTTGGATCGTTATCTTCTCGCAGACTTGGATTTATTTATTTATTTATTTATTTATTTATTTATTTATTTATTTTAAATTGTTACATTATAAACTACTGTATTATATATATTGCATTCATAAACCATGCAGTATTTTTCAAACTTGCTCATAAATACTAGATTTATAACATGAATTTGCATTATATTTTTTTTAACATCAGATTTATCATAGTTAACCAAGTATTACAGTTATCCAAAATATCAACTTCACACACCGAAGTCAAAATGTACTTATCACACTCAAACACTCCTGCATGTAAACACGAAGTAACCCGAGTCAGTAATACACTGTGCACAATGAACAACTGCCCTTTAGCACAGCTCTCATTCCTACCAATCCATCACATCAGATATTGCCTACAAGCATCAAGTTGTCGGTCACAGATTGATCACTTCCTACGACTAATATAAAACCTAAACTTTAACCATCTTTGAACAGATATGTCTGCTTTGTCCCCACTGAATCCATTCACTCAATATTATGCAAAAGCCTGACCCTTGCATGCCTTCCCAAGTCCTGAGAGCCGGTCCGAAGCTTTTGTCCTCACAATTACAGATGATAATTGCCATGTAATGAAGTTAAGCATTTGTAGGATTTATGGGCTAACATTGGCTGTGTTTCTTGTCCCCCAGATTTTCCCTTTTCTCACCCTGTATCGTTTTAAACCAGCTCCACCCTTTCACTGTTACACAAAAGAAACGCAGACAATATGTGGCAGGCCGGCCATTTCTTTTACACCATTGCTCTGTTGTTTTTC
The DNA here is from genome assembly GCA_012411365.1 of Ameiurus melas. Taxonomy (NCBI): domain Eukaryota; kingdom Metazoa; phylum Chordata; class Actinopteri; order Siluriformes; family Ictaluridae; genus Ameiurus; species Ameiurus melas. The sequence goes on from CM022765.1 coordinate 20,578,877, forward strand.
ACCTTTTACTTCCCCACCCCTTCTCTCCTCTCTTCTAACTAGCCTCATTCTTTTCTCCACCTCTAATAGCACACAGCTCTTTTGCTCTCCTTTCTCTCTCGGAGATGGCTTCGGGAGGCCAGGGTTTAGTGGATGCTCTCTTTTCATTCGCCCAATAAGCTGTGAAATGCTCCTGCTGTTTAATGGTGTCTAATGATTACCACTTACACTACCTTAGACAATGCAAACGAGGCCTAAACTACCCGGGGGAATCGCATGCGCTGCTCATGCCACCAAGTCTCATAGCAACTCGGTGAATGGGGGACGAGTTTTAGAGCGAATCGTGGGGATGCGGTAGTGTCACGTTTTCAAAGAAAGCTCCGCTCTTCTCACACACTGGGAGCATGATGGAGTGTTTCGGACACTCCTACTGTACCCAGGCGACCTCTGACCCTGGACCGAGCTCAGCCGAATTCTATTAACTGAGTGCAGGAGTTCAGTTCAACCTCTGACCTCGCTGTAGACTTTCAGCAAACACCCCCACACAAGCCAAAAGACTTCAAACGGATATGCGGGAGCGCACAGGGTTAAATATTTGCAGGATTTTCTAGTTTCAACGACGACTGGTGAGGGATATGTTTTTGCATACAAAATTCCATTTGGCCGTGAACAAATCAATAATCCTTAAACCTAAAGAGAAAATATAGGTTTATTATGCAGTGACTGTTAAATTTGTCTTTAAATGTGATCCTCTGGCTTTCCTCTCTTGCAGGTGGATTAGGAGACGCTGCTAGCGTGGAGAAAAGCAGAGGTGATAATCTGCTGAACTTCAAACAGACCTACTGCTCTGCTCCTCTCCACATCCCCTCAGGGCTCCAGCCATCTCAGTGTGTGTGTGTGTGTGTTTTGTCATCTAAACTGAGTCTTTGCTTAGTCCCTGAGCGAGACACAGAGAAAGAGACGCAGACATGCTGCCAAAAAGGCCAGCGGCAGCAATTAGGGAGCATCGCTTGATGCAAGGACGAAGACGAAAATTTTCCATTTTCTAGTAGTGGACAGATCTGGAAATAAATTCTAACAATTTCTTCAGGATTCTACAGACAGGTGACAAACCAAAAGAAAAGACATTAGGGTCATTTATGTATTTATTTATTGGTGTGGTTTGTGTCTCATTTGAGGGAAACATCACTGCAAACCAATCCAAACTTCTTCTTCATCCTATGATGGGCATGGTGTCTTCCAAGATGACTCCGCCCCCATCTACAGGGCGCAAGGGCTCACTGAATACCTTGATGAGGATGAAAATTTAACACCTGTGGGACATTTTGGAGCAATGGTGCTCTCCAATACCATCGTCAAAACAACACCTGAGTGAAACTCTTTTAGGAGAACGGCGGTCATCCCTTCAGGACTGTTCCAGAGACTTGTAGAATCGATGCCAAGGTGTATTGAAGATGTACTGGTGGCACAAGAATGGCTCAACACCTTACTAACACACTTTTATTTTTATTCAACTATTTTTATTTCATTTGAATATCTAAGGCTTTTCAGTTATGGAGTATATTGTGTCATTCCTAATTTGGACTCTTGACTATGTTTATATCATAAGCAAAGACCATCAGTAGTTACTTTTTAATCTGGGCTGAAGATTTTGGGAATATGCTTTTTACTAATATTTGATGTCGTTTTTCACGTTTTGAATCATCAAAGAATTTTCACGTTTCTGAATGATCAGTTCTGAATTTCAGTTTCATGAAGCTGAAAGAATTTAGAAATTGAAACGTCTTAAGGAACTGGCTTTTTTTTGAAGAAGAAGAACAAAGACATGATCAATGACGATGCGTTTTAGTTTTTTCAAATTTATAACAATATATTAAAATTAAGGTTTGGATTAGGGGTGGAGTTCGAGCATGTGACTTTTCATATAATAGATTTATATAAAAATAATTCATAAATTTTTATTTATTTATTTATTTATTTTATTGAGATCATATAGAATTTTTTTTTTTTTTTGCTTAAACATATGACTTACCTGGAACTCTTTCGATGCCCTGTCATTGCTCCTACTCAGAACATCCCTATTAGTGTTTTACCACATTTCCAGAAATGCATGTAAAATTTGAGGAAACACCAGGATACAAGGACACCTTTTCTGAGATGCCATAATAGCTAGACAGACTTCTCCATCATTAGTGCTTCGTTACCAGCAGGGCGACACGCGGAGCACTTTACAGGGACAGATGGCAGCGTAACCCATTCTCCGGCCTCGTGCCAATCTGCTCCTGCTGAAGGACCAGAAACGCTGCCATCCAGCCAGGTGGAAATCATTTCCCCTGAGGAGAAAGTCTCCTATCTGACACTGCACGAGTAGCGGCTGAGAGAGAGATGGCCTCTGGGCTGGGGGAGACCCTGTAAAGTGACCTACGGTGAGGCAATCTGTCATGACTTAGGTAATTATCCTCTGAGTTTGTGTGTGTGTGTGTGTGTGTGTGTGTGTGTGTGTGTGTGTGTGTGTTAAACATGAAGTGAGGCATTCAACGTTCTTACGCTTACAGAAAAGTCACATGAACGTTATCACAATTGACACATGTGGGTTTTTAAACCCATTTTTATTACAGGTTTATCACGTATCATTCACAAAATCACACGAGGGAAGAGATATGTGAAGATGTGAAGATGTCTTAAAGACATACATGGAGAAAAGTAGTGATTAAAATAAAGTCCTCTATTATTAGTTTCCGGCCTTTTTTTTTTTTTTTTACTTCAAGTTCATTATTCTCTTCCTCTGGCTCTCGTAAGCATCTAAAGTCCTAGCCCTGTGTTGTGGCTAAGACGGTCTCTTTGTTTTTGTTTGATCAGGAAGATTAGAACCCTGCTAAGGGATCTGGCATACAGTATCATATGAGCTTATTTTCGTAGTTGACCTCCGTGTTGGGTGAGCAAACACAGTGCTGGTGATCTAATTGCATTATATTGGGGCTATCACCAGTCAAATGTTTGCTAAAACAACAGCTTAACACAGGCTGCCCTAATTGAGCTTCACACCACCGCAATCTGTTTTTGTGTGTGTGTGTGTGTGTGTGTGTGTGGGAAGGCAGAGAGAGAGAGAGAGAGAGAGAGATGTTACGAGTAAACACTATCATGTCACATTAGTGGATCATCAAACCACAAATGTCATCAGACGAGATAATCACAAAGAAAGACACTTTAACTTGATTTTTATATTTTAAATTAACTTCAGATTCCTGGCATGTACTATAACATATTTAAAAAAAAGTATCACAAATATTCAAACTCAATAGAAAAATGAATGTCCATTAATGTCCATCTGAAACTGTGAAGAAGGCTTTAAGCCTCGCCCATTTCACAAGCATGTCATGTTACGTCATGTCACATCATGGCATCTCTGAAAAGATTGTTTGTTTGTTTAAGCTTCATTATGATCATACACATCAACTTCCTTTGGAAACCTTAGAACTATGATTAAAATGATTTTAAACTTGGCTTTTATATATATTTATATTTTTATATTTATATATATATATAAAACCAAAAATGTCCTATTCTAGATGCATTTATTTAAACTGAGATGTTAGTCCCTATCCCTATTTACAAGCTTATTAGAGATGAAATTTCTTATAATTGTAGTATTTATGATTATTTATTTTATACTGAAAATAGAACAAAAGGATTTTTAGAACAGCTAATGATGTTTTCTTTATTGAAAAGAAATACCCGTCACCCGTCTTTCGATGAGACGTTAAACCGAGGTCCTGACTCTCTGTGCTCATTAAAAATCCCAGGACACTTATAGTAAAGAGTAGGGGTATAACCCCGAGGTCCTGGAGAAATCCCCCCATTTGCCCCCATCTCTGAATTGTCTACACCACTCTCCTCTCCACTAATAGCTGGTGTGTGGTGGCGTTCTGGTGCACTATGGCTGCCGTCACATCATCCAGGTGGATATTACACACTTGTGCTGGTTGAAGAGATTCCCCCCTCAAACCCCTGTATTATGTAAAGCACTTTGAGTGTCTAGAAAAGCGCTATATAAATCTAAAGAACTGAAGGAATTAAACAATAAATCTATTTATCTGAAGTGTGTGTGTTGACAGTGAAATGGACATTTGAATTCTACCATGATACAAAGACTAGATTTTTGGTTGCACAAAAGTATCTACATGTGTGTTTCATTTGAAGAAATATTTTGATCCGATGCAAAACAAATCCCATGTAACGTAAGAATATCAGCACGCCACTGGCCAACATTTATTGCCATATCTACTGTTTAAACTTTTCGCCTGTAACATCTCGCTGTAATAGACTTTTGGTTGACGGTAAGTAAAAGGCAGAACAGCAGATGTGACGCGCCTTCACCAGCAGGTGAAAAAACAAACATCGAGTGGTCTATCAAAAGTTAATAACACCATTAACTGGGAAAAGAAATCACACACGTGCTAATTGGCCCTTGTGTTTGTGGTGATGATGGCTGAGCTTCGTGGCCTTCTGCTTGCTAAATGAACGTTAATGAGGAGTAGCGGGGATCACAGGTCGCTGCTGTAACAGTAACCGTTCGAACATTCGGCGATGTAGCTTCGTCTGCATGCAGTGCTAATGTGAGAGGTAAAGTGTGCGTGAACGTGTGCACTTCTGTTACTGCATAAATAATAGACATGAATAATGAATCAGGTATTTGGACGTGTCTGAAATTAATAATGCATTCTCTTTTAACGTAAGCCATGTTTAAAGCTATAATGAGGCCATTGACTGCTTAATGACAGTTTGGCATTTGCGGTTATAAGCTCCCTACGGAGGTGAGCACCCCCCCTCCCCCCACACACACACACACACACACACACACACACAACCCATCCGTCTCCATTTCTCCAGCTCAGAGCACCGTCTCTATCCTGACGCGTACGCCACCCATGTCCTGTTGGCTTTGTAATTATAACCCATGAGGATTTTTTTTTTACTGGGACACTGGCTCTGATAGCAGGGGTGAAATTTCCCCAGGTTGGATTTAGGGATTTTCAAGGGAAGTTTGGAGAATTTTCAGGCAGGAAGCAGAACCATATGGGCTGCACTCGGCCTGCATTCTTTGGGATATTACATCTGATGAGCAAGGAATAAGGCACTTCCTAGAAGAAAAAAAAAGTGCATCTGAGTGACTTACATGCTTAATATTTTACACTTAAAAGCCTATTTTTTATGATATTATTTTCTTTTTACGATTACTGAGCTATGTCTTCAAGAAATTCCAAAGAAATTACCTGTGGTTAATAATCTAAAAATGGCCATTTGTTTTAATTCATTAGTTCATTGCAAGAATAAATACACTCATGCTTCTATCTCATTTACATTAGGATGTTGTAAAAGAAAAATTTCATGTTGGAAATATTTACTGTATACAGTATTATGATCGAGCAAAAAAAATCTAATCAAGGGTATAGAATTAAACTAGATTAAAATAACAGTTTAAAAATACTGATTTTAATGCAAATTAATATCCAGGAGTGCTGAGCAATAATTAAACACAAGTACGTTAACGGTAGCATTGGTGATGAAATGAAGCATCAGATAGGTTTAATATGTGGTTATTAATATGTCAAAAAAAAATGTAATACTTTTTGTTTCTTTTTATAGACCACATATGTAACTTTAATTCCACTTTTTGTTCCTCCAACATCCCTGAGTCTTTGATCTCGAGTGTGAGCTATAGGGTAGTCGAGGAGATCACTTAAGCCTTTTCTTTTGCCTCTCCGCTGCAGTTTGAGGTAACTAATACCTGATTAAATCCCAGCTCAGACAATGGGCTCGGTGGTGGTGACTGATGTAGGCCTTTGCTCCATTGGGGGTTGGTAAGTGGATGAAGGTCAGCCCTGTAAGGGATACCCACTTTATCCTTTCTCCATGAGGGCGACTCACTCCTGAGGGAACCAGCCACCAACCCATAGGTCCTGCGCAGCCCTGAGCACTCGGGCCACATTTTGGCGATTGAGATAACAGCCTGCTGCGCTCTTTGAAAATGTATGGCGAGATGATGAGACAGATGGCAGGAGAACAGTCCTACTATCTGGAGACCTAATGAAAATAATCAGGAACAACTGATAACTCGTCGAGCGTCCATTTCTCGCAAGACACTTGGGTCAATTACTGCAACAATTTAGGAGTAAGCGATCTAAAATTAAGAATGTAATTGCTTTTTTCCCCCCATCATAATTACAGCTTACTCGCTTGACTGATTTCCAGAATATGATATGCTCCAGTGGTGTTTTTTTTTTTTTTTTTTAATTTCCAAGGATTTCTTTGTTCTTTGATGCTGTTAGAGAGTGTCTCCATCGATACATTGAACTCAAGGTCCTGCACTGATCGGGGAGTCTTTCCAAACCAGGCATCTCACACACCCCTCCTCCATTGTGTTAACCAATAGGACCCCCTTCGGAGTGTCAGAGCCCCCAACAAAGAGTGCTGAGCCTCTCAGAACAACAACCTACAAGGCTTGAAAGCAATGCTAATAGATAATTGTGACGGCTAAGCATTAAACTGAGAACTGACTTGTCGAGAAACAAAGGGGTAAATAATCTGTGAAACAGTATCAAATGCATAGCTTCTGAGCAGAACCTGCTTGAAAGCTTTTTGTTGTTGTTGTTGTTGTTGTTGTTGTTGTGATCCCAGCAGTGGGTGGAGGACTTGGAGAATTTGGTCAGCAATCATGTAAAACATCAGTTAAATTCAGAATCTCTGCTGGAAGTGATGGAGCTAAATTAAACGGCTTACAGCGTGAATCGGCGCTGGTTAATTGGTGAGCCGCTGTGAGAGAAAAAAAAAAAGAAAAGAAAAGATTTGAGCAAAATCCCAGCTCAGGTTTGAGTAATGATCTGCACCATCGTGCTGAAGGCAATTGACCTTTCCTAAAGTGAGTTCATGTTATCTGAGGATCTTACGCACTTAAAGACACCTATTGACTCTTCTAAAGACCTGATTACGCTCAAACTTTGACCCATCTACTAATTGATGGTGAGGAATAACTACTGAGGACATTTTCCCTACGGCTAGAAACCCAGATATATGTAAAGATCAAAACACTTGGGGGCATGCTGTTATAAGAAAATAATCAACGATGGGGGTGGTGTGATGTCATCGAATCTGAGGCCTGAAGATTATCTATGCTAACAGCACGTCCTGAAGTGTTTTGTTCTTTTTATACTACAGTCATGCTTGATGATCACAGTACAGTACTTTTTATCCATTTGTTGTTACATTTGAGATTAGCGAACAAAGTTATAAGACAAAAAACCTAGCTTGTCAATGTTACAGAGTAAATGAAGAAAATAAACCAACACCTTCTGAACGATCAGAATGGAGCATTCAACAGTGTTATGTCATATATAGTCTACATGAAGGGTACGTGGTTAAGGCTGTTATGAGAAAGTGTGCGTGTATTTTTCCAGCAATGAGGCAACATACCCATCATTACAGAATGTAACACCCGTTCATTAGGCGGAGTCGCTGGATTCTCATGCAGCGCTTTTCCTTCCCCCATGTATCTCCTTTTTGTTCTCCATCGACCAGGTAGGGAAATGAAACAATGACGGTCTCACACGGTAGTTCTTCAGTGAGATCTACGCCCATTACCTCTATGCCTTTGTCACTTACAACACCTCCAGAGGCCATTATGCTCCTTTATCTGTCAATTAAGGGAAGGCAGGAGCTGTAACGTCCAAGTGAGACCTGCGGGCAGCTACATGAAAGTGTTCTACGGGGATAATTAACTTAAATAAGCAGCCCCGATGCGGATATGCTCAGCATAAACTGTTATTATTATGCCCGCTGCTTCCAGTTATGTTTTCCGTCGCCAGTCATGAGTATTGTGATTGAACACTTACAGAAATATCACATCCATTTCACAGGTGATTACATGAATCGTGTGTGATCACGTGAAAACTTCACGTGTGAACGCAACTTAAACACGCACGAGATCAGTAAGAATTATCAGGCGCGTACTATGTCATCACGTAGTCATTACATATGGAGAATGAAATCACATGCCGAATATCATTCGTACGTAAATCACATGTGAACAAAGGCATTAAAAATATGTGAAAATAGATGCATCATGAAAGGGGAACGGGAAGTAAAAGGCAAAACTGGTTATTAAAATAAATGAATTGTGTGGAAAGAAAATCAAGATACGGAATGAATCGATAAGTGAATCCTGTGGAATCATGTGTGAATATAGATGGATCGCGTGGAAATTGTGTGAGCATAAATGAACTGTTAAAAAAACAAAAAAAACAAATCACACGTGAAAATGAATTCATGTGAAATAATATCGTGTGTAAAAAAAAAAAAAAAAGCATGAGAAATGAAAACATCCAAAGTGAAAATAAATGAATTAATAAATGAATCATGTGGAAAATATTAATATAAATGAATAAACAAATAAATGTGGAGATAATTCAGGGGGTTGAATCATGGGGGAAATCAAAACAAAGAAAAATATCACATATGGAAATGAAAGAATCATGCTACATGTCAGTTCAAATATGAAACCCCCCACATACCCTACAAGTGAAATATTCACATATGACGCGTGTGAGTCGTGTGATTAATCACATTAAGTTCATGTCACTTTTCCACTGGAATTGAACCTTTTATTTTATAGCTTTTGGTTCAAGCATCACTTCAAACTAGGCTAGAATTCTCAAAACATTCTGTCAGTGAAGCAAACATGTGCTGGAGGTGTGGGTGTGGGTGTGTGTGTGTGTGTGTGTGTGTGTGTGTGTGTGTGTGTGTGTGTGTGTGTGTGTGTGTGTGGGTTGTCATTCCTGGGGTTTACTGGTGGTATTTATTGTAGAGACTGACTGGAAAGACGCGTCCTATAAGGTATCTGAAAGATGTTAAGAAGTTATAGAGCTTCTGAAAAAATCCAAAAGGAGAACACTGTAATCATATTCATAGGGTCATATAATTGCTCATTTTAAATAACTACACACACACACACACACACACACACCACACACACACACACACACATGGATAAATACAAAAATGTAGTAATTAGTAATGTAGTAAGTAATATTCATCATTTCTTCCCGTTTCAGTAACTTACTGATTCCTTAGAGCACACACACACACACATTAATTCACTTGTCTCTGCGGCTCATTATAGGAAGAGACAATGTTTAGCCAACAGTGTTAAAAAGGTCAGTGAGTGAGAGGGAGGTTCGAGAGGTGAAGAGATTCATGGTGTGCGAGCAGCAGGGAGAGGAAACGTGGATGATCAGGACTCATGGGAATTGGAGTCTTGCCCTCTGCTAATGGACTGCAAAATGAGCTCTGGTCCCCTGTGTCATCATATAACACACACACACACACACACACATACACCGAGGCAGATGGAGACGGAGTGAAAGATGACAATCGAGAGGATCTCTTATTAAAAGCCACTAATCATATCCTTTAACTGCAGGTTGTAGGAAGATCGGACTAAAATTACACACGAGACAGAAAGCAGAAAACCTTCATGAGCCAAGAGTTGAGGATTTGAGGTTCAGATTACATGACGAGATCTGCTCTCAGTATTATAGGAGAGGATTTATTACTTTGTCAATTATTCCTCTCTGTATATTTGGCCAAATTTCCTTCTAAATTAAACAGACTAAAAAATAAATAAAAGGCAGAAATGGAAAAAGAGACATATTACACATCCTGATGATTGTTATTCGCTAATATGGCAAGATGAGTGATGGATCGAGATCATCACTGAACACCACTTAATGCAATCTCTTCCTCAGAAAGGCTTCTTTTATTCCCCTTTTAACATGAACGCTTAAAACATTCTTTGATTCTCTAACTTTTGGGAAAAGTTTCGTTCATTATGAGTTGAATTGTAACTTATTGTATGATATGAGTAAAGAATACTCGTCATGAGTATATTTTGATATCTGTTTGTAGCTGTAGCTGTATGTGGGTTGGAGATGAACAACAATAATTAACAACAACAACAACAGCAACAACAACAACAACAATAATAATAATAATAATAATAATAATAATAATAATAATAATAATACAATAATAATACAAATAAAATTGAATTGAAATTAATTCTAGAGGAATCCGGACAACGCTGGAACACGGACAAAATGGAGATCATGTAGAAATATGATACAATTCGCAATAAACAATTTTATAAATGAAATATAAAATTATGATTTTCATTTGACTCATTTTTGGATTTTTATGTGTCTCTGAAATGAGTTTTTATCGTATTTAAGCCTATTAATATCCATCCATTCATTTACCATACCACTTATCCTACACAGGGGGCACAAGGTAGGGGACACCCTGGACGGGATGCCAACCCATCGGACACCTACAGCGCATGTCTTTGGACTGGGGGAGGAAACCAGGGTACTCGGAGGACATCCCTGAAGCCTGGGGAGAACATGCAAGCTCCGCTGACACGACTCAGAGGCGGGATTTGAACCCCCAACCCCGGAGTTGCAAGGCTGCTAACCGCTAAGTCGGACACGAGATACTACACTAACCTACACTAACATGCTGCATAATACAAGAACCGTGCACACGTTCTAAAAAGTGTTAAAAATAAATACAACACAGAACAACACACACACATTATTGGATCACAGTGAAATAAACTGCAGCTGTCTAACCAGAACTAGTACACAGTAAAATCCCTAGTCTTGAATTAGCACCCAGAGTGTTTATTTGAGTCCAGTGGACTTATATAAACACTGTAGGTTGTAAATTCAACACTGGTGATTTTGCTGTGTACTGTTCAGTCTTGGAGTCTGATTGGTCCGTTTGGATCCAAATCACCGGTTAATATTAATGCACTCATTTTAATACATTACTGTTCAATAGTAACAGCTCATTCACAAGGACTTGTATGGTGGATGCCACCAAAATAGAGAGATTTTAAAATGTAATCATTGATCTATTGTCTAAGAGACATTTATGGACAGAGTCTCCAGTGTCAGCACTTTGTAAAGTTCAGTAGGTTTTCCACCATGGGAAAGTCTTCCAAATGGAGGAGTTCATGCATTGTGGTTTCTTTAGTAACAAGCTGCAGTTTGTTTGTTTGTTTGTTTGGTTGGTTGGTTGTTTGTTTATTGGTTGGTTTTGTTTTACTAACTACAAGAAAACAACTTTGTGTATACATGACATAACAAACGTGCTGACATTCCACAACATTAAATGTAAGTATAAAGAGATTTTTAAAAAATTAAGCACGATATGTCACTCTAGAAGAAATAAAACAGTGCTTTGCGTCAGGCCCTTGCATCACGGTGCCTCGTCATCGACTACAAGCCTTACTCGTAGTGTTTGAATATGCAATCGGTAAATATTTGAGCACACTAAACAGAGCGAGTAAAATCTTACTCACAATAACGCTCCCCTTCGTTCCTATAAAATCCAAACGTCCTGCCGAAACACAGCTGTGAAGAACTGATATATGTGACCACCGAGGCATGAAATTTAAATAAAGGGGAGCGTTCTGAACCGAGCCGCAGCTCACGACTCTGTATATTTGGTGTGTGTCTTCGCGCAGAAATGTTAAAAAGGCCCACATGCACCCACATCTCATGAATACACAAACGAGTGGGTGTTGGAGCTCAGGGCTGGCTTCCTCTCCGTCCTTTAAAATAGAAATACACCGCCTACATGTATTATATACGTACAGTTACAGTTACTATGAGAAGATCTGTAAGTGTTGGGGAGAAAGTGAGGGTTTCATGAATTATTACGCTGTAAGAACTACAGACTTTGCAACTCTTTAGAGACAATTATGATATAAAATGTTTGTGTGTTTGTGTTTGAGAGAAAAAGCTAAATGCATTGAGGATATCCAGGACACACAGCTAGTTAAATGGCTATGATATGGAGGAGAACATGTACATTCTGTAATATATACACACACACACACACACATATATATATATATATATATTTGTTACGGCATTGCTGTGAAATACAATTCCTCTACAAGTGCTTATTTACAATTTAAATGTTTTTGGGTGTTTTTTTTACCAATTTGATTAAAATAGTCACTTTAAAAAATAAATTTTGCTAATTTTATATTTTAAAAAATGTACGCCATGAGCTTTTTTCATTTTGCTGTCACTACCAGTTTAAGGTAAAACCAATGTGTGTGTATATATATATATATATATATATATATATATATATATATATATATATATATATATATATATATATATATATATATATATATATATATATATATATAGTGTATAGTATATATAATAATTTACAAAGAGTTTAAATCCAACTTATTGGTTCGGTGCGAAGTTTTCGAAACAGCTACATGTTTGGATTATTAGCAAAAGTAAAATAGAGAAATAACCATGCTTGGAAAAGAGGGGAAAAAATCCATCACGATTTGCTTCAATACTCTTTGGGTCATGGAAATCCGGCAAAAAACATCTGTAGGTTTTCCACCATGGGGAAGTCTTCAAAAGGGAGGAGCTTGCGCTTTCTTCGGTGACAAGAACGGTAAATTTTGTTTTGCTTTTGTTTCATCAACAAGAGAACAGGAACTAACTCGCTTCATGGGCGAGCCGCAACGTTAAATGTACCTGTAAATGGATAATATGTATACACAGGTATAACTGGAGTGTTCACAGCACATCTGTAAGCAAGAAGACAGAAGAGAACGTGGATCCACTGATGCTGTGTTGCATTTGATAACGGTCAGTAAGAATGATTTGAGGGGGAAATGATAATTTCATTCAATTAGAATCTCACACACACACACACACATGTCTCAGAGAGAGAGAGAGAGAGAGAGAGAGAGAGAGAGAGAGAGAGAGAGAGAGAGAGAGAGAGAGAGTCTCTGTAACCTCCAGCTCGGATCCCTGCCTATGGTAATTGGTGCATTAGCATCACACAGGTTGTCCGTGTGATAAGGTGATGGGTTAATGAAATGCTCCATTCAGTCTGGCCATTTGATCCCTCTGAGAGGTTGCGATAAGAAGAAGCTGCAATTAAAAAGCCCACAGGCTCAATCTGCCCCGGGTTGGGCGGTTTCTCTTCTCATCCACGGCCGGTAATGAGGGCTAAACACACCTCCGTTCCACACTGAACCGCCTCCATGCTGATCCAGGCTTTCAGATGTCAGATTTGGAATTATTCATCCAATAAAAAGAATGACTTGCACTTCCGTGCTTGTAGAGATGAGTCTGAGAGACTGAGGATTGTCTTCTGGCTTTAATGTTGATGACAACTTTTTCTGCCAAGATGAAGTTTTAAGTCACTGGACTTGGCACTGAAGTTAATCAGTCAGTCAATAAATAAATAAATAAATAAATAAATAAATAAATAAATAAATACATATATATGTGTGTGTGTGTGTGTGTGTGTGTGTGTGTGTGTGTGTGTGTGTGTGTGTGTGTGTGTGTGTGTGTGTGTCAGTATGCATGCATTTATTATAACATTTAATAATCTAGATTTGTATACAGTGATTACATTAAAAGAGTGTGTGTGTGTGTGTGTGTGTGTGTGTGTGTGTGTGTGTGTGTGTGTGTGTGTGTGTGTGTGTGAGAGAGAGAGAGAGGAGAGAGAGAGAGAGAGACAATGTGATATGACTTTATCCATGTGACATGGTTGACATGGATAAAGTCATATCACATAGTCACACATACAGACACAGAGAGAGAGAGAGAGAGAGAGAGAGAGAGAGAGAGAGAGAGAGAGAGGGAGAAATTGCGTGGCCCTGCTGTGGGCGTGGCCTCGCGCTTTAAGTAGCGTGCCAATCAAACCCGTCAACTTCAGATCAGGAGACGCAGAGCAGCGCACGCGGCCGAGCGGAACGCGCGTTCCCACAGCAACCACTAACTCGGAGACGCTCGCGGCGGCGGATTGTGCGTGTGTGCGTGTGTGCGTGCGTGTGTTTGTGTGGGGCTTTTTTTTCGGACTCTACTTCTACTACTTCCGTGAGTTTTCCTCCGGGAATCGGACATGTCTTTCCCTCAGCTGGGCTTCCCGCAGGTGTACGGAGTGGAGAGAGCGTCTCCCCCGCGGGATGGCGGCTCGGAGAGCGGCGGCGGAGTCACCGGGAGTCCCGCGAGCTCTGCGGCTGCGCTCGCGCCGCTGCTCGGCGTGTACGCGCATCCGTGGAGCGCGCACCGGTACGGAGCCTTCATGCCGTACAGCAGTGCCGAAGCAGCGCTCCTGAACCACATGGTAAGAAGAGCCCAACCTGATTTATACTTTTATATATATATATATATATATATATATATATATATATATATATATATATATATATATATATATATATATATATATAAGCAGCCTAATTGTAAAAAAAAAAACCAACAACATAAACAACAACAATAATAATAATAATAATAATAATAATAATAATAATAATAATAATAATAATAACAAGAAAATTAGAGGTATAGTATGTATACCGCTACAACACAAGGCCTCTTGCGTCTATGTAATTTTTTTTTATTATATATATATATATATATATATATATATATAGATGGCATATGGATAGAGGATGAATTATATAAATAGTGTTTTAAAATAAAAGTGCCCGTTCTACATCTAGAATAAATGAAAGTAGCCTATAATAAATATTTTAAACAAAGTGTTTGATAAAATTACACAAACATGATCCCATAAAACACGGACAATTATTGCACACACGATAACTCCTGTGATCTTCTCCATTTAGTTTTATTCCAACGTGGCATTTTTCCATTGTGAATGAATACATAAAAAATAAATGAACTTTAATTAATATTTTCTTTGCATAGTTTCATTTGGTGCATCTTAATTATCTGGATCATTCTAGAGAGCATTATTAGTAGTAGTAGTAGTAGTAGTAGTAGTAGCAGTAACACTATAACATCAGCATAATAATCAAAATAGTTCAAATAACTAACAATAACAATGTCATTTAAGTTGAAATGATTTCTAATTTTATATGACATATTTCACGCTAAACTAAGCATCCACGTGGACTAATATAAAATAAAACCAACACTAGGTGCAGTGCATCAAATGTTTTTGACCCTGAGTTTAGGAAATAAAAATGGCAGGCTAATTATTGTATTTCTTTTCTTTTCTTTTTTTTTTTACTTTTCCTCCTGTTTGCCTGACTTTGGGTTTTCAGATTGTTTAAATATATTTTGACTTTTTAATATTGGAATTTCTCTTAATAACTTTTTTTTTGTCAAACAATTTAAACTTCAGCTATTGTTTGTTCTCAATAAAATATATTTTTTTTTTAAAGCACCATGTTTAAAACTTTACTAGAATATCCGAGTTTCAGTTCAATCAGAATATTAAGGCAAACTATTTAAATATTAACTTCAAACTTCAGATTATTTCAATAATGCCTCCATTTCTCATTTGGACTTCAATACCACTGGAAGAGTAAACAGAACTCTGCTGTGAGTTTAACTTTATTCATCTGGAGGTCTTCAGTACAGATGTGAGAGGTGCGGTGGGTGTGCCACCACTCTTAATAGTCCTTCAGGAACATATTATAAACATTGTTTATAGCAATATTACACGTGCTGATA
This sequence comes from Ameiurus melas, assembly GCA_012411365.1. Lineage (NCBI taxonomy): Eukaryota > Metazoa > Chordata > Actinopteri > Siluriformes > Ictaluridae > Ameiurus > Ameiurus melas. The sequence continues at coordinate 20,594,449 of CM022765.1, forward strand.
TATTGCATAAATACATTATAAATAATTACAGAATATTTTTATCGGCAGTTCCCTCTTTAGAGACTAACTGTACAGTACAGCTTGCCCCCCTTCCACCCCACACACACACACACACACAATTTCACCCTACAGTGGAATGATCCATTTCTCAGCATTTACCTGCAGTACTGCATTAACTGTGTTGTATTTCCCTAATAATCACTTAAATAATCAACTCTTGTTATGGAATGGATTAACTCACACAGAGAGGAATGAACAATTTAATGTATAGAATGAAACATACCACACTAGGATAAATGGATCAGATTTCTTCACCTACACAGGTTACCAGTATTATTATTATTATTATTATTATTATTATTATTATTATTATTATTATTAAGTAATTTTGTATTACTTTGGCAGTCATCTTAATCAAAATTCAAGATAAACAGCTGTGGATTTGGAGGCCTTGTGTAAAGGCCCCAAACTGCACCAAAATGTGTTGTATCTTTAGTATGTATCTTCTACATGGAAAAGAGCATGGTGCATGTAGTGTACCTTTAGTTCGAGTGTTTTGTAATAAAGATTTAAAGGTGCATGAGTGTTCCTTCCCTACGGTTCAGTGGTGTACCATCATTTGTTAAGGTTTAAATGTTCATCTTAAATGAACCAAAGGTGCACCCTTGATGGTGCCACTCCAGTAACAAACAAAGTACAGTTTGAGGCCTTTACTAATACATGTACAGAACTTTACCAGCATCACCAGGCATGTGCATCAGCTATTAGGTTATTATAATGACTCTCTCTCTCTCTTTTGACGCTACTTAAATGACCTGTTGATATTTACAGTATGAACTTTTTGTTCTTACCAGGGCTCCCAGTACGAGTTGAAGGAGAACCCCGGTGTTCACCCAGCTGGATTCGCGGTGCACACCGCCCCCGGGTTCTACCCGTACTCCCAGTACCAGTACGGAGACCCCGCACGGGCCAAGAGCGCCACGCGCGAGACCACCAGCACGCTGAAAGCCTGGCTTCAGGAGCACAAGAAGAACCCGTATCCGACTAAAGGCGAAAAGATCATGCTGGCCATCGTGACCAAAATGACCCTGACGCAGGTGAGCACGTGGTTTGCCAACGCGCGCCGCCGCCTCAAGAAGGAGAACAAGGTGACGTGGGGACGCAGCGCCGACGACGTAGACGGCTGCGGCTACGACAGCGACCGCGACGACGACGACGAGAGCGCGCACAAGCACGAGCGCGAGGAGGAGATCGACCTGGAGACCGTGGACACCGACGAGGCCGAAGAGGAAGTGCGCAAAGAGCCGAGCGAGGCCAAGGCGCACGAGCAAAGTGAAACGGAGAGCGAAAGCGCAGACACGCGCGCGCTAAACAGCCCCGCCGGCTCCGTGGCCGCGAGTAAAGACGCGAGCGCGGGGAAAAGCGGCTCGGAGGACGTTTCTCCGGGATGCCAGAGGCCTGTGAACTCCAAACCCAAAATCTGGTCGCTCGCGGAAACAGCAACGAGTCCAGATAACTGCCAGAAAGCGAGCAGTGTGTCGACGGCAGTCACCGCGCACCCGGCTTTTTTATCCACTAACGGGATTTACACGTGTCAGATAGGGAAGCTGAACAGCTGGACTGGAGGCGCTTTTCTCGGCGCTGGACCTCTAATCGGTGTGCGCTCTTTAATGGGAGTGAGTCCGAGCAGCCATTACATAACCTCAAGCGCTCAGAGTGAGAGTCCTACACACAGCCTCAGCCTCAGTCCACAACACAACACCGGTATGCGTCATGCAATTACAGCAAAGAAATAAATAGATAAATAAAGCAAATCCCTTAGAGTTCATTTAAAAATGTTAAATGATAAATATTAAGATTTACTTTAACACTGGTCTCTACGACAAATGTGTTCTATTTCTAGTTTTAACCATGACTATTTATTATTATTATTATTATTATTATTATTATTATTATTATTATTGTTGTTGTTGTTGTTGTTGTTGTTGTTGTCGTTGTTGTTATTATTATTATTATTATTATTCCTTAAACAGATCGAGAACATGTTCAGAGAACCGAATCTCCAGCACTTCCTCTGAGGTCATCATTTCCGGTCATCCACGACAGGTAGGCATCATTTTCTTTTTCTTTTTTTAAGTCATTAAACACACAATACCATTCAAATATTCACACACAAACTATTTCCTTCCGTCAACTAACCCCACTCATCACATCCCTCTTTATTTCCCTCACTCAGGTCTCACCACGAAACAGCACAGCGAGCTCTGAAGACTGTTTCCTGAAGACAGACCTAAAGAATTGACTTAAATTATTACATGGAAGCAACCTGTATCAGAGAAAGAACGTATCCTACATCATCAAATACACCAAAAAAGTATTTTATAGCCTTATGTTTCAATACGCTGTATAACTTTGTATTTGTTTTTTTTTATTATTATTATTATTATTTTACATTGAGCCTAAATGCAGCATGTATGTGTTTACCATGTAGCTCATTGCCATCACTTTTTACAGACTTAAAGAATTATTTGTTAAAAGGCCAATGTGTGTAAATGATATATTTTTGTGTAATAAACTAAATATAATTAATAACGCTCTTCTCACTCATATAATCCCTTTTTTTTATCGGATAACAATGAGATGCAAATTAAACTTCTTAATCTTTTCATTACTGCGTAAAATATGTGAATAGTTTGACTCAGGGGTTTTTTGGGGTTTTTTTTTTAAAGCCAAAAGATAGTCAAAGAGTCAAAGTTTCTGAACACGTTTCATGCAATTATTTGGTTAAAAAAGCCAGAAAAAAGATTATAATACGCAAACGGCAAAATCTCGACTGTTTAATTAATTCTTTACAATGTTCATTCGGATTCATTTGGCTCCATACGTTTTAATTTCTTCATCTCTTTCTTTCTGTGCCTAATAGATTACATTTATACACAAGCTATATTGGTGTGTGATATAACCAAAGAAGCGTTTAAGAGAATTTTACCATTAAAAGCAGATCATTTGATTTATTCCAATGAAACATTTAAAGATAGACCATATAAAACACCATTATTCACCTTCAGTAGGTTAAGCCGATGGTGGCCCAATAGTGATTATATACGCATATGTTTATAGAGGCATATAACCTTTATTAGTTTCAACATAGTTAATGAATAATTCATCATCGCTACTGAATAACAAGCTTTAACATTACCATGAACAACTGAAGAGCTGTATAGCCTTCGTCAATAGCATGTTTAAGACGGATTAATAAACGGAGCGTTCTTATATGGACCAGCATGATCACATCAACAGCAAGCTCATATTGGCGTAATATCATTTAATTTAATGCCGTGGTGATTATCTTGCTCGTATCTGTGGTAATTATCAGTGCAGTGATTTGTATTGATTCATAACTAGAATTTATATAACATATATATATATATATATATATATATATATATATATATATATATATATATATATATATATATATATATATATATATATATATATATATATATATATAATACATCCCTTGTATTTATTCATTAAAAACTAGAAGTATAGCAATAACTGTAGATTAGAACACTACTTTGGTAAAATAGTATGCAGTATAATTATGTGAATATACAGTATAGGCTACCATTTACCATAAAATTAGTTGAACAAAAAAAAAAACGGTTTAAACATCAAGCAATAATCAAACCCTTTGGAAGTTCAATTTCCTAAAACTAAAAATTGGCCTGCTGAGGTTTGTCCATATCTGTAGTTTTGTAAGAGTTTCCAAACCACGGCTTCAGCACGACATGAGAGGCGCTCTTCTCTGTGACAGCGAGAGTCGACGACATTTTGGAAACAGTTGAATATCGATCACAGCTGCTGAAATGCCAGAGCACCCCATGTGTGTGACTCGGACTCGGACGGGAGACTCTGCTTAGGTAATGTCACAGATACACAAAAACACAACTAACACATGTTCATTAACTCACTACAATGCCCAAAAAAAAGAGCAGACCTTTATTATCAAAATGAGCAGTTTATACTCAAAAGAGTAGCAATACTAAGGATTTCTGTCCCCTAGGCAACAGAAATTTGCCATCACATTCAGTTTATCTTGTATGTAGACACACACACACACATACATTCACACACCTTCCATCAGGAGGATCTTTAAGACAGTGATAAGAAGTGAGACCAATATAAGGTGAATGCTATGAATAGCTAGAAAGATCAAGCGAGCTGCTCAAGGTTCAACAGACATTCCACCAGGTATCAGCATCTGCTGCTAATGTCACATGTTCTTCTGCGTATTAACAACGATTGTCACATGTGACCCAAAGCAGCCACATAAACAGTGGGTTCCCTGCTGAGGGCAGAACCTCAACGCTGACCTTCTGCGACCCTACAAAGCAAATAAACCCCGCCGCAGCCAAAGAGGTGATTTGAAAACAAGGGCCGAAAGGTTTACACGAACATAATCTAAACACAAGTTAATTAATTTTCATTGTTTGGAAGTGTGTTTACACTGGAGTTTGTGCCGCGCAGGCTCGCTGTAGCAGATGCCGCAGAGCAACGTGCAGGAGCAGTGTTCACGGAGATACACACATCTGGAACGGGTCACTCATGCTTCACAGCAATGCGTGTTCTTAGCGTGGCACAAACACACTGATTTACGACTCGCCTAACCAAACGTATGAGACAGAAATCGTTCATTTTTCTAAAGGTTTACGAGATGCAAAGCGTCAGAAAAACCCAATATGGCGGTGGGATGTAGTGGCGAATGGCAAACGTGTGATGTCGTGATTGACGTTGGTTTAAACCTGAAGGTCAAACCTGGGACAAGTCGCAACTGCAGTCGAAATGTTTCAGTCTTCACTTCACTTTTTGGAATAATCTGATTACCATGCAGTTATTTTATCTTAATGTGTATTATTTAATAAGTGAAATGAATAGACTGTGGTGTGTAGTTACGAGCTTTAACATTAAATGAATAATAATAATGGTTTCATAGACTTGCTTCATAAATACATGGAAAATTTGTATAATGGAATGAATAGTAGTTTTAAGGTTTATTGAGAAATTGTTATATATATATATACATATATATATATATATATATATATATATATATATATATATATATATATATATATATATATATATATATATATATATATATATATATATACATATATATGTTATATATATGGTGATATGATTATATATATCGTATATATCATGTTTCTCAAATACATTTCTACAATACTAGATATGTATCATGATATTTAGGTTTTTAAATAGGCTGTTTTTTACTTTTGAGAAAAGAAATATTTATTACATTTTCTATTTACTATTTATTTTTCATATTAAAAATATCTGTTAATGAAAGAAATACATTCATATAAAATTGTACAAATTTGCGAATCATTTTAGAATGTTTAACATTAAGCACAAAATGAACTAATTAATTTGATCTGTGAGCCGCACGTTCACAGACGCGCTACAGTTTTTGCATAAGCAATCACAGGAAAGCAGAGCTATAACTATGAGTAAAGGCATTCATGAACTATTTCACGCATTTGCCAGTCCATTATCAGAGTTCCTTTGATAACTAATGATTTTGTTAGGGAATCCAGGGAAACCTGGCTATTACATAAAATTATGACCATAAATGTACATCCAAATTAGGCCCAAATTTGACCTGATGGTGACACTTGCCCCAAATTTGGTCAGAATGTTCCTTAGACACTCCCAAATCACTTTTTACCAGATGGTTCTAGGGGCTGCTATATACACCCTAGCCGGAAGAACAAGAAGAAGAAGATGCAAAATAATCATAATAATAATAATAAAAATACAATAATAAAAAATCAAAATATCAAATATATCTCAGAAAGGCATACTGTGAAGTAATTTATCGCGATATTAATATTCTATCATCATATCCTCCAGTCCTACAGCCACAGTGCTGTTGAACGCTTCGGTCAGAAACTGTTGAATTGTTTTTCCGACTCAGCTTAGCGTAGCGCTTGTTGTTCGAATATGTTATCATTTCTATGTAGTAACAATTTATGCAGAGACTTGTATGACAGATGTATGGCTTGTATGGCTCTATTGTTATAAAGAGGCATTTATTTAGCATTTTTGGAAGGAGTCTCCAGTGTCAGTGCTTTGTAACAGTCAGAGATAATAGGAGCTAACTCGTTTCCTGGATGCTCCATAACATTCAATATAACTGTAAATGGATAAAAAGTAAATGAGTCGCTCTGTAATTTAAAAAGTGTAATCATTGCCACGAAAAAGCACTTGGGGATGTGCTGTTTTTGTAAAATAACTAGAATCACACCACAGCACCAATTTATTCCTTATATAATCACAACCAGCTACATATTTACTGAACTATGGATGGGTGGAAAAAAAAAAAAAAAAAAAAGAGAGAGAGAGAGAGAGAGAGAGAGATAGAGAGAGGGGATAGATAGATAGATAGATAGATAGATAGATAGATAGATAGATAGATAGATAGATAGATAGATGGCAGCACGGGTGTTTTGCTTAATTGCCTTTTGTCGATCAAGTCCAGTTTTTCTTATTTATTTCTTTACTGAAAGACAGTTTCACTGTTCTTTCATCAGAACACCTCTATGTCCTAGCTCTAGTCCCGTTTCACTTTTTCCCTAAGCCTTTACTGAAATATTTTTTATGCAAAGATGTGATAGAGTTTTGCTGTGCTTTGCTATCAGTTATTCCACCTGCTCAGGTGAGGTGTCAATCAAAGCAGCAATCCCAGGCGAGGTGTCAGTCACGTTAAGGTGTATCTGACCCATGCTAATGATAATAGTACGAGCCCAGACTCGGCCTTTGTGGCCCAGCCGCGATAAGACATAAAATGGCTCAGCGTTTGAAGGACCAGGTTCGGGCCTTGTGAAATGAATATATTAATCCAAGAAAGTGCAGAGAAATGGCAGGATGGAGAAATATGAACAACTCAATGAAATAAAATGAAATGTTAAAAAAAAATAATAATAAGGAGAACTGAGGAAGGGGGAGTATTAGATGTTTCAAAAAACAGATGGTTCCTTCTCATGAAAAAAACATGAGTGGAACTGAATATGGATTCCAAACTGCTACAGGAGCTGGAAATTCATTTCCAGCCCGAGACATCTTGGCTTAAAGTTCAAGGTTACAGTTTTCGTATCACAACCTAACCTGAGGCTAACGTGTCCACAGGGCAACTGGTTCAGGCAAGAGGCCCCCTGCGGCAAAAAAAGGATTAATGGCCAAGTGTAAAAGAAGAGCGTGTTAGTCTCGTAACAGCATGTCTGCTTATCATTCATCTACCAGAGTGAACCAGGCAGCAAAGTGAAAGAGAGCCGTGTGTGTGCTTCTTCCCGTGAACATGTCTCTCTCCACATTTTTTTTTTCTTCTGCTTTTGGAATGTTTATATATAATATGTAAGAAATAAAAACACAACGGGGCATCCTGATGTATTTTATTCCTCTTACATCACATCAGTTTGCCAACTCGGACCGTTTTTTTAAATTCATAACATGTGAACATCATACACGTTGTACAATTTGTAAAAATCTGTTCAATTTTTTTTACTTTTACGTAGTTGTGCGACAACTAAGTTCCTGTAGCTATAAACTGTCACTCCCTCACCTGCCTCTTTTTTTAATAAGACAGCTTGACTTGATGTTACTGAGGAACCAGGAGAAAGCACAAAAATCCTTATTAGGAAGAACAATTTTCCAACACGGTCTCACATTAAGACGATAAATTCATCAAAAATGCCATGAATTGGATTAAAAATAATTTTTTTATGAAAAAGTCTCCAAGGTTTAATTTCAGGTTAAAGTGGGGTTAAGTAATGAAATAGAATTCAGTCTAATCAGCCTCAGGAAATCATATTTATATCAGGTTTTACCAAGACTTAAAAGCTAAGCACATAATACAATGCAGACTGTACAACACAGGAATATCAGTGAGGTAAAAGCAGAAGCTGAAGATGCTACAACACTACAAGTTGACATGGGTGCAAAATTAGGATGCATTCTCATAGTTTTATTTAAGTCATTTCACATGGGCCTGCTTTCCCCAGAAGCTACGCTATTCACATGCAACACATTACACAAAGTCATCAAATCCACCTGGACTACTTGTGATGAAACATGAAAAGCTGCTCGAACACACATGGATGCATTTTCGTTCGTATCTCTGACATCTGTGTTGCTTCATAACGCACACATATGGCATGTTCTGTATTTGTATTGTACTTTGTGATCATGTTTGAATAAATACCGAGGAATACTGAGACAATAACACATTGGAGAATTTGATAGTGCTATGTTACTTGTTTCTCTGGAAGGGAATAAGAGACTCGAATTGGTAAATGTGTTACTCTGAAATGATTCTTGATTGTCTGCTGAGGTAAAACACTGCTCTGAAGAAGCCAGATGAACTGACGTATCATTTATTCACCCGCAAAACACACAGCAGACAAACTAATGTTCATAAAAAGGCATTTTAACAGATGCTGCTTTAGCATATTATCATCCATATGTTCCCTTAACATCACTACGCTGCTTCCTTATGATCAAACCCCAGGCTAGACTTGTATTAAACGTACATTATACCACGATGCTGTTCAATTCTTGATCGTGCTGAGTAAATTTTTAAAACAGCAGCTCTGACAGTAGTTCCAGCTGTAAGTCAAATCACAGGTTTATTTAAATGCACTCATTCTAATATGGCATTGTTTCTGAAGTAACAACTCTAAGACTATCCATCCATCCAGCCATCTATACTCCTTATACTGCACTGTCCACTTATCCTCTATCCAGTGACCCTGTACAGGGTCACGAGGGAGCCAGGGACACAAGGTGGGGGACACCCTGGATGAGGTGTCGATCTATCGCAGGCCACAATCACACACATTCACACTCTATGGACAATTTGGAGGAAAACTTTTACCAGAGGAAACTCCCGAAGCACGGCGAGCACACACAGGACGGGGGCGGGATTCAAACCCCCAAACCCAGAGGTGCGAGGTAAACGTGCTAAGCACTAAACCACTGTGTGCCCCAACTCTAATAGACTAATGACAAGGAGATGGTTATTTAAAATACATAAAAGAAGTCTTCAAGGTCAGTCATTAGTAATGGTCTTCCACCATGGGAAAGTCTCCAGGGAAAGATTATTGTCCTATTAACTTAAATCTTAAATATATATATAAATATATATATATATATATATATATATATATATATATATATATATATATATATATATATATATATATATATATATATATATATATATATATATATATAATGTTTTTGCTGTGATAAAAGGATAAAAGAAAGAAGAATGATGAATTCCACAATCTATAATTAAAAGCACACTGTTTGCCTGATGAATATTAGATGACTATTATACTAGTAAGATAAAGTATCTTTTGCTAAAAGTCTTTAATATATTTGAATACATATTAGTGATAAAGTAGGCCTGAATCTAAACTCATTGCCTGTGTTGAGTATGTTAACGTCCTGGTTGAGTTCAAAGTAATACTAAGTGAGTTGTCTGTAAATAAATGGTGTTTTAACACAGTTTTCGGGGGTTTTTATTTTTATTTTTTTTATTTTACTGCTTAAAAGCAGGAAGACTTTAAATAATTCACTGGTTCGACTCATTGCTCGAGTCCACTACTGAAATTGTGTTTATTCCATCAGATCTATACATATAACTAATTCAACTTTGTCAAATTATATTTCTCAAACAGAATTTCATGATTTTTCACCAAGTGAAGTCAAAACCAGTGAAAGAAGATGGGGCTAAAATGTACAACACAGAGGAGCATAATAACAGCCAATATCAGGGATTAGGTATTGAGAGAAAACTTACTTAAAAATACTTAACTTGAAAATGCTTAATACTGTGTGTTAGATCTTTCATTATTTTTAATTAAACTTAACGAATTCTAGGCTAATGGTGTAAATTCACTGAATGTTCAAACACATTTGGATTTTATTGATCTGCAAAATGAAATGGTTTGTGTGATAGATTATTTCTAGAAGTCAGGTAGAAACCTATATCAGCACTTTGTTTGTCACTGAAGGAACTATGTAAGAGAATATAAAGCGGTTAACTACTGTGAAAAACAAAGCTCTGCTGCCCTCTACTGCTTTAAACAGAGCACTATTGTTAGAGCATCTGCAGGGTGGTAATCTGGAGATACTGGAGATACAGAAATTACACCATATAATCCATCCATCCATCCATCTTCTATACTGCTAAATCCTTTTCAGGGTCACGGGGAAACCTGGAGCCTTATCCAGGGAGCATCGGGCACGAGGCAGGGTACTCCCTGGTGCCAATCCAGGGCACAATCACATACACATTCACACACCTATTCATACACTACAGACACTTTGGACATGCCAATCAGTCTATGATGGGGGGGGGGGATGGGCGGGGACCGGAGTATCACGCAAGGGCCATGGTGGGAATCGAATCCCTGACCCTGGAAGTGTGAAGCCACGCATCACACCCATATTTCTTCCAACACAACGTTGGAAACACAATTGTATAGAATGTGTCTGTATGCTGTAGCATTACAGTTTCTCTTAACTGGAGACCTGTTCCAGCACGACACAGTGCGAGCTCCATGAAGACATGTTTTGCCAAAGTTGGACTGGAAGAACTCGAGAGTCCTGCACAGAGCCCTGACCTCAACCCATATGCACCTCAGGCCTCCTCACCCAACATCAGTGCCTGATCTCACTAATGCTCTTGTAGCTGAATGAGTCCCCACAGCCACATTCCAAAATCTAGTGGAAAGCCTTCCCAGAAGAGTGTCGCTTATTGTAAGAGTAAAGGGGACACAGCTGCATATTTATGCCCATGGTTTTGGAATGGGATTTTAAGTGGTCAGGTGTCCACATACTTTTCATAACATGGATATTAAGTTGGTTTGGTTGTTGGCTAGACTCTGAGGTTGTCTTGTTTGTGCCATATCCATGCAGAACACTCCAAGGAAGATCCTATTTTCCAGGATGATTACTGTAGAAAGCCAAATCTGTGTGACAAGCATTATGAACACTCGAACACAATCATTTCCATGAGTTCAACACAGAATGTTTCTCTAACATTGATATTCGGTTGTTTCATTGGTTATTTTTTATTTGGATATCTCATAACATACTTGGAACGTTTTGTGATGGTTATTAAAGTCAAAGATTTTCCTGAAATGTTCTGGGAACCTTTAAAAAAAAACCCATATAAGAGCATATACTGTTCTTATAACAGATTATCATAAAATAAAATATAACCTATAATGTTCTTAAATGGCAACTAACAAGGATCATACACCAAAGGATGTGTTTGGTTATTATTTTCTGAGAGTGCAGACATTTAGGGAACGTTTTGATATTTTATGGAAATATTACAGAAAGATTAGTCAAATATGTTTTACAGCAACGAATGTATTTCTCATATTGCAGCTATTCTGCCATCTAGTGGTGTATGCTTACACAGGTTTACATTACATAACATTTACAGTAAATTACATTTATTCATTTTGCAGACGCTTTTATCCAAAGCTACGTACAAATGAGAAAATACAAGCAAAACGATATATCAAGCAGAGAACAATACAAGTAGTGCTACCGTTCAATTGAGTTCCAGAAGAAGCAAAGTGCACAGAGTAGAGGTGTAAGTGCCAGAGTCATTTTTAATTGATCTTTTATTTTTATTTTAATGGGTTATGAGTTAGTTAGGTGTTCATGGAAAAGGTGGGTCTGTTTTTTGAAGATGGTGAGAGATTCTGCTGTCCGGATTGAGGTTGGAAGTTCATTCCACCACTGAGGAACAGTTAGTTTGAATGTTCTTGAAAGGGGCCTTCAGCTATGCTGAGTAGGCCTTACGCAGCGTGAGTCATAGATTGATCACAGATTCCATGAGGGAATGTAAGCCTTCAGGAGAGAGTTGAGGTAGGAGGGTGCTGTTCCAGGCAAGGTCTTGTAGGTGAGCATCAAGGCCTTGAATTTGATACGGGCGGCTACAGGAAGCCATTGGCGGGAGATGAAGAGGGGTGTGACATGGGTTCTATTGGGCTGGTTTTATTGAGGCATGCTGCTGCATGCTGAATCATTTGAAAGGGTTTGATGGAGCTGGCTGGGAGGCCCGAAAGCAGTGAGTTGCAGTAGTCCAGTTTTGAGATAACAAAAGCCTGGGCTAGTATCTGTGTAGCCTGTTCAGTGAGGTAGGGTCTGATTTTCTTGATGTTGTACAGGATGAACCTACAGGACCGTGCAGTTGTTGAGATGTGGTCTGTAAAGGGTTAGCTGTCATCTAGAATCACCCCAAGGTTCCTGGCCGTCCTGGTTTTCTTGAGTGTGGGTGACCCGAGCTGTACTGTGAGGTTATGGTTGATTGAGGGACAGGCTGGGATGATGAGAAGCTCAGATTTTGACAGGTTGAGCTTAAGGTGGTGTTCTCTCATCCAGACCGAGCTGTATGACAGGCAAGCAGAAATATCTGCAGGGAGCGATGGTTCATCAGGCTGGAAGGACAAATAGAGCTGGGTGTCATCAGCATAGCAATGATATGATAAGCCATGAGACTCAATCACCTGCCCCAGAGATGTAGTGTAGATAGAAAAGAGGAGTGGACCCAGAACTGACCCCAGTGGAACGCCAGTAGTGAGTTGCTGAGTTTCAGAAATACCTCACCTCCATGATACCTTGAAGGATCTGTCAGAGAGATAGGATTCCACCCAGCACAGAACCGTTCCAGTGATGCCCAGGCTGGAGAGAGTTAACAGGAGGATCTGATGGTTCACAGTGTCGAAAGCAGCAGAGAGGTCGAGTAGCATGAGGACACATGATCTAGAAGTTGCTCTTGCTAGTTGTAAGGCTTGAGTGACGGAAAGCAGAGCAGCCTTCGTGGAGTGACTGCTCTTGAAGCTAGACTACTTGGTGTCCAGGAGGCTGTTCTGTGTGAGAAAATTGGAGAGTTGATTAAAAGCAGCCCTTTCAAGAGTTTTGGAAAGAAAAGTGACGAGGGAAACATGACTGTAGTTGTCAACTACAGAAGGGTTTAGTGATGTTTTTTTAAGCAATGTTCCAGTAGAGAGGGATGTGTTGGTAATAGTGTGGGAGACATGGACTAAAGAAGGTGAGAAGGGATAGGGTCAAGAGGACAGGTTGTGGGACGGCTAGAGTGGAGGAGTTTAGAGACATCAGTCTCTGAGAGGGGAGAGAAGGAAGTCAGTTGGGAGTTACATGGAGGAGGAGCTGGTCTATGCATGTCTGGATTTGAGAACTGGTTCCTGATTGATGTAACCTTGTTTGAAATGAAAGTGGCAAAGTCATGTGCAGTGAGAGAGGTAGGGGGAGGGAGAGAAGGTGGACAGAAAAGAGAAGAAATGGTTTAGAAGCGAGTACAGGTGTTGGGATAACTGCCAATCTTCTCTTGGTAGTATATGGCTTTAGCAATGGAAATGCTATTGGAAAAAGAGGAGAGAAGTGTTTGGTAATTGGTTAGGTCAGTTGGATTGTTTGTTTCCTTTCAGATGCTCTTAGTTTGGCCCGGTTGATATGCAGAGCTTCTGAAAGCCAAGGGCTAAAGGGTGATGTGAGGTTTACACAGGTCAGGTACAGTTGAGGTCATAAGTTTACATACGACTTGCCAAATATTAATAATTAAGAAAAAAAGTGAGAAGAGAAATTCATCAAAGTAGACTATTCCACAGCAATTCTACTGGATTAAGGTCAGGACTTTGACATGGCCAATTCAAAATCATTAACTTTATTCTTTTTTAACCATTCTTTGGTAGAATTACTTTTTGTTTTTAGAGTCGTTGTCTTACTGAATGACCCACCTTCTCTTCAGTTCACATACAGATGTTCTGACATTTTCCTTCAGAAATCGCTGGTATAATTCAGAATAAATTGTTCTATCAATAATGGCAAGCCTTCCTATACAGATACAGCAAAACAGCCTCAAAACACAATACTACATGTTTTGCTCTTGGAGTGATCTTTGTTGGTTGACCACTCCGGGGGAGAATAACAATGGTCTTGAATTTCCTCCATTTGTTCACAATCTGTTTGGCTGTGGATTGGTGGAGTCCAAACTCTTTAGAGATGGTTTTGTAACCTTTTCCAGCCGGATCAGCATCAACAACTTTTTTTCCTCAGAAATTTCCTTTGTTCGTGCCATGCTACACTTCCACAAACAATTGTTGTGAAGATCAGACTTTGATAGATTTCTGTTCTTTAAATGAACCAGGGAGCTCATCCAAACCTGATCGTCATCCCATTGATTGAAATAACTTGAGTCTAGTTTCACCTTCCAATTAACTGCTAATCCACATACTTTAGCCACTAACAGATGGATAATTTTCCTCAATAAATAAATAGCCAAGTATAATATTTTATACTTATATGCAGATATATAGAAAATTCTAAATGGTTCACAAACTATCAAGCACCACTATCGGTCTAAAATGACGAATACTCCGTGAGCATTCACCCCCAACCAAATAAACAGACCCATGTACACCAAGCTCACCCCCAACCTTGATGGTGGTTCAACTAGATTTAGCATTAGCAAGGACTGTCATGACATCACTTTTCCAAGTGTACTTGGCCATTCAACATTCGACTGCTTGAAAGTTATTACACTATAAACACTATAAGTGAGCTCATACTTATTTATGTCAATCACAAGTGTCCTCACCGCCCTTTTTTTTTCTTTGTAAGGAGTTTTTCGAGCTTTTATTCTCTGGTATTAGAATTTTAAACTACACAATAGGCCATGCAGCTGCTTGAAAGACACATAAAATACTTATTTATGAGAATGTTTTTCTTTATGGTTAAAAAAAAATGTACCTACTTCATATGATATGTAAAGCAGGCCATTCAAACAATTCAAATTCTTATAAAGATTGCGTTTACACCTGTACAGGAGCAACTCTGTGTCCAGCTTCTTCCCCTTTATCAGTATATGTAAATATGTATATAGTGTATGAATGGGTGTGTGAATGTATAAGTGATTGTTCCTTGCGATGGATTGGCACCCCATCCAGGGTCTACCCCGCCTTGTGCCCCATGCTCCCTGGGATAGACTCCAGGTTCCCCAAGACCTTGAAGGATAAACGTTATTAAAGATAGATGCATGGCTGGCTTCCCCCTGACCGTTTCGGGAAAAGATTCAAAGCTACAAGAGTGTCGAAAACAGCGCCATCTGGTGGGTAGTAAAAAAATTAAAATAAAGCAGTTAAAACCTGTGGAGAAAGCTCTGTCGGATGAAGCCTATCCCAGGAATCATCGGGCACAAGGCAGGGTACACCCTGGACAGGGTGCCAGTCCATCGCAGGGCACAACCACACACACACTCACACACTACGAACAATTTCGACACTCCAATCAGCCTACCATGCATGTTTTTTGGACTGAGGGAGGAAACCGGATTACCCGGAGGAAACCCCCACAGCACGGGGAGAACATGCAAACTCCGCACTCACATGGCCCCGGTGGGAATCGAACCCCGGACCCTTGAGGTGTGGGCCCTGTGGGAATGACAGAAAGGTGATAAAAGTCTTTTATTATTTTTATTGAGCAATAAAAGCTGGTTGACAGTATAGAGGATGAGTCTATTTCTCCTCTTTGACAGTACTTCCCCTGCCTTAGAGAAGACTCTTTCTCATGGTACACAGGGGGTCGGGTGTACAAAGAAACTGCAATGCCAAAGTGTATAAATGACCACAACAAATCCAAAAGTGCAAAAAATTCACTAAGAAACCAAAAAACAAAACAACAAAAAAAATTGTGACAAATCATTTTACTGTAACGTATTGATTATCTGACTTTCAAAGCACAGTACTCCTCACAAACCAACCAACCAACCAGACTGATCCAACAAGGACTCGTAAAATAAGACCTGGGGTTCGAACATTCTCACATGCAAAGTGAATCGCGCACGTGATTGGACAGAAAGTGAGGATTTGTTTGTCGTCGATTACGTGACTCTGTGAAACCAATACATGCCCTGATATGGGGCTTCACTGGTGATTGTGTTGTGTGCCTCAAGGCTTCAGTGTCATACGTAACATCACTACTTCCCGAAGTGTATGCTCAGTTACCTAGTGTTCTTTTACCTAGTGTTATGTTACCTAGTGTTCTGTTACCGAGCCTTATATAGCATGATTGATTCTGCTTGTTTTGACCCTTTTTCACCTTTTTTGATATTTGATTCTTCATTACCCTTTGGGGGCGCACGGTGGCTTAGTGGTTAGCACGTTCGCCTCACACGTCTGGGGTTCGATTCCCTCCGGGGCCATGTGTGTGCGGAGTTTGCATGTTCTCCCCGCCCTGCAGGGTTTCCTCCCCCAGTCCAAAGACATGCATGGTAGGTTGATTGGCGTGTCTAAATTGTCCGTAGTGTATGAACGGGTGTGTGAGTGTGTATGTGATTGTGCCCTGCGTTGGACTGGCACCCTGTCCAGGGTGTACCCTGCCTTCTGCCCGATGCTTCCTGGGATAGGCTCCAGGTTCCCCGTGACCCTGAAGCAGGAATAAGCGGTTGAAGATGGATGGATGGATGGATGGATGAATCTTGCATCTGCTTTGACTCAATCTGTGAATTCATCTTTGGTCATACCACAAATGAAAAATTTGTTGTTACACTATCAGTGTAACAGATGTTACACTATCAGTGACGCAGACAAATGGTAGGTAATCATTAAAGGAAACGGCGACTCACGTTTATTACTCCAAGAAAAGATTTTAAAGCAAAGAACAAAGAAGTGCAAAGGTGGGACAAATAATGATCAGTGGTTGGGTAGCTCGGAATAACGGCGGTCAATAATTGGTTGAAAGAACAGCACAGTCAGGCATTACACACTGATTATGAGTCGATCGAACCTGCTTTCTCAGCTCGTATATCTGCAGCTGTGATATGAACTGCAGAGCTATATTGAGTTCAGAACAGTCGCTAACGTGTGTTCTAAAAGCCGCTAGATTTGTCGTTAAGCTTCTTTTTAAATTAAAGTCACTAAAGTGGTCTAAAATGCCGCCAAGTCTAGTTGGCAACAATAGTGCTGGGTGCTAACCGATTTCAGACTGAGAAAGGGGCAGAGTGAAGTGCATTGGGGAGTGTCGTAAAATAATTTTTTATCATAAAAAGAGTATTTTTGTGAATCTTTTTAACAAAAGATCAAAAGATTAAACAATAAAGACAATTTATCACAGCCTTCTTTGTTCATATTTACTAAGGGTGCCAATATCAGTGGCGGGCACTGTATAATGACTATGCGCTCAATTCTAATAAAAATATTAGTATCATCCTTGCACTAACAAGCAAGAGAAACAATTCAGTATTATAATTTGTTCATTTTGCTTGTTAGATTGAATTTATTCTTGGATTAATATCACTCTACGGCCATAACCTGTTCATTTTTTTTCATTTTCAGAGTTCAAGCTAAAAAAGGTCCTATGGTCCATTACAGTGGACATGCAGTAAAATTAAAAATTAAAATAAAATGTAGAAAGTGTCAATTGTAGAATGTTTTTTTTTAACCCAAATAGGCAGGAAATCAAACAAAAAAAATTGATTTAATTCCTTAAATTCCTTGGGTCTCCGGAGGAAATACTTGTGCTGAGGGCATGGCTGTGGCCAAGGTTCTACATACTCTCCAGGTTATTTGTATGAGTAAGTAATAAATGAAAAGATCATCTATTACACCTTTAAGTTTAAGCTTGCTGAACAGTTGTGTGCAGAGCAGTAAATCCAAACTCTTGAGAAATGATGCAGAACAACATTGATCCAGAAGGTCAATAAACTGATTTCACTCCATCTCAGCACCTCTCATCTTATGACAGGCATCGACCAGAGACTGATTTACTTTCAGCATTAAAACGATTAGCAAAACCCATCACACGACATAAAGAAATGTGCAGTCTGAAAACCCGGCATTCATTTAATTCATTTAATTCATTATGGAACAATGGCTCTTGGTGAAACAGTATTTATAGATGCAGCATCATTTAATTACTAGTCTAGACGGGATGCTGCTGCTCTGGGATTCTGTACATGTCCATGAAAGGACATGTCTCTGAGGTGGCGTGTGGAGAGAACGGGCTGTATTTTGGCAGCAGAGGACAGCAAGTTACTCCTTGACGCATGAGTCATCCGACATGATTTTAGACGTGCCAGGAATCTGAGGTTCCAAACATTTGGAAACCATTTGGAACAAAGCTGCATCGATTTATAAAAGGAATATATCACAGATTAGAACTATTACTATGAAATCATATCACAACCAAAGCTATAATGTGTGAATATGTGGTCATACAGTCTCTGGCCACTTGTACTCCTACACATTCATGCAGTTATTCAATCAGCCAGTCATGTGGTAGAAACACAATGCATAAAATCATGTAGATCCAGATGAAGAGCTTCATTAAATGTTCACATCAGAATGAGGGAAAAACTGTGATCTCAGTGATTTTGAAAGGCTTTGAAAGAAAATTTCAGAAACAGCTGATTGTCTGGGTTTACGTTGGTCTCCAGAGTTTAGAAAGAATGGTGTGAAAAACAATTCTTTCAAACAGGTCTGTGGGCAGAAATGCCTTGTTGATGTCAGAGGTCAGAGGAGAATGGCCACACTGGTTCTGACAGGAAGTCTACAGCAACTCAAATAGCTACTTTTTACAACAGTGCTGAGCAGAAAAGCATCTCAGAACAGGTAGACAACACATCGAACGTTGAGGTGAATGGGCTACAAGAGTAGAACAACACATTTTGTCAGCTAAGAACAGGAATCTAAGGCTACAGTGGGCACAGACTCACCCAAACTGGATGGTTTGGCAAAAACTGCTGGTCTTATGAATCTTGATTTCATGCCAATGGTAGGCTGGAGGTGGTGATATAATAGTGTGAGGAATGTGTTCTTGGCACATATTGGGCCCCTTAATACCAATCAAGCATTGTTGAATGCCACAGTCTATCCGAGTATTGTTTCTTGCCATGTGCAGCATGTTAAAGCCACAATTTACCGATCTTATAAGGGCTACATCCGGCATGATAACGCATCATGTCACAAAGGAATAGTTCACAATACGTTCAGTGTACTACAGGTTCTTCCCCAGTCACCAAATCTGAATCCAATAGAGATGTGGTTAAAACAGGAGATTGCCAGCACGAATGTGCATGTTTTTCCCCACCTTTGGGTGTAATACTATGTTTCTGTGTGTAGCAATTGATTGAAATCCTGGTAGAATAGGGTTCATACAGTACATCTGACTTGTATAGAGAAAGAGAGGACACTTTGTCCCTTTTCTCCAGTCACTCAGCACAGTTTTCTTCTTAGATGCACTAGAGGGAGACAGCTGCACTTTGAAAAAGAAGAGATCCCCAGCTCAGATAATGCCAGCAGAGGAAATTGCAATTCACCCATTTAAAATGATGGATTCTCCCTCTCAACATATCACACAGATCCTATCGCCACCATGAATGTCATTTCAGCAGCAGACCTGATGCAACGGCAGTGTCTTTGATCTGCTAAACCTGCAGATTTTAAAGCCTCTTACACACTGTGATACTATAATGACTACAAAGCCAGTATTTAGCTGAAGTAGTTTCCTCTTTCAGCCGAGCTTATGAAAGTCTGCTGCCAAAATTAACAGACAAATTTTCCTCTCTCTCTCCAAGCACGGGGCAAAGTGGCATGCAGTAGCAGAGATTTAGGCCAGTCTTGTAGGTGGCATGAAGACTGGTATGTCAGAGGTATGAATGAGAGTTTTATTCTTTGTTGGGTGAGGAGTACAACACAGTGGGGTTGTGCTATTAAAAGGTACAGCTTTATCTCTGACTGTCAGAACAATCATACACTGGAGACGAAATGATAAATAAACTAAATAAAGTCCTTGTGTAAGTTATTACTACAGAAAATTATAATGTATTCAAACAAGCACATTAATGTAAACCTTGAAACCATCACATTATAGCTGCAGTATATAGAAAATGATTCAATCCATCCTGACCAATCAAAATTGAGGATTATAGTATAAACATTGATCAGGCTGGTGGTGACGGTGTAATGTTGTGAGGAAGGATTTCTGAGCCCCTTAATACCTATCGCCATTGAATATTGACAGTGCTGTTGCTGCTATAAAGTAAACGAAGAAGCCATGCGAAGTTATGAACAGCATGGACTTGGCACTTTGGTTTAGTAGTTCACTACCAAGTACTGATCTGGAATTAATATTTATATACAAAAACAACTCAGTTGATAGTACGTCTTCAATAATATTTAATTTAATGTATTTGTCAGCTCTCGGTAGTGGACTCAGACCTTTGTTCTGTATTGTAGAATAAAGCAATAAGCAACAAGAGACTGTCTGATTTTATCCGTGGCAAGGCTGTTCTTAAGCGCAACGCAAAGCTGAATTTCTGCAACCACTTATCCTGTTGAGCAGCTTATTTCTTTTATAAAACAGCAACAACAACAACAACGATGAAATCCAGTGTTTAAAAATGCTTTCATTTACTTTGAATTATATTTGCAATAAATAATTCTTCTGCCACACAATGCAATTTGTTAACAGTTAAAGTGTTGTTGCAAAGCAACATAACATGCAAAGATTAGCATACACCAATGACAGAACAATGGCTTAAATTTAGTGGTTTTATTGGTTTCAAACTCTCAGAACTCAGCAAGTCAGGAAGTAAAGAGTAGAAGACACAACTAAGAAAAAATACGAGATAATATAAAAAGGGAATAGAAAAAAAAAAGAATGGCTAGCAGCTCCTGCCCTGACCTCTCTGACCTTGAAAAAGAGCATATCAAGTCTTTATCACCTTTATCATGCATGGTATTGCAGCGCTGCTGCTGCTGTGGAGAAAACAGCATGAAGCTCACGGGGAGCTGAAGGATGGACAGCACTGAACAGATGTTATTTAGTGCTTTGAGCTTCACAGGTTGAGCAGACAGGCGATAAATTATTCAGCTTGTGGGGAGAGAGATGTATGGCTGGAGTGATGGATGGGTGGTTAACTGTGGTGCTTGCTCAACACGGCCCTGAGAGGCTTGCGGTGTTGGACAACACTGTTCGAGATCTCTGGTTATAAAAATAATAAGTGATCCATAGCAGAAGCAGATAGATATAATATAGGAAGATGTAACACTTATTAACTGATAGCCTTCTAGATCTTGTATATACAAGGGCATGTATATGAATATATATATGGTGCAAAATATCCCTGTAAACTTTTGAATTGATTCTGCTGCACCATCATGAGTTACATCATCAATAAAGATTAGTGAGCGTGTACCAGAAGCAACCATGCAAGCACAAGCCATGACACTACCTCCACCATGCTTCACTGATTAGCTTGTATGTTTTGGATCAAGTGCAGATCCTTTCTTTCTCTACACTTTGGCCTTTCCATCACTTTGGTAGAGGTTCATCTTGGATGCAGAATATTTGTGGTTCATCTCTGTATTTCTTTGAGAATTCCAATCTGGCTTTCTGATTCATAATGCTGAAGAGTGGTTTGCATGTTGTGGTGTGGCCTCTATATTTCTGCTCTTGAAGTCTTCTTCTTCCTTCAGTCCTGCCCTTGATGTCACTGACTCTTGTTTTGAGGTTTTCTTAAAAGCTCTCACAGTCAGCTGTTGTTTTTCTTGGCCAAACCATCGAGTAGTTGTTGTTCAGTACACCAGTTTCTTTCTTTTTCAGGAAATTAGAAATTGTCACTTTGGCTATGCTCATTGTTTGTGCAATACCTCTGATTGGTTTCCACTTTTCTGTCAGCTTAAAAATTCCTTGCTTTTGAAGCTTTTGACAGCTCTCTGATCTCCATGTTGGCTTAACCTTTTTAACAACAAATGCAGTCTTCACACATGGTTGGTAGTGAATTTGCAGGCAACAGCATTCCATTTCAAACTGGCTAATTTTTTTAGGTAAATGAAGAGTGTTTCTATCTTTTATCCACTTGAAGGCCTACAAAATCGAGTTCTGAACATAAAAGTGAGTTCTGCACATAAGCGTAGTGGGGATGTCCTGCGTGTGGTTGCACAATGTTGACTTTCCTGATTGGCCATAATGCCTACAGCTTCAGCCAATGGGAATGCTTCTTTATCAGCACAAATCCTCACAGGACCGATCAGCCCACCTCACCTAAATTAATCGAGTCTGAACGGAGCCTAAAATCTTAACAGAAACAGTTCCTTTAACAGACGCAACAGTAGAAACTTTGATATGGATAAAGCTGTGAACACGTACCTGAAATGATCCAGGTTTAATCTCTTTTGAATGCTCTTATTCATCTCAATTTATTATATTATAGCCACAGTTCAGTCAAAGACAAGTGTGTCTTGCCTACAGTCAAGCATGGTGGTGGGAGTGTCATGGTCTGGGGCTGCATGAGTGCTGCCGGCACTGAGGAGCTACAATTTTATTGCGGGAACCATGAATGCCAACATGTAATGTGACATACTGAAGCAGAGCATGATCCCCTCACTTCGGAGAAGCATGATAACAACCCCAAACACATCTCCAAGACAACCACTGCCTTACTAAAGAAGCTGAGGTTGAAGGTGATGGACTGGCCAAGCATGTCTCCAGACCTAAACCCTATTGAGCATCTGTGGGGCATCCTCAGATGGAAGGTGAAGCACAAGGTCTCTAAAATCGATGTCATCATGGAGGAGTGGAAGAGGACTCCAGTGGCTGTGGTGCTCAACCTGTGAAGCTCTGGTGAACTCCAGGCCCAAGAGGGTTAAGGACTGGAATGCTGGAAAATAATGGTGGCCACACAAAATATTGACACTTTGGGCCCAATTTGGACATTTTCACTTAGGGGTGTACTCACTTGTGTTGCCAGTGGTTTAGACATTAATGTTATTTTGAGGGAACAGTAAATTTACACTGTTACACAAGCTGTACACTCACTACTTTACATTGTAGCAAAGGGTCATTTCTTCAGTGTTGTCACATGACAAGATATCATCAAATATTTACAAAAATGTGAGGGGTGTCTGTGAGATACTGTATTATATCCACAGTTATGTTAGCCTACATGTTTATTACAAATAGAAGCTTGACCAGTAGTTACATAGAGAGATGTGTAATGTTTGTAAAGTGTTTTAGCGGTCATTTATGCAGATTCTCAAGCCACCATGGGCTTTTACTGTACCAATTACATTATTTAATTTGACACAGGCTATGACTCTTATTTTTGTTGATAGCCAAAAAAATGAAAGAAAGAGAGGGAAGAGGTTGAAGGAGAGAGGGACAGTCACTTGGGCTGGATAAAAAAACAATATTAAATTACTTTGGACCACCTGGTAAAAAGCGAGGAGTGAGAGGTCAGAGGGTCATGATGTGGAAGATGTCTTTCATTGACATTTCATGTTCCTAGCTTGATATTCAAGAAAGCATATTGTTTGTAGGAGACATGAAATAAGTGAATAAGTGTAATGTTATTGTATATTATAGAGTTATTTATATTTATATTCTATTTACCCTCATCTGAAAGTGTGTTCTGTCTTCATACCGTTTTGTTCAGTCTTTTGTTTGCTTCATTACTATGGGAAAGCTCTGGGCTATGGTATGTAACAATTGAAAATGCTGATAGAAATCTATGTGATCTATTGGTGACGAATCATTCTGAGACTCTGGACTGGAAATGAAATGGACTCTGCCCCGAATAGTCAATTTCTCATTGCCTTTTTGTCCTTCACTTCTGACCTTTATCTGAAGAAATAAGAGCAGACAGAGGCCTAGTGGAGCTGTTTGTGGAAAAACATTACGTATATTGAATATATTCTCACACTTTATTGCCATGATACACATGTTTAGAGTTTAGAGCTTTATTGTTGAGAAGGATTCATGAGGCCTGAGTGAGTGTAGAGAAAAACATATTAGGTCACACTAAACAGAATGAATCAACGCTGCTTATAAATGTGACCACAAGCAATAATATAAACTGTCCCCAACCGACATGGTGACTCGATGTCCCCAGGTTTACATGGTCCTGCAGTCCTGTAGTCACGCACTTAGCTGCCTCCACTACTCGCCGGATCCTCCTCAATCTCCCACACATTAGATCTCACCTTGGAAAACCCACATCTCATTTCATCTCCTTTTCTCATCTGTTCTTCTGTTGAAGCCATCAGCTATGTACCTTGAAGCTCCTGACGACATTGTGGCTGAAAAGAAAAAGACGCTTTTGCGTAAGGAAGTGGAGGAGACGGAGGAGGCATGTGGTGCACCTAATTGTTTTTTAGTTGACAATGTTATTATTGTAATTTAGGACATCACAAAAGAGACGACGGAGGTAGAGAGACACAGAGAGGGAAATGGAAAGAAAGGGGGAGGAGAGAAATAATAGTGAAATAATTGAGCGCTTTGTTTTGCCCACCCTTGTCAGATGTTAAATTTGTTTTCGGTGATTTTTGACATTGATTTCTCACCATTATTTACTGCGCCCTCGCCATCACCATGACGACCGTGACTCTGCCCTGTTGGTAAATGTTCCGAAGATGAGACTAAATGTGCGCCGAGTGACAACGAATGGATGAATGTATGAATGCTAAATGAGCACGTATTATTTGCTCATAAAAAATTAAACACATATACGTCTTCATTAAGGTTTTCTTCCTTCCCTCCAGATATTCTCCGAATCAGTGGGTTCTGATGAAATTTTGTGACGAGACACTGGTAATTGATGGCTCCCTGGCTAATAGATGCTAAAATTGGAGTAAAAGTCGGATTATTATTATATTTCGAGTGGATTTCCTTGGCGAGGCGACAATAAGACTTGCAGGGGTCAGCATTGATAAAGAAAGCATCATTTGACTTATCAGATTGTATTCTTAAATGAAAATCAATCATTCCTGCACAAATGTGCATCAAATCAAATGAATGGATTTAAGGTTAATCAAGGGCTTTATCTAGGAGTTTTGGGGGAGTCAGTGAACAACTGGTCTGCCGTGCCGTCTAGATTTTAGCCTATAGAGGTAGAGTAACCATGTATAGAGTAACTGTCCAGGCATGTAAAGAGCTGGAGGAAAATTAATTAAGGCCATCATGTTGGGGCAGAGCCTTCAAGTTCCTAAGAGATTTGCTCAGCCCCAGAAGAGGAGCATTCTCTCAGCATATTCATACTAATGCATAACATAGAAATGAAGCAAACTACTGATTGAGATGATGTTAGCGTACAAATAGTTTATTATGTTACAGTATAAACTGTTTGAAGTACAGATTATATGAATGGGAAGAATAATTTATTACATTCCTGGGTTTGTTTTGCCTTTCTATGTGTGGGTCTTTCTCCTTCTCTCTATTACTGGTTAAGTATAAAACAGAACCACGGCAGATCGGTAATGACAGGATTGCTTTAGAAGAAAATAAAACGGAGAATGTTGGTGAAAATGTTGGCTTAGTTTTACCCATTATGTTCATCTTCGTATACTGTATATTTCAGCTTTATGCGAGTTTTGTATTTTCTAACCTCTGTGCTAATTCCTGCCGAGAGATTCAGAAAAATTCAGAAAGATTTTCTTCTTAAATGATGAATGTCAATCACCCGTAAATGAACTATCATTTTCATAGCACAGCTGATTTACATTTAGTGACACCGACAAAACTCCATAAAAGGCAAAGCTCACAGAGATGAAAATGATCAAATGATGACTAAACTAAAGTGAAAGAGTGCCTCATGAGCATGGCATGAGCTAAAACGTCCGGTAACGCAGCTCAGCCACTGCAGAGCATCTATTACTATAGACACACACTAATTCTTCCTCCTTTTTAGGGTTTTCAGTATAATTGCATCATGACTGGTCTTTTTCATTTATCTTACAACCCTCACTTCCAACTGGCCCAAGTGAACTTAAAATAAAAAGGGTTTGTAACTAGAGACATCTACTTTTCTAATACTGATAGTGATACTGAAACCTTGAGAATCAGCCAATATCAATACCCATCTGATTTAGATGTATTGACCCAATATGAATACCCATGTATTATTTTTTTTTAAATGCTTTTTAAATTTTTAAATTGTTTTTTTTAAAAGCTTTACAAATGTTGTTGTTGTTGTTGTTGTTGTTGTTGTTGTTTCTTAGCTGAAGTACTTAAAATACAAGACAGATACAAAGATAAAAAGATATCTAAATAAATCATAAATTGAAAATATACATAAATAATATCCCAACAATGTTATCAAGTCTCTTTATATGTGAACATTTCCAGTTCCAAAACAGATTTGAAAAATAAAAATACATACAATTTTGTTACAGGATTGTGTGTCCACATACATTTTGCAGAATACAGGGTATATATATATATATATATATATATATATATATATGTATATATATATATATATATATATATATATATATATATATATATATATATATATATATATATATATATATATATATATATTATATGTAGATAGATAGATATAGATGTATATGATTTATTTTTTAACATTGCCTTTGAGAAAAGAAGCACGTAGTGAAATCATTCTCATGTTTGGATCAGGACGGTTGCGATGGATTTTAACAGGAAACATAGCAAACATATCACTCGCACACCATTGTTGCCAAACTTATTAACAAATTCAAAAAGACTGGAAGTGATGCAGACCGACCGAGAACTGGACGTCCACGAACATCCACTGACAAAGGCACAACCGACGTGGTGCTGGCAAGCAAAGCCCCCTATGCATGGAGTCTTTTGGGACACACTGTAGTGTATATACCAACTTTAATATTAGGATTGTACTAACACCACTCAAACAGTCAGTGGTGCTTCACTGGATAATATTCTGACCTGCCATTCAAAAGCTGCCTCTGTTGGGATCTTCAGCAAGACCCTTCTCAACCTTCCCCTTAACCTTCTCTTTTCCAGAGGTGCTGTTTTATGCCTGACCCCAACTCCTTAGCAAAAAGAGAAATTCACTGTACTGTACATTGGAGATCTCTTAAAAGCAGCCTTATGTTCATAATATGACCTCTCAACATGAGTCTGGAAACTTACCAGTGAACAACAACTACAACAAAAAAGCCAGATTCATAGTGGTGCAGTGGGAAAACATTTGGCCCATGCTTGGAAGATTGCCAGTATTGTAAAAAATAAAATAAAAAAAATAGTAAAATAGTAAACTAAGAACTAACCACTAAGATATTGTGCATATACTTATAGTACACTTTAAATGTATACTAAACTGTACTATATTTTCATACGGAGCCCCTTGCTAATTCGCTAACTGATTGGTACTAATGTAGGAAGTAAATATCTAAAAATTAGAACGTTACAAACCACCAACTCCCCAAAAACACTTGAAAACTTTCTAGGGTTCAGCGTTTGATAGCCATAGATACCTTTTAAAAAGCACTGGTAATTAAAACATTTATAAAATCGTGAATAAAACAGGAAGAATTTTGTTGAAGCATTGCTGTCTGTTTCAATCCTCGGTAATTATTAGTCCATGATTCAGTGGAATAATAATTACCCAGGCTTGAGGTGAATGAATGAAGAAGTAGCCATTTATTCAGAGACATTAATGAAAGAATAGAAATAATGACCACCAATCAAGAAAAGATTCTGAAAGAAGCATCAGGCTATGAGAGTTTAATGCTCAAAGGCTATGAGTGTGTGAAATAGTTAGAGAATAAAAACAGGAAAGGATGTAGCAAAGGAGAAAAGAAATGGGAGAATAGGGTTAAGAGAGAGAGAGAAGAGAGAGAGAGAGAGAAAGACCACGAGTAAAAGAAATCAATGGAGAGAGAGTGAAGATAGAGGGGGAAAGGGATTAGAAAGACAGAGAGACTCTGTTGGAAAGCGAAGTCATCATGACATAGTGCAGAAGGAACAAAACAAAGCAGGGGCACAAATAAAGCGAGCGCAGGATTCATGAACACAATAACACGCTGGCCATCAGACTTCACTAAACAGGAAAATAAAACAAGAGACCGAGCAAAAGGTGAAGAAAGAAAGGAGATCAGATCAGACAGCAGAGAAGCAGTGGGGGGAAAAAAAAAAAAGAAAGAAAGGAAGTGTTGACTGTCTACAGTGACGGTTGCCGTGGCAACGCCAGCCGTCTGCACAAACGCACCGTCTTTGCTTTTTTCATGCTCTGAGAACAAACACCTCTAGCAATAATGAAATTTGGGCTTTAGGCCCGTTCTGTCTGCTCCTAATCAAAGGTAGAGAGGAATAAGTGTAGGGAGATAGATCAATGAAACAGAGAGATCTTTTTTTGTGCTGAGAAACATTAGATGGTGTGAGTCAATGATGAATGAAATGTCTAACACGTCCTGAAACAGGAGGTGCAGTGTGTGCTTGCTTCACAACAACAACAACAACAACAACAACAACAACAACAACAACAACATCAACAACACAACAACACTGTTACATAAGGATTTAAATTTATCATGAAACAAAATCTTGATTGGTCATGTCGACATGTGACAGCAGTATTAATATTGTATCTTTCCTATCATCCGGAAAGCAATATATTTGTCCATGGAACACACCTTTAAGGGGGGGCTTACATAAAATGTTTGTTGGGTAAGGAATCGCACACTTGGCAACAAGCTGTTATAGTAACACGATCAATGACAAGGTGGTGTGATGCAACCTAAAGCGATGTTACTCTTAATATCCTCAAGTTGATTATTTTTGGTAAAATAGCACAATGTTTTACTCCTCTTATACAACAGCATTTTGTCCACACTTGGCTTTTTTTTTTGCATATTAATACTAAAAAAAAAGTCATATTTTTATCCATGTGTGGTTACGTTTAATACTGAGGAACATCCATAGAAATACTTGGCTTTTTTTTTTTTTGCTTTTTTTTTACATTAATAAGACAAAACAAGGCACCTTGCCATGTTACATCGTGAAGACTTTCTCATATTAGACAGCTTTAAATGAAAACTTACAGCTTTACCTCTGACTGTTATAAACAGTGAGACTGGAGACTCCTTACACTGACACTGGAGTTTCCTTACAGAAAGCTTCACCATATCACCAGTTAGATACGTACAAGTCCTCGTATAAGTTGTTACAAAAGAAATAATGACGTACTGTATTAGAACTAGCTAACTACTGTCAGATCTGCTGTTATATTAAATAAATTAAGGTCTTCTGGCCAATACAGAATCAAGAATTCAACAGCATTTTTGGTATAAATAATACTCTAAATACCTTATCGCTAAACTCTTCTACAAATCGTGTTTCAGTCATTATGGAAGGAGTTGGTCCACAATAAAACCACACACATAAACAAGATGCCTGACATTCTGAAGCCACAGTTCACCTTACAGCAAGCTATTTTCTTGCATGGTACCTCCTGTAAGTGATAATGCTGATGACTCATGAGCTTGTGCAAATCCTCATAGCAAGGGCGATATGAGTGGTGATGATTCACCTTATTGCACATGTTGAAGCAACAAAACCAGTGCGATTAAGACCTTACAAAGTACTAGTGAGAGTTCAGCCTTGTGTGTGATTTGGATACTTTTGTCTTTTATATTCAGTTCAACACTAGCTGCATATGTAGCTGGTAAAAAAATTTTTAGATCTCAGGCTTTTCTTAGCACTTTATGTATAGGAGAGGATGAGCGAGAGAAAAGGGGAGGGGCACAGTAGCAGATGTGCCTTCAGATTCAATTAGCGACTTATCTCACACCAAACCTCGTCATGGACTCTAGGGACTTTCCTTCTGAGAAACATTTTCATTACTCCAACCTCATTACAAAAACACAAATTAGACATCCATAGTTAGTTCTTTCACTCAACTTCCACTTCCTGAAATGTGACCTTTCCGTGATGTGATTGTTATGTCAAAATTACATTAATGATGTGTTGTTTGAAGGCTTACAATGCAAATATGATCAGACTTTTGGGGTTTGGGGGATCACGTTGGTTAAAATCTTGCAATGAAAGCCCCGTAGTTTGTCTCAGGATTATGAATGAAAGCAGACTGTAACTTTTTGAGAGCTGCAATTACACCACCAAAAGTATCTGGACACCTGGCTACACATGGACCTTGTTGCCACAAGGTGGAAGCACACAATTGTCTAGTATGTCTGCTTGCTATTGCTTTAAGAATCCCTTTCACTGGAAATGAGAGGCCCAAAGCTGTTACAGAATGACAATGCTCCTGTGCACAAAGTAAGCTCTATGAAGAAATGGTTTGGCAAAGATGGTGTCGAAGAACCATAGTGTGGAAGAACAGAGCCCTGACCTCAACCCCAATGAATAGTCTTGGATGTATAGGGATGGCGACTGCATGCCAGATATTCTCGCTCAGTGCCTGACCTCACTAATACTCTTGTATCTGAATGAACCCAAATCCCCACACTCCATATGAGTGCCCACGATCTTGAAACGTAATATTCATGGTCAGATGTCCACTTGCTTCATGCAATATATAGTGTAGCTGTCCACAGCTGCTGAGTATACTGGTCATACTTTTTACCATGATTGGTTTCATAATGCCTCCGAATAATAAATTCTTTTGGCGTAGCCACTTGCTGGGAGCAGCTTAAACAAATGGCTTTGTGGTTTATTTCCCAGAAGAAATACGTTCTAGTCCATTTCTGCTGGAATTGTCAGCATTCAGAATCTACTTTATGTTTCTTCAAACGCACTTTTCTATGTACAATGCTAGCTTGTTAGTGTAATTTAGCCTCTTAGTGCTCCCGAGATTGGGAAATGGCGCGAAATAAATGAGTCTATAAATGGGAATTAATAAAAACCAGAAGACAACATTTAATAGATAAATCAGGAACTGTAAAGAGTTTTCTCCGCTGTATTTTTTATTTATTTATTTTTGCACTTCTGTTCTACACTGTATAGAATATATTTGAAATTTGTATTTATCCTGTTTCTTTTTTTGTGAATTGGCCATTATGCAGACAAAGAGTAAAGCTAGGGGTGGAGAGGAAAGGGTTTAACTGAAATTATGCTCATGTCAAACTAGCTTTCTGAACCAAGGAGAGTAAATAATGAGATGAGGAGATGGTGTATGATTTGTTCATAAAAACATATTGCTATCACACCTACAGAAACAGGAACACACGTTCCTTCAGTTCAGATTGGAATTGATTT
This sequence comes from Ameiurus melas, assembly GCA_012411365.1. Lineage (NCBI taxonomy): Eukaryota > Metazoa > Chordata > Actinopteri > Siluriformes > Ictaluridae > Ameiurus > Ameiurus melas. The sequence goes on from CM022765.1 coordinate 20,625,577, forward strand.
GGCCCTGTAATGCTTTGCCAGATCAACAGAAATGATTATAGGATGAAACCTGCCCATCTTTCATGACCTGTTCACCTCCAGAGATTGGAATCCAGTGGGAAAAATGATCGCTGACCCCTCAATCCACATGCTGTATTTGTCCTCCTTTCCAACAGCTTTGGCTTGATCAGCACATACAACCCTCTAGACACCAGCTTCTTTCCCCAAGCTGTCAGGATGATTAATGTTAATCCCTCCTCAGATGTGATGGTTGTGTTAGTGTCAATTGTGTTCATGGTGCAGAAGTTTGTATACAGTCGTGAAAAATTATACACTTTTCAATCCAACCAAATTACCCTACACAGGGTCACAGAGGAGCCTGGAGCCTATCCCAGGGGACTCAGGGCACAAGGTGCGAGACTCCGTGGATGGGGTGCTAACCCATCACAGGACACAATCACAGACTATGGACAATATAGAGATGCCAACATGCCGAGAGCGCATGTTTTTAGACTGGGGGAAGAAATCGGAGTGATCAGAGGAAACCCCCCGAGGCATAGGGAGACCATGCAAACCACACACACAGGGTGGGGGGTGGGAATCAAACTCCCAACCCTGGCAAGGCAAACGTATTAACCACTAAGTCACCTTGCGCCCCACCCAAATAAGAGATTCCCAAGTGAAATTCCCTGTATGTGGGTACAAATACACACAGCCAAATCTGCCACTAGATTTGAATTCTGTAACTGCACTTCAAACTAGTGTGTAGTTTTCTCAAAGCAATTTTTTATATCACAGAATTTTGTCAAGTGTATTTATTCACATGAGACAAACTCCTCATTATCTAAAAAACCACGACCTGATTGTTTTTTCTCAAAAATCCCCTCGATAGTACTTTTTAATCAATTTTCATGTCAAGCTATGAAAGTTAATTACGCAACAATTAAGTCCTCCTTCAGAATGATAACAGCGACCAATGCAATACATCCAGCTAATTGAGTGACTGAAAAGAAAATGTTCAAGTACATTTCTATCAAATACTTCTGGGTGAAACCACAGAAATGACTATTAATTCAAACATGGCCCTTAGTGGGTGTAGAAATAGAGCGTATAGTGTTTAAGGTGATTATGGCTCAGTTAAATAATCAGGAGCTGGTCTTAATTTCCCTGCTCTTTTATTGAAGTTCTGTTACACAAGTCATTAATCTTAGTATTATAATTAAGAGAGGTAATGACATTCTCTGTAGTATTCCGTTTAAACAATCCTAAAACTAGGCAATCCTTTATAAATAGCCCAAGGGTAAAAATGGTACACCTTCCTTTAATCTGAGCCAGATGAGAAGGATTGCTCTAGATAGCTTTAATTGGATTGGCCTAATCTGGCCACACAAGCTTCTCTGGTTGGCATTCAGTAGAAGCACTTTCTAATGGCAGATGTACAAAAATAATGTTGACAACAGACAAAGGTCAAAAACAATCAATGATACAGATCAATCTTGTTATCGAACATTGTTGTCCTTGCACAAAGTCAATTTTACACTAATCTCTTAAGATCTTGAGCCACATGACCAAGAGCACTATTCCAAATGAAGAAAACGTCTGCATATCAATTGGCGAGAAAAGAACACTTGTGAAAAAGAAATGTTTTTAATGGAGACATACATATATAGTATGTTGGAAAATACAGACCCAACATCGTCTGGATTTTGAGAAATACAAACCCAACATTGTCTGGAATTGGGAAATACAAACCCAACATTGTCTGGAATTGGGAAATACAACCCCAACATTGTCTGGAATTGGGAAATACAAACACAACATTGTCTGGAATTGCAACATTGTCTGGAATTAGGAAATACAAACCCAACATTGTCTGAAATTAAGAAAATATAACCCAACATTAGAAATTAGAAAATATAAACCCAACATTATCTGGAATTGGGAAATACAAACCCAACATTGTCTGGAATTGCAACATTGTCTGGAATTGGGAAATACAAACACAACATTGTCTGGAATTGCAACATTATTTGGAATTGGGAAATACAAACCCAACATTGTCTGAAATTGGGAATTTCAAACCCAACATTGTCTGGAATTAGGAAATACAACGACAACATTATCTGGAATTGGGAAATACAAACCCAACATTGTCTGGAATTGGAAAATACAAACCCAACATTGTCTGGAATTGGGAATTACAAACCCAACATTATCTGGAATTGGGGAAATACAAACCCAACATTGTCTGGAATTGGGAAATACAAACCCAACATTGTCTGAAATTGGGAAATACAAACCCAACATTGTCTGGAATTGGAAAATACAAACCCAACATTGTCTGGAATTGGGAATTACAAACCCAACATTATCTGGAATTGGGGAAATACAAACCCAACATTGTCTGGAATTGCAACATTGTCTGGAATTGAGAAATACAAACTAAACATTGTTGGAAATTAGGAAATATAACCCCAACATTGTCTGGAATTGGGAATTACAAACCCAACATTATCTGGATTTGCAAGAATTCCTGGTACTGTGATGATACCATCTCTTTATCACCTCTTAATAAATACAATCCTTTTGAAAGCCTGCTCCACCTTGGGTCACCAGTTAGTCAGTTCTATATTCTACTGCCCTTCATATAAATTTGTATCGATATCCACAAACTGAAATATCAAAAAGATCAGAAAGAGGGGGCAGATTTTTTTTCTTGAATACTCTGTATTTTGTGTATTGCAAGCCGTAGTAACTCCATCGTGCCTCTCTTCCTGCTCTCAACAAGAAAAGACATTACCAAAGTCAGAAGAGAGCTGTTTTGTTAATTCATGCAACAGCGGCCCAATGAACAGATGGTATTTACATAAGACATCTGATTATATTCTCATAGCTTATGTAATGGTTCTCCATTATGCCTTCCAATGAGACACATCATTCAGCAACCTGATCATGTAAGAAGTGAGCTGAATCCTGAACCTGCTTGAACTAACTTCCAAAGGGTTCATTTGAATTTTAAATTATTGCTCTTTCTTTACTCTCAGTCATCATCCATAGCACAGCACTGTTGAATTCTCAGTTCTGATTGGGGTTGATTCATTTTCTATAACCGCAGCTGTTTGCAATGCAAATTACAGGGTTATATTAATGGTTATCGTTTCTACAGCGTGTCCCTAAAGTCTCCATACATAGGGGACTATGTTTGCCAGCACCACTTCGGTTGAGCCTTCGTCAGTGGATGTTTGTGGGCGTCCAGTTCTCGGTTCCAGGCTGTTTGAATTTGTTAATAAGTTTGGAAACAGTGTCGTGTGTGTGATGCACTTGCCATGTTCCCTGTTAAAGTCCATCGCAACCTTGCTACAGCTTGACGTAATGATTTCAATAAGTTCTTCTTCTGTCAAAGTAATTTTTAAAGGATACACATGGGCTTGTAGGGCAAATATTAATCAGAATGTTTTTTTTTATTATTATTTTTTACTTGTTTAATTGTAAAGGTGAAGTTTTCTGTTAGGAGATGTAGCATTTTTGGAAGTAACTTTCTGTAACTTTCTAGCAGATTAGAAATGAAACTAGAGTGTATACTTGATTATTAGACTAGAGGTTATGAAACAGGGCTTGGTTAATAAAACACACTAGAACATCTTGACAGGTTAAGTGCTTGCCGTTATTTTGAGTTGAAATAGCCACTTGAGACTAAGGAACATTTCAAATCTTATTTAGTACAGCAGTAATACCCCAAATCTGTGCTAATCCTTTGTTATTAGAGCTCATTCATTTTTTAAGAATCTGAAATGGCACAATATTTTTATCCACGCATTAGTATCATGCACACGTTTCACGTTCACAGGAACACTGCGTGAGTAGTCTAATACTAATGCTACAATGCAGCAAAACACAGGATTTTATAAGGCAGCATATCAGATATTGTATATCAACATCTACAGGCAGCATGGCAGCATATCAACATCTCAGCTAAGACAATCCCATCTTTCTGTTTGCCAAACCAGAGAGCAGTGAAGGGTTCAAATTAGCTCTAACTGAGGAACGCATGTAAAATGTCAAATTTAATAGCAGAGTAATTGACTAAAACATGCAGAATATCAAGAAGCATTTTAATTTGTTGAGAGATTCTATTATTTTTTAATCTAACCTTTAATGGTTCAATTACTGAGCTTTGGTAAATGTGCACTTATATAGTGCTTTTATCCAAAGCACTTTACACTGCGTCTCATTCACTCACACACCAATGGTAACAGAGCTACCATGCTTGCCATCAGGAGCAACTTGGGGTTCGGTGTCTTGCCCAAGGACACTTCGGCATGTGGAGTCACCCGGGCCGGGAATCGAACCGCCAATCCTACGATTAGTGGACAACCCACTCTACCAACTGCGCCATAACCGCCATTGGTGGATGACCTCCTCTAAATGACAGAGAGACAATTGTGCTATTCCTACACCTATATTTTTTTTGTAACGGATTTAATTGTGCTCCACATGATGTACAGTCTTTGGGATATTTTTTATAACCGTTAACTGACTGCTACCTTCCCAAAAATTTAACCTGAACTTGCTTCGATAGCCCCTTGTTTTTCGTGATGTTTGGGAATGTTCTCGAACAGACTCTGGGTTCAGGTTCAGGAACAGGTGTGTTTACAGTATACTGAGATCATGTGACATTTTAACTCTGGATTTGACTCAAAAGTTCCAAGGTGAAAAGAAGCAAAAAAAAAAAAAAAACCTCAATTCATAATTATAATGAAAAAATACATACACATATATACACACACACACACATATATATATAGGGTATACTTAAATAAGAATAAATAAAGTATACTTTTGGGACAACCCTATATATTGGAATATGTTAAATATTCATCCATCTTCTACTGCTTACTCCTTTTCAGGGTCGCGGGGGAACCTGGAGCCTATCCCAGGGAGCATCGGGCTCAAGGCGGGGTACACCCTGGACAGGGTGCCGGTCCATCACAGGGCACAATCACATACACACTCACACACATTCATACACTACGGACACTTTGGACACGCCAATCAGCCTACCCTGCATGTCTTTGGACTGGGGGAGGAAACCGGAGTACCCATGCGCCCCTGGAATTAAATATTAATATAGTTTTTTTTTTCTGTTTGTATATAATTTTGCAAACAATATTGGGACTATATTGTTCTAATGTATAAAAGGTATATAAAGGAATTAAAATAAAACTCACTCCATTTGACTTGAGTCCATTTTTTTAACACCTTCTGTACACTCTACAGTAAGCGCCTCTGAAATTGTGGATTAGGAATGAGATGTTTGTTAAGTGTTGTTTGTTTTCATGTTTAAAAGACCACAAAGATTTGTGTATTTGCTGTATTTGTATACCGGCTGTAAGTCAGGTTATAGAGCATTCACAGAAAAATAAATGAGTTCTTTAATCCGATTTGCATTAAAAGCAAACGTTTGAAGGTCGTCTAGAGCTCTCTTCGGATTTTTGTGTTTTGGGGGAATGGTACATCCTGGAGATAGATCACCTGCTCTGAGCCATCCATTTCAACTGTATCATCATCCTGAAAAGAAAAGAAAAATAGCAGAGGAGAAACAAATGAGCAGTGAAGTGGAGAAACTTGTCCATGAAAGGAGCTTCATTTATTGTACTCCTCTCTTTCCCTTCCATCGCCCTGTCTTGTCCTTTCTGTAGCTGAAGATGTGCTGCATTCGTCTAAGACTTACAGCAGTAACACACACACACACACACACACCTCCAGCTGTCAGTAAAGCCACCATGCCTCACTTTCTCCTCCTTGCTTTTCATTTCTTCCTGACATCTTCCTTCTTTTTGTGAGTCTTAGCTCTGTTTGAGTGTGTGTGTGTGTGTGTGTGTGTGTGTGTGTGTGTGTGTGTTTCTATCAACAATATATCGATATACACAGGCACGGGTTGTTATACTGGCACCAGTACACGGGTCAGGTGTTTGGTACTGTTCCATATCCGATTTGGCATGCAGCCGATGTGCAAGCAGGACGAGGAGAAGGTTAAAGGGTGAGATGTCCACAGAGACCTGATTTCTCTCCACCTCATGGTTCAAGACTGACATAATGACCTCAGACAGAATTTGCACACACAGATGGCGCTTTTGGTGAATTTACTGAACCATAAAACCCAACAACATTTCTGCTCTTATCATAGCTTGTTAATCTAGAACATGTAAACATTTGGATTTGACCTATTTCCTACAAATGTTTGTATTTTCAAACAACAAATGCTGATACACTTTGTATAGAAATATATGCTGAAGGCATATGCCGAGGACTACAATTCACAGCAATTACGGACACTCTGACGTTCACGGTCACCCGAATACTGATCGCACACACCCTTACTGCACCATCACTTGGGGAAGTGTATGTGCTGTGTTTGTTTAGATCAGTCGTGACCAAGCTGTTATATACTGATTGACCTGGTTTCTAAACTTGTTTCTGGTTTTCTCTACTTGCTCTTCCTGCCCTAGTCCATGTCGATTGTTGATCACCTGACCCTCGCCTGCACCTTGACTTTGGTTTTGGATTACGTCTTTATACTGTTTGCCACGATCAATAAAGCTCCCTATACCTGCTCTTGTGTCCATACCTGCATATCTGTTTGATTGGCATATTTCAGAACTGAGGCTTGCAGTTTACTAAAGACTTGCAAGAGAAAAATCACATGCAAATTAGATTTTAAAAAAATAAATAAATCTTTTACATCTCATGTGTCTGTAATGAGATCCAATTTGTGATGTTTCTGCCTAAATTGGGAAAAATAGACCCAAGTCTAGAAAGAATTCAGGATCAGAAACTCTGTGCACAAATGAATATGACCAAAGGGCAGAATTAAGACAGAACATTTGGAGACAACGTATTAAAACCTTTATTTTAGTACAGTTTTTTTTTTAATCTCTCAGTATTTCAAAATAATGAGAGTTTGAGTTTTGTGTTTCACCCTCAGGTCTACACTCATTTATTTTGTGTTTATGTTGTATTTTTTACAGTTGCATGTCTGATCATGGTTATACCTGTCACAGCAATCAAGTAAGGAATAAAACCTGATGGTGTGTGCTGTTATAGGAAAATAATCGATGATGGGGTGGGGTGATGCAGTCTGATGTGACGCTTCATTTTATTCTTCTTATACCACAACAATTTGCCACCTCTTTTATTTATAAATGACATACAAATCTTTGGTTTTATTCATTGGGTTTACTTTCAAAAAACAAGTTAGTTTCTTCTCTCTCTCTCTCTCTCTCTCTCTCTCTCTCCCCCCTATCTCTCTTGAAGTTAATCAACATAATAACGCAGAGAAAATGCAACGTTCTCTGTCCTGAAGACTAAAGTAAAAGTTACAGCTTTATTGCGGACTGTTGTACAGTGCTGACACTGGAGACTTCTTCCATAAAGTGCTAAATAAACTAGGGCTAAGTTCGGGTTGTTTTTATTGTCTCCGATGAGAGATAATTCTCTCGGATAAGAGAAGCACTGCACCATACAACACATCACAATACATCACACTATAAATGCTATCTAATTTAATCAAATTGAAAATTTGGGATCTTGATTTAATTGTTAGGTTTCCAAACCAGCTGGTTATCCCATAATGTAACACAGACTCAGTAGTAGCTCTATACAAATTAGTGTGGTCTAAATACTAACACCAGATACCCCAGTCTTCTTAAAAAGTGTAGACACTGGTGGATTCTTGCAGAGACACTTGTCACTTGTGTATGCCAACTCAGATTACTGTCAATATACTCTCTGGGATCTAGTATACAGTTGGGGGAATAAGTATTGGACACGTCAACATTTTTTTCAATAAATATATTTCACCAGACATCAGTATTAACTCAAGAAACCTGGAAATATAAAGATTTCACAACATTAAAGTCCATGAATAAAGTTATGTGTAATAAAGTGGAATGACATGGGAAAAAAGTATTAAACACACTAAGAAAAAGCAGTTCTCCAAGGCAAGGGACCAGCTGAAATCCGTAAGTAGTTATACCCCCTATCTGTGCAAATTAATATCAGCTGGGTTAGTAAATTGATGGTCTATAAAAAGGCTTTTCGTTACCAAGGTGTCACACAGGAAACATCTCATGATGGGTAAAAGCAAAGAGCTCTCCCAAGACCTTCACAACCTTATTGTTGCGAAACATATGGATGGAATCGGATACAGACGTATTTCAAAACTTCTGAATCTTCCAGTAAGCACCATGGGGGCCATTATCTGCAAGTGGAAGCAACATTACTCCATCATCAACGGGCCCCACACAGGAGCTCCTCACATGATTTCTGACCAGGGAGTCAGAAGAATAGTCAGGAGAGTAGCCCAAGAGCCAAGGACCACTCGGAAAGATCTCCAGAAACACTTGGAGGCAGCAGGTGCCATCGATTCAGAGAAAACAATAGGCAATGCACTCCACTGCTCACGCTCACACCACAAGACTCCATTATTAAAAAGGCTTATCGAGTTTCGTTAAAGTTTGCTACAACTCATTTGGGCAAGCATACAGGAATCTAGAGTGTAGTCTGGTCAGACGAGAGCAAAACTTTACTTTTTGGCCGTCATACTACACACCATGTTTGGAGAAGAACTGGCACTGCTCATCACCCTAAAAACACTACAACAGTGAAGTTTGGAGGTGAAGCATCATGGTGTGGGGCTGTTTTTCATCACATGGTACTGGCAGACTACGTATAATTGAAGGAACCATGAATGGAGCCCTTTACCGGGAGATTCTTGAGAAGAATCTGCTGCCATCCACCAGGATGATGAAGATGAGACGTGGGTGGAGCTTCCAGCAGGACAACGACCCAACACATACAGCAAAGGAAACTCTCAACTGGTTTCAGAGAAAATAAATCAAGGTGTTAGAACGGCCCAGTCAGTCACCTGACTTCAATCCAATTGAACAAGATTTAAAGACAATGTGTTTAGAAGAACGGACCAAAATCACACTTCAATTCTGCATCCCATTAATTTCCTCATACAGGAAGTGTCTTGAAGCTGTCATTACAAACAAAGGCTTCTCCACTAAGTATTAAATAAATTTCAGTTAGCGTGTTCAATACTTTTTTCCCGTGTCATTCCACTTTATTACACATAACTTCATTTATGGACTTTAATGTTGTGAATTCTTCATATATCCAGATTTCTTGACTAAATATTGATGTCTATGAATTGTGTATCCACAGTTCATGTGAATAACCTCATTGGAAATATATTTACTGAAAGAAATGTTGACGCATCTAATACTTATTTCCCCCACTGTATCAGACGGTATATTTCTTTGGACTCAGTGTTTTTATAATTATTGCTAAAGCACACAGCCTCACATGCCTGTAGAAGCCAAATGCTAGAAAGTACAGCCAAAATAAACTGCAATTTAATATCTGTTAGAATCAATTTGTCTGGATCAAAGTACCACTCGTAATAAATGCAGCCTTTTTTTTTTTTTTTTTTGCACCACTTAAACGACTTCATTGTCATTTTTTGAAGCCTAATGGAAGCTGATCGTGTTTCCTGGTTATGGTGGTGTTCACATAAACAGTAAAAGCATGCCAAGTCAGCGAGGCTGGAGCGCTATTAATCAAGAGGCAGCTTTTAAGAACCTGCTCGTGCTCCTGAGTGCTTTCTGCTCATTCAAGAAGGTCAAATAATCAATGTCGGAATGTTTAATGGAACTGTTCACCTAAAAGTCCTTCATGTACCTCAAAAGCACAAGCCACCTACAGCAGGGAACATGTTGAATCTTGTAGATGGATACAAGCGAGACCTTGATACTGACCTGGAGGTCTTTAATTGGAGGCAATACAAAGGAATAAATAAATGCGGGTTTACGAAACAGAATTATAAATATTAAACACGGCTGAATAATGATGAGAGGACAGATGGCGTAACAAACATAGAAAATCATAGATAGCGGGATATTCTGCCACCGTCTAGCACACACACCAACACACTTCTGTCTTACTCTCCTTCTGAGGACCTTTCATTGGATTAATGCTATGTCTACACCTAATACTTAATAACAAAAAGGAAACATTTAGTCTTTTTTCAGTTATTTAAATAAAATCTCAAAAAGTGTTGTTTTGACAAATATTTGTCATATATATAACCCCCCTCCACACACACACACACACACACACACACCCCGCCATAACACAAACTCCCCCGAGTGTGATTTTGATGCACAGGACAGAAAGGGTCTGGAGTGCAGGTGGAGCCACACAAAAGCTCAGGGTTAACCTTCGCCCCCTGTGGTTCCACAGACACACACACGCAGATTTAATCGACCCCCTTCTGACCAGACCATCGTCAGAGTCTTCCCCCGCCAGCTGTCATCAGATGAAGGATGAACCAGGCGGTTCAATGTACCAGATTCATGATATCACACCACACTTCCCCTTCCCGATGCCCTATAGACTCAGAGCTTCAGTCCCTTCATATCCGTATGGTGCTGGATATCGTGCTCATTAAACACTCATGGCCTTGTGACCTGACACCCGTACAGCCATCTGTCCTCACAGAGCCACCGATTTATTTACTGTCATCCCGATTTGCAAGCAAGGGTAATGGTGCATGCAGTAACACTGAGACAGAGGCACTTAAAAAAGCGAGCAACATTCCTCAAATTCGCCTGGTTCACTTTGTACAGCTCTGTTACTGAGAGTGACTTTTTATTTTTTGTTTAAATGCTGGTTCTGCATAGTGAGCCTCAAAAAATAACCTGACAAAAATTAAGCTCCTGCTGTGAAATGATCGGATGCAGACTGTTGTGCTGTAGCTGTGTCATGTTAATTTGATGTATGTTGCATCTTTCCACTGTCTTGACGATGATGAATGCTCCCATGGGGAATAAATAATGTTTATTGAGTTTAAAATTTAATTTGCTCTTGATTTAAATCATTGTGTGTGTATATATATATATATATATATATATATATATATATATATATATATATGTGTGTGTGTGTGTGTGTGTGTGTGTGTGTGTGTGTGTGTGTGTATGTGTGTGTGTGTGTGTGTGTGTGTGTGTGTGTGTGTGTGTGTGTGTGTGTGTGTGTGTGTGTGTGTGAAAATGTAGATGAGTTAAACAACGTTGACCATGACACATTTTGTATCAAACCTCCCAATTTGTAGGCGAGCTTGTTACCCAGGTATATCCTGTTAGACTGATTGTTTAAATAATAAATAGTTTTCGAAATCTACTCTCAGTTTTAGCCTCCAGTTTAGTACCTGTGTGGACTACATTTTTTGCTTAAAAGTTTAAGCCAAATTGAAGATTAGCGAGTTATCTATTTGAAAATAGCAAGCCATTTTGAAGCTGAGAAAAGAAGGGAAAATATTTATTTAAAAAAAAAATGGGACATTGCCGATACAACAATTTTGAATATCCAGAAAAAGAAAGAAACCACTGGTGTATTGAGCAACAAACACTGAATGGGTTGGGCAAGGAAGAGAACAACACCTGATGAAAATCCAAAAACAACAGGGGTGAAGGTATTACAATCCACCATTCAAGGACAACTTTGAGAGGAGAAATATAGAGGCCATACCACAAGATGCAAACCATTCATCAGCAGTAAGAATGGGAAAGCCAGATTGGAATTCTCAATGAAATACAGAGAGGAGACTGAAAAGCTCTGGAATCAATTTTAACTTATACTAAAGTCATGAAAAGGCCAAAGTGTGGAGAAAGAAAGTTCAGCTCTTGATCCAAAACATCAGTGAAACATGGTGGAGGTAGTGTCATGGATTGGGCTTGTATGGCTGCTTCTAGAACATACTCACTAATCTTTATTTGATGATGGAACTCATGATGATAGCAGCAGAATGAATGCAGAAATTTACAGGAACATTTTCTCTGATAATCTACACAGAAATACATTCAAATGAATTTTGCTTGCATAAAAATTGGCTGGTCTGATACAAAAGGTTCTGTGTTTTGTGATGTTTAACATATCTAGATGTAAATACCAGGAAATAAAAGCTGAAAACTTCAAGTCTTGTCCCATATACATGTTTTGATCTCAAATGTCTTCGGGGTATAGCACAAACAAATGAATCACCCTTGCTGCTCAAATAGTTTCAGAGGGTGCTATAAAAATGCTTGGGGGGGGGAGATGATCTGCCAATAGGACAAGATTATTTTAAGCTTGAAATTAGTAAAAATAATAATCATAGATTTATTTATTTATTGCCCAAAAAACCCACTACACACACACACACACACACACACCCACATAACACACACACACACACACACACACACACCCACATACACACACACACACACACACACACACACACAAACCATACAACTGACTGAGAAGCACCAGGAGGGTGAACCAAGTTTACCGAAACGCTTGCGAAATATTTCATAATACAATAGCCTCAGGCCTTAAAGTCAACACAAAACAAGATATATTGGCATCAGCCCATCAATAATGCTCAAACCATCCATTTCTAGTTTTGTAAGCACTTGTAAAATAATATCAGCTTTAGCCCGGTAAAGTATGTAAAATATATACTCTGGGATTTAGCCTGCATATTTACATGAATTCATTTAGTACAGAACTTAAAGGAATTAAGTAATTCTAATAATTTTGTGTAAAAATCACAGGTTTGTTTTTGTCATGTTTACTGAAACACTGAATCATTTTCTTTGTAGGACGTCCAAACCTGTTCCCGCATGACAGTGCGCCTGTGCACAAAGTGAGCTCCATGAAGACATGGTGTGTTAAGGTTGGACTGGAAGACTTCGAGTGACCTGCACAGAGCCCTGATGTCAACCCCACTGAACACTTTTGGGATGAACTGGAACACCGACTGCACCCCAGATCTCCACACCAGTGCCTGACCTCACTAATGCTCTTCTAGCTGAATGAACACAAATCCCCACAGCCACGCTCCAACATCTAGTGGAGAACCTTCCCAGAAGAGTGGAGCTTATTATAACAGCAAAGCGGGACTCAATCTGAAATAGGATGTTTAACAAGGACATATGAGCGTGATGGTCGGGTGTCCACATACTTTTGGCCATGTCGTGTATGTCTAGAAGTTCAGCAGTTACAAGACAAAACTCAAGTTCAAGCAAAATCTAAATCAAGCACACTTTGTTCATGAATCAAGTCCAGGTTGACGTTTCACGTCCCACAAGGAGAGTCAGAAAAGGATGAAAAGTTGAGACGAAGTCAGACTGAACGTGCATCATGACTCCAAAGGGGATCTCAGACAGAAAGAAGTACCTTATTGAAAAAAATAATGGATGGTGGAATTTAAAAAAGACAGAAAAGCAGAAGAAAGCAAAACAAGAGAAAAGATGACAAGGCAGGAGCATGTTCAAGGCATAATACAGTGTGTCCCATCTCTACAAGCAATTCATTCCGTAAAACTTCAGAGAGATATTACAAACTGAGGCTTTTTATACACCATAAACAAACAGCAAGGCATTTGCTGATAAAAAACATGAAGATTAAATGAACAAAAAAAATGAAAAATGAAAAAAACGTCTTGACAGATTGAAGGAAATATGTTTTATGTTCAAAATTATTAATACAATGAACACACAATATGATTTTTTGTTATGATCAATATGATCATATATTTTATCATGGAATCAAATTGCTGAAAGAAAACTGAATTAATAAACTCCATATTTTAACAATATGACAGTAATATCTCTGAACAACTCTTAAACACAGAGACAGAAAAGATTCTGGAAAATGGAATTGTTTGGTCAAATAAAACACAATTGTTACACATTTTCATGAAAGTTCTGTTAAATGTCCAATATTCAATGCATTTATTGCGTCTGAAGTGTGCTTCTTTAGTTTTGTACTGGATCTACAAGGCTAAGATAACCTCAAGTTAGCACTGTGCAAACTCTGATGCCAATATGGGCTAATAAATCTAATAAATTTAACCTCAATCCATATAAACCTGGTGTGGAGTTTAACAAGCATGTGACGATTTACGCATGAAGTTTGTACTGTGCAAAACTAGTAGGTATAGTATATGCTTCTCTTACTTGTTAGTCTCATAGCGCAAGTGCTAAACCCAAGGAAGCAAACTTTGGACATCAAACATGTCTTGACTGATCGAGTATCTTGAGGATTGAGGAGGAAGTGTATGAACTTCATTTTCGGGCTGAACTGTTCTCAACCATAAAGGGCTAGTACAGATTTTACTGGGGGGGAAAGCATAATTTTAACATCAATGATGAAGACAGTAGAGAAAAACTGCTGAAAGCAGTAAAAACACTATGAGCATGATGAATGCAGAAGCTGATGGTGGAGTCAGTAAGCTAATGGGAATTCACATGGGCAAAACCAAGAGAAAACACAGACAAACCTTATGAGTAATGGGAATTAAATTTCCATTACAAGGTGTTGTGGAATTCTGTAAAATCATACACTTCCCAAAACAGTCTCAGTCTTGTGTCAGTGGGTAATCTCACCTGGATACTGTAGATTTCCACCTTAGAACCTTTAGAGCTATATTCCGACATGATTTTCTCCTACATGAGTGTTGGCACCAAAGGAAAAACTTAGTGATTACCATTTTCCAAGTCCAAATGGTGTATGGAATCAGTCCTGAGTGCAGAGTCACGTATTCAGCCCATGTGTGAAAACAGCCTTAATACTGTTTGACTTTATAGTATACAATTAGACGAGTAGTGATTTAATAATCATATATAGACTATGTGAAGGAGAAACCATGAGAGAAACTGGACTCAGAACAGAACACATCCTCTTCTGACACCAGATAATTATAAACCATTACTCTTCTAAGTGTATACTATAAAGTTAAACAGCATTAAGGTTTACATATATGTATATGTAATGTGTGTGTGTGTGTGTGTGTGTGTGTATGTGTGTGTGTGTCAGTGTCAGAATACTAAACATTCAGTTGAAAGAAAGGAAGAAGAGAACTTCTTTAGCAACAGAACCACATGATTACAGAGAAGAAGAAGAAAGTCTGGTAAGGAATGGGATAAATGATGTTTTCCTCCAAAAGAGAGAAGAGATATACAATTATTAATTCTAAGGGTTAATTCTAACTTTTTCTACTGCTATTTTGAATGTTGAATGAGTGTGTTCGATAAAGACATGAGGGATCGGAATTTATTTTGTGTTATTATTTTAGGCACATTATATTTGTCAATACCCTTGACTTAGATAAAGATCAGATCACATTTTATGACAAATTTATTCAGAAAACCATGAAATTCGAAAAGGTTCACATACTTTTTCTTGCTAGGGATAGATTTCTTGTCTTTATTTAAAGAGATAAAGAAAGGGAAAACTGGTTTTGAAGAAGCCTTTATTTGTCATATACATTAAAGCTCAGTGAAATTTTTTTCTTCACATATCCTAGCTTGTTAGGAAGCTGGGGTCAGAGTGAAAGGTCTGCCATGATGCGGTGCACTGGGAGCAGAGGAGCTTAAGGATAGTTGCTCAAAGGCCCAGAAGTGGCAGCTTGGCAGTGCTAGGGCTTGAACCGCAACCTACTGATCAGTAACCCAGAGCCTTAACCGTTGAGCCACCACTGCCTCAAAACCTTAACCATTGAGCCAGCACTGTCCCAAAACCTTAACCATTGAGCCACCAATGCCTCAAAACCTTAACCATTGAGCCAGTACTGTCCCAAAACCTTAACCATTGAGCCACCAATGCCTCAAAACCTTAACCATTGAGCCAGTCCTGTCCCAAAACCTTAACCATTGAGCCACCAATGCCTCAAAACCTTAACCATTGAGCCACCAATGCCTCAAAACCTTAACCATTGAGCCACCAATGCCTCAAAACCTTAACCATTGAGCCACCAATGCCTCAAAACCTTAACCATTGAGCCAGTACTGTCCCAAAACCTTATCCATTGAGCCACCACTGTCCCAAAACCTTAACCATTGAGCCAGCACTGTCCCAAAACCTTAACCATTGTGCCCACACTTCCCCAAAACCTTAATCATTGAGTCGCCACTGCCCCTAAACCTTAACCATTGAGCCCGCACTGCCCTAAAACCTTAACCATTGAGCCCGCACTGCCCTAAAACCTTAACCATTGAGCCAGCACTGTCCCAAAACCTTAACCATTGAGCCAGCACTGTTCCAAAACCTTAACCATTGAGCCACCACTGTCCCAAAACCTTAACCATTGTGCCCACACTTCCCCAAAACCCTAATCATTGAGTCGCCACTGCCCCTAAACCTTAACCATTGAGCCCGCACTGCCCTAAAACCTTATCCATTGAGCCAGCACTGTCCCAAAACCTTAGCATTGAGCCACTATTGCCCTAAAACCTTAACTACCGAGCCACCAATGCCTCTTTTTGCACAGACCATAAGAGTTTTATTTAATATTGAGCCTGGAGTCATGGGCCCTAGCTCTGTGGGTGCTAAGGAGGTCAATCGCTCACATTAGTGCAGATTTTGTATTTAGGCACATTTATTATGGTAACACTTGTCAGTGGTAATAATGTCTATTTTAGACACAGTGTCAATCTTCTGTACTGTGTTGTGAAGCATCAAAGCCAGACTTTGTGGACACATAGAACAACACTGGTATTTTTCACTTATAGACAGCGGCAATCTGATTTTTTATGTCAAATAATAGGACACGTATATTGATTTAACACTCTGAGTGTTAAATCAGCACTGGGAAATTTGCTGTGTATAAAAAAAAATGATTCTGTTGAATACTCATTTCTGATTGGTATTGGCTAAAGATGTTGATTCATTTTCTATAAGGGCAGCTCTGAAAATAGTGTGAGCTCAAAGTAAATCAAATATATATATATATAACTGTGCGAAATATATTACAGGTTGGCAACCTTAAAACTGATTGTAACCTGGCCTGGGTATTGGGGGCTGTAGCCCCAAAGATTTCTTCTTTAGCCCCGAATACTTCTCCACTTGGAGCAGTTTGGCACTACGTAATTGAATGTCAGTAAAAGAAGACGGCAGTGTTGTAATTTTGTATCTTCATTAAACAGAGTGTTGTATTTTATCTTGACCAATCAGACAGGGATTACAGGAAAATAGGTGGAAATACTTGTGTCTTATTGGCTGACAGCTCTCAATTCCGCCAAACGCTAGCTCATACAGTAAGTTTGTGTGAGAGAAATGGATATACTCCGATTTATTTAATTAATTTATTTATTTTTGCCAGTAAAGGGTTTGAAAATGAAACACTAACTTCCTCTCATGCTGAGTCAGGAAAAAAGGGTGTGCAAATGTATGAGTTCCTACTTACGTGAACATGATATGAGCAGAGCATAAGGACAGATAACGTACCATACAAAACCCATACAATGATAGCTTAGATTTGCCTTCCCTTGGCTAGCGACACTAAACTCACCTAGTCTCGTGTTCGATAGCTATGTTAGATCGTTTCTTTGGTAACAAATTACACATGGATTTGTATGGCGGTTGCTCCACATAAACGGGTTTTAAAAAGCTTGTGGAATCTTTTTTTGTAAGGAGAAGTTGATGTAGTGTTTTGTGGAAGGAGGCTCCAGTGTCGGTGCTTTGTAATAGTCAGAGATAAAGAGAAAAACAGAGGCTGCTGAGGGAACGATCGTTTAGTAAGGGATCATCCACGGCTAGGTGTGTGTGTGACACAATTTTAATGCACAACGTGGAGGCAAAGAATCACGTCGCCTCTGCAAAGTTTGAGTTAAACTACTGTGTGCAGCTGTAACTGTTACTATGGTTACAGTTGTTTATAGGCGACGCAGTAATTTAGAACAGTGATTAAACTGACCTGTGGTATATACAGTTTTAATGCGCACCTTCCAGCCAATCAGAATCAGGTATTTGGACAAACAGTGGTTTAATAGCTGTAATTCTTTACGTTATATAAAAAAAAATTGCTGTGGAATAACACTTTGGGACGTGATTTTAGCAAAAAATATTCAACTTCTGGGTGGAAGCAGTAACTGTACTTCGCATCGGGCTGCATCACACCAGCCGCCCTTGATCGCTTTCCTTTAATATGTGGAGGCTGTGATGAGCACGCTCAATGAATTTTATAAACTGGAACCTATGGCCGGGGTCTAGGTGGAAAAAAACCAACATAAAATAAGACTTAGAATGTAAAATTCGTGTCATTAGTGTCACTTCTGGGGTTGTTTGTTTGTTTGTTTGTTGTAGTTTGATTTAATTGTAGAGCCTTTCATTAGTTCAATTATACTGATTGAATTTCCTTTGAAAACAAGACGCATTTAAGACAACCATAACAAAGAAAGTCCATATATAACCTTCTGGTGACCTTCCACTCACCTAATTTCCATCTTTTTATTCTACTCTTTTATAATTCACTACTAAATAAATCACCCACATATACCATATTAAAAGTGATATATGTGAGGAATTCATGACAATTATAGGCCATATTGGAGAGAGCTAGCATCGTATGTATTCCTAAATACCTGGAGCATGAATTTTTATTAAAGCTCTTTCTCATTGCTCATAAGGAAAGGCCGAATGCTGCAGGTGTAAAGCCCTGAGGGTACACTAACACACCATTTACATGTGTCAATAGAGAGAAGGGGAGAATATTACAGAGAACTAGAGGAAGAAAACGTATGATGGATTGGTTGTATGAGGGAAATGAGGAATTGATTTTTCACTCGGTGTGAAAGGCAGCATCACAGGATACGTCATAGTCAAAGCCAAACGCTGATGACTTTGGTAATGGTGTTATACAACAGAAATCAACGGAGAGTTGTTTTAGTTGATTCACACAAATACCACTTTCTTTCTTCACTTCTACATGTCAAGATTGTCCTTTTGCATCCAGGGCCTGTTCAGCATTGGTATTAACATCCATCTTGTGTCATCCGAACACAAGTGGATAGCTGAGAAAGATCTACTTTTCTAAACTACTCTACATTTTGCATGTTACAAAAACAATGCATAGTTTGCAAAAAAAAAATTAAAATATTTGCAAGTAAAAAGTATTAGTTGTGAATTATTCACCCCAGTATTAAATCCATCAAAGGAGGACATCAAAGAAACAACCAAGAGGCCAAGATTAGCACAACATGATGCTATCACCACCATGCTTCACTGTGGGTATGGTGTTCTCAGGGTGATGGGCTTTATTGAATGCTTTTTAAAGGTCGTGGAGCAAAAATGTAGTGTGTTGTGCCAAGGTCATATTGTTCATTACACTTGAGAACCTTTTCTCAAATTTCCTGAGTCTCCAACATTCAATTCAATTCGATTTGTATGGCGTTTTTAACAAGGGGACACAGGACAGAGATTTTAAGTGTATGAGTTTATCCCTATTAAGCGAGACGGTGGTGACGGTGGCGAGCAAAAACTCCCTGAGATGATACGAGAAAGAAACCTTGAGAAGAACCAGACTCAGAAGGGAACCCGTCCTCATCTGAGAAACACCGGAAAGTGTGAACGTAAAAGAAAGTTCATTATGGTTCATTATGCCTTTTGGCAAATTCCAAACAGAGTTTCATATGGCTCGCCACTCTTCCAGGATTTTTCCAGGAAGTGGAGTGCGTGTGGCTATGTGCTATGTGAACCCCTTTCTGTTTACTTTTCTGTTTTATGTGAACTTTAAGCGTTTCCAGAACGAAATCAAGTGTAGAACCCTTCAGGTTGCTAGACTGCACGTTCTGTCTAGAACTGTAGTAGTGTGAACATTGTTAGAAATTTATTAGGCTGGCTCGTGCTAAATGTTATGATCTGCACAGATGACTTGGCCAGCAGCCAAAAGATGCATTGTGTAAATTAATTGTGCAGCAGTACCTGAGATTGAAAACATAACATTTCGGTTCATACTTCACTAATCTCCACTAACACAAAGCACTGGGTTTTGTTTTTGTTTCAGGATTTTCTGAGGTTTTTTTGTTTGTTTGTTTGTTTGTTTTGAGGAATAAGACCCGAGGCTAGAAAAGAGGAAGTAGTCATTGCTACATTTAGCAGTGTACAGCATGATAGGTTCTGGATCCACATTAAGTCTAACCAAGACCAAATATTTACTGAGGATGAAAGAATGGATGAATGAATGAATGAAATGGAGCATTTATAGCACTCACTAGATCCGTAATGTCTCATAAACACATCAGCAAAACTTTCCATTTCATTTTTTCATTTTCTTTAAAAGCAAACAAGATTTATATGTTTACTTGGGTCTTCAGATTTACCGAGCCTCATTTTTCACACTTTTTATTTTTTAAAAACAACAGAAATGAATTTTAATAGGCACTGAGCCCTGAACATGTTTACAGTGGTAAAGTGATTCTGCTTTATAAGTGTGTTTTATAGTGTTGCTCTTGGTGCCTCTGTGGGTAACTAAAGTACTGAGCTGACAAATAAAGGCAGATGACTAGTGTGTGATAAATATCCTATCAGCTCTCCCCATTTAGCTCAGCCCATTTATCATGATAGGCTTATTTAACGCATAAATCCCCAAAACTTCCTCAGTTTCTGTGGGATACTTTGTTGTTTCAGATAAACTACTCACCTATATTTATTTTACTCTGCTTCTTTCTGTTTTGGACCACCTACAGTCCATTGCTCTTACAACCCATGGTCAGCAGAATGATACAGACTTGGTGGGAATACAACATGGTGTCGTCAGATATAATAGCACTGCTTGAACGCTTTTTAACCAATTAGATTGTGTGGTCCGAAGTAAGGGTGTAGAGAATAAAACACTCGTGGGCGTGCTGTTATAGGAAAATACTGTAATCATCAACAATGTCGTTTGATGAGGCCCGATGCAAATTTACAGTTACCATAACAATGCATTCCATACAGGATTTAGCAGAGGGGTTTTTTGTTTTTGTTTGTTTGTTTGTTTTGCGAAAAAGTACTTGAACTGACGAAATTGCAATTGAAATTGTTTTGTTTGTTGGTAAAATAGACCTTTTAGCTATACTCATGTTCACATGAATCGAAGTGGGCTGTGGCTGGGTGTGCATTGTGATGATGTCACATGACACGTCTTGGTCTAAATCTGTGGAAAATCTGTAGTCATGGTGAAATATTACAAGCTCCACAGAATATTCATTCATTTCTGCGACCGCAAAATCGCAAAAATCCTGGAAGGACTGCCATAAAGCTGATTATTTACCAATTACAGCATGTCCTGCAGTGTCTTATTCCTCTTATACCACAGCAACATGCCAGTGATTACAGTGTTTAATTCATTTAACACAAACACATAGTACTTTTTATCTATAGTTACATTTAATGTTTGAACTGTCTTCAAGACAAGCCTTAGATTATGTACATCATATGCCTCATATGCCGTACAGGTCTGTGTGATTTCAATGAAAATGGGTCATTACTCTCAGTTATGTTGTTCTAGAAAAAGATTCGAAAGCAACCACGATTGAAAAAACGGCAGTGTAATATATTACAAATGCATATCTGCAGTAAATGTGTGAAAGAGTTCAGTGTACATTTTCTCTAGCTCTATATACTAAAGAAAACATGTCAACATTAGAGCTATGGTAAATGATACATGATGTATTTGCCTGTATACATCCCACTATTAGGCATTCTGTGAACTTTTCTGCATTATTGTGTTGTTTGTGCATGGTGCCTCGGCACAAATAAGAAAAATGAGATGTCACGCTCCTGCTGCAGCCGTGTTCCCCAGCCTCTAGCCTCTTTGCCCCTACAAACCAGACTCACATTATACATGCGGCACAATTAGAGCAAAAAAGAAATGACAAAAAGAACTGATAAGCAACTAATACAATTCCAAATGCATATACAGTGGGGGGAAATAAGTATTGGATGCATCAACATTTTGTTCAGTAAATATATTTCCAATGAGGCAATTCACATGAAATTTTCACCAGACATCCGTATTAACTCTGATATTAGTTTGCACAGATAGGGGGTATAATTACTTACAGATTTCAGCTGGTTCCTTGCCTTACCGTGCCTTGGAGAACTGCTTTTTCTGAGTGTGTTCAATTCTTTTTTTTATTCCACTTTATTACACATAGATTTATTTATGGACTTTTTGTGTTGTGAATTCTTTATATTTCTTGAGTTAATACTGATGTCTGGTGAAAATTTCATGTGAATAGCCTCATTGGAAATATATACTGCTCAAAAAAATAATGGGAACACTTGGAGTTACATTTTGCTGTTTAAGTGTTCCCTTTATTATTTTGAGCAGTATATTTACTGAAATTCTTTTTATTAATACATATTTCCCTGACTGTATAGCAAAATTATTATTGTTGTTTTCACAAACTGGATCAGACTGATGTATAATGGCAACAGGTAACACATACAGGGTTCACAAATGTAAAATTCCATGAGTTTTCCCTGATTTTCCCTGACCAAAATCTTGAATTTCCATGACCGACTGTACAAAGAATGTTACAATGTATTGCCTGGTTACTGAGCAGAAAAAACCCTATTTTAACGCATTAGATCTGTAAGCTCGATTTCCTGGTTAACAGACATTTTCAGTGCAAAACTTAGTTTTCATTGCTTAAAAAGAACATATACTTATCTCTTGACTAGTCTTTACACCTCATAAACTAAATGGTCCTAATAAAACAAAATATATTTATTTAATGCAAATAAAATCAATTCATTTACAAGGTGCAGTAAGCCATTTTAAGTACATTTTCTTTTACCCATAACCCACATATATATATATATCACATTTTAGCTAATACATTTGAAAAATTTACAAACAAAATTCCCTGATATTCCTTTACTTCAACCACAAAATTATAAAGCTCCCTGTCTTTCCATGGCTGGATTACATTTAATTAAATTAGACGAAATTTCCATGACATTCCAGAAATTCCATGACCCATGGGAACCCTGCATATATAGCCGTTTGAGAATTGAGCCACTTAAATGTTGCCAGTATGAGAGAGGACCTGATGAGGCGCAAACATCAAAGCATAAGTGGTAACCTTGTAATCTTTATAATCAGGATCATGTCTCTAAAACCTCGTGACCTCATCATATCGTAGATGTAGATATTGAAAACTCGTGACCTCATCATATCGTAGATGTGACCTGACATGACTTCACATTGGAGGGGACGTGAGATTAGAGGTTTTATTTAGTATGACTAATATCACTAAGATGTTCATGAGACATCCACTGCAGATATCTTCAACCTCTACTGACATTATCCAAGGAGAATGATGGAATATACGATTACGCTGCTTGTTCCTCTTTAATTTTCTTCCATTTCTGTGATCTGTTTTGTCTGTCATGATGACCCTTTTCCCCTCTCTTCTGGTCTATAATTAATGTCCTTAGATACTATCACATATCTCTTCCTTCCACCTCTCCACAATCCCTTGTCATTTTTTTGTCTTTTTTCTCTCTTTTCCATCTGTTTGTCTCTTCATTTGTTCAAGCTCCAGTGCCCATTTGATGCATTTGTTTCTCTCAGTCTTTTCATAGTTGACAGGCGCTATGTGTCAGAGTAGCACTTTCACTCCCACTGGGCCCTCCATCAAAACACACACATCTACACATGTCACACAGCAGTATCTCACCTGGGTGTGTGTATGGATAACTTGAATGTGTATGTATACACGGTGCTCTCCATTAATATTGGCACCCTTGGAAATATGAGCAAAGAAGACTGAAAATTTGTCTTTATTGTTTTTTTCTTTATTGTTTTTTTCAACATGCTCACAAACTCATGAAATTCGGCGTACATGTCAGAGCCATCGGCCATTAGGCACAGGAGTAGAACATGGGTGAGCTCTGTAGCGCCCCCTTTTACACAATACATAAATCGTACTTATTTGTGCGTATATGAACAAAACTCAGTACACATATTGTTCTCGTCGACCCGAACAACTTTCGCACTGACATCATTAGCTCCACCCAATAAGAAGTCAGCCATTTTGGATTTTGTGATGTAGTGCATGCAGTGAACTGATAAATACTCCTCCTAGGGGATCATGTGAATGTCGGTAAACGTGGTCAGCATTATAGCAAGACAATGAGGCAAAATTGCGAAGTGATTTTTGATATCTCGAATGGTTTTGCCATAGTGAGGCAATAAATTTATGCAAAAAAAAGGGAAACAGGAAGTGTCTCATATCTTCTGCATGCAGTGAGTGATTTAGATTAATACTGGGGATGATGACATGGATGTGTATAAAAACTCTTGTGAATCATGGTCATAGTGCCACCAACTGGCAGCAGAAAATGTGTCAATTAAAACATGCTTCTTATATTTACTCGAATCACTTCAAAGGCAGTCAAGACACGGCTGATGTCAAATTGCGATTCTTGATATCTTAAGTGGTGTTGCTGTGGTAATGCATCAAACTTTAATAGTCTTTTCTTTGTATATTTAGGTGTTTTACACTACAGCACTTCCCTTCAGCAGCTTCACTATGCATTGTTTTCATACACTCACCGGGTGGCAACGGCACCGTAGTGCTTGGGCCCATCATCGCTGCTTGCAGCTATATTTGGTATTTGTTTTCTGTGAATGTGAAGAATTTTGTACATTGTGTTCAGTGAACTTTTCAGATCTTTCCGGATCTTTTCACATCGGTTGTTCCTTCGTCATTGTATGTTCGTGAGCGTCCACTGCATCACTTCCAGTCTTTTTGAATTTGTTAACAAGTTCGGCAACAGTGTCATGTGTGATATGCTTGCCATGTTTCCTGTTAAAGCCCATCGTAAGCTTACGGCAGCTTCCCGATCCAGCCATGAGAATGATTTCAATATGTTCTTTTGTCATAGGCATTCTTAAAGGCTATCTGAATATTGTGCTACACCTATAATATATAATGTATATTATACTGTATATACAGATGTCGTAGGCAGTTGGATATCATTGAATCATTTGGGGATTGTCTGTTTGCTTGGTTGTATGTGACATATGGTATACACCAGGGAGATTATTCTCATCAGGGAATAATGGAGGCGTTTCCTGCACCACCTCCTTCTGCCATCTTGGCATGTTTGTCTCTCTATCTGCTATAAGAATCATTGTGATAAAATATAGATAAATGCAATGAAGGGTCAAATCTTTTATTTCTTCAGATTAATGATGTAGGAAGTGTGCTTCTCTTTTAGTCAGACCCTGACATCCATGTCACACAGTGAGAGACTTCCTTTCTTTCCTTTTATCCTGGGATATCCTATGTTGACTATGAGAATCCTATGAGAATGTCTGAGAAACCAAACTGCCTATCTGGATGGACCGTCCTGATCCATCCTGATGCCCTACTTCTGCTTCTCATCACTTGGAAACTACTCGCTATTGCTGAGGATGTCTCTGGGGATAAGGAGATTACTGAGGATGGTACCACTTAAAAACCATGAAGATGGCTTTGAATTGCAACTGATATCAACGGTTTTGTTACGATGGCTTAGGACTACAATTGCTACGATAGTTTTAGGACTGCATTTACCATGAACAATGCACTCCTGGTTATGAAGTTCCTGGTTAGAAATGGACTCTTATTGGCCATGTAGTACACGGTTATAGAAGGGAATTATTTATAATTGGATTATCCTTTGTCACCCAGATGAGGATGGGTGCCCTTTTGGGTCTTGTTTCGCTCAAGGTTTCATCCTTATATCGTCCCAGGGAGTTTTTCCTTGCCACCAAGTAAGCATTAGCTTGCTTACTATGGATCCATCTTCTACCGCTTACTTTTCAGGGTCATGGGGAATCTGGAGCCTATCCCCGGGCACACGGCGGGGTACATCCTGGATAGGATGCCAGTCCATGCAGGGCACAATTACATACACTACGGACACTTTAGACATGCCAATCAGCCTACCATGCATGTCTTTGGACTTGGGGAGGAAACCCCCACAGGGGAGAACATGCAAACTCCGCACACAGCACACATTCACGCCCCGGCGGGAATCGAACCCCGGTCCCCGGAGGTGTGAGGCAAACGTGCTAACCCCTAAGCCACCATGCGCCCTATGTACTTGTTTTGTGACCATGTCTATTGTTAAAATTGCTATACAAATATAATGTTATTGAATTGAATAGATCCATTCTCCATCATGTAGGTGGTCATTCTTCTTGCTAGGACAGTGAAGATGATCTTACCTTCAACACCGAGAAGAGAGATGATTCTGAACCGGCTGCTCACAGAGGAGTTTTCCTTCTCCATTAAAACAAAGCAGCCTTCTGCATGTTTCCAGGTGGATGGAATAGTGCCTTTCCAGGAGTACCATTGGACATTTCTTGTATACCTTGTAGGGTACACCACTTGGACCTGGGGCTGATGCTGATCGAGACTTCTTCACTACCCAGTTTTCTCTCTATGAACTAATATTATTCTCGCTCATGTATTTTTATCAGAACACAAGCTTGTCTGCAAATAGAATCCATTGGGACCATTTGGACGCGTACAAAATACCTAGAAATAGGCATTTTTATAAAATAATAATCTCATAATGAAAATTATTAGATGTAGTTCCTATCTATATTCAAGATTTTCACAAGATTTCTTTTTTTTTTTATCGTAATGCTCTAGGAGATATGAGCTAGAGAAATGTTAAAGAGAAATTTCCTTTCAGAATAGAGGTCTATCTCAACTTTTATTCCATTAAGGATCACTGATTTGTAAATTATTTCAGTTCGTGTCGAGATTAGGAATGCTTACCTCTCTTTTCGTTGACAATCACCTAAATATAATGTGCAGCACATCCAGAATCCTATAGAATGAGATTTCAAGGTATTCGTGTAAAACATTTCTTTTCCACCCACACATAGTTGCCTTGGTGATGGCTGCACAGTCCAAGTACATTTAATTATAAATTCAATGCCATCATTTTCATCATTTTGAGCTGAAGTCATGTTACTTCACTGAATATAAGAGAAGCTGTTTGAAAGATGAAACGTTTGAACCTCAGTCACCTTTTGTGCATAATGAGTGAAACTGCATGGATATCTGTTGTCAACTGTTCCATTCTATCTTCACCGTTCAGTCTTTTGTTTTTTGTTTTTTGTCTGATTAATCAATACTGCACATCTTCAGCGTTGTTCATGCTTTTGTTATTTATTTTTTTTTTTATTTAAGCCATTTCATTGCTTCCAGAGTGACAGCCTTTCAGGGAAACTACATTCAAGGTCAGAAAGGCATTCCGACTGCATCAGATAATGAAGCAAAGCAGAAAGGAAAATAAATCACTCTGTGCCACCTTTTACGCTTTTTGTAATGATTAGGAGGAAGAAATGGCAATGACCCTGACTTCACTAAACATCTTATTTCCCATGAAATCTCTCCAATCTCTCAGTATTAAATGGAAGAAATGGCAATGACCCTGACTTCACTAAGCATCATATTTTCCATGAAATCTCTCAAATCTCTTAGTATTGAACACACACACACACACACACACACACACACACACACACACACACACACATTCAATACACACAATCCCTAACAATAGGCCTCATGTATCAAGCTGAATATGAACAGATTAATTCGTAATTCCTTCATAGTAGATTAATAGAAAATGGAACATTCAAAGAAGCAGGTCAATATAAATCTATAAATGTAGAAAAATAAGACATGTTATTCGGTTAAGAATGCAGCTGTATAAATGCAGGCCGGCTCAGGCAGTGTATAAATCATATTCGTTTGCTGAGACTTTTTATAATGCTGTGCAACACTTTATTCGATCTAGCTCTGAGTGACCGATAAATGATGGTCTGGTATGTCTCAAGCTGCAACGTCTTGTATATACTCCCTGGTGTGCGGCGGACAATTGGCTTCCTGTGGACACATGCCCTTCTGTTTTTCTAACATGGCATTGGAAAGGGGGCAAGAGACTGAGAGAGACTTCATGTTGGAAGAAAAAAGCACACACCACACACACACACACACACACACACACATTTTGAAGCTGTAAATGACAACAATAGCTTTACAACAAAGTATTAAAGTTGGTCAGATGTTTGCCCTCACTGTACATGACACGTTGTTGAACATGAGGTCAGGTATAAGGTATTTCTGCTTCCTTTGTTTCTCAGCTACTCCTTCAGGTCAGTTCAGCTGACCACACATTAAATCTTTAGCAGTGATTTATTTTTCATGAGCACGTCCTCATTATTTTCTTATAACCACATATGCTTATAAGCTGGTATGTATCCTGGGTCCACTAGTTTTCTAGTGTTTTTCAGTTTCTTCCTATTTGGAGTTTTACCCTTTACCTGTCTTTTAGATGACAAAAAAGCTACTCTCTTTTGTTTACGATATCTGCCTGTGTTTTTGACCCAGACCATGAATCATGAAGACAGTTTTAGGGAGAGCATTAATAAAGAGACTCTGCAAACTGTCTTAATGACTCTGGCTGCCATTTGTTACAGGAGAAGACAAGAATGAAGAATGAAAAAGTATGTTTACAACTATTAAATGACTTTATTAAATGAAGAATGAAGGATGGAAAAAAAGATATAATTTTACCATTATATTTGCACCCAATAATTCATAATAATCGATTATTCCAGTAAGAGTAAACTCTAAAGGACTGAAATTCAGGAATACTTGGAAGCTTTGAACTTCAAAACCTCAAACTCAAAGATTCAGGTTCTATAAAAGATTTACTCCAGACACGTTTAATAATATATTGTCTATGACTCATCACATTCGTCTTTTATGCCGTCTGTAGAGCAGAGACGAGGAAAGACACAAATATTTCAGCTAATGATAATCTTACAGTCGCTCCATCATTTTAAACTGGTGTAATGTGTCAGTCTTTATTGCACCTGGTGAATGCAAAGCCACTTAGGTGTAATTCAGAGGCTTTTAAAGGTACAGGCTCCATATATATATATATATATATATATATATATATATATATATATATATATATATATATATATATATATATATATGTTTGTATGTATGTATCTATCTATCTATCTATAATAGTGTGCATGTATATAATGTGTGTGTGTGTGTGTGCGTGTATCTGTCTCAACAACAGGAAGGCTACAGTGACTCAAATAATTACTCTTTACAACCATGTTGAGCAGGAAAGCATCTCAGAATGCACCTTGAGGCACATGGCCTACAACAGCAGAAGGGTTTCACTCATGTAAGCCAATAATAAAAATGTAAACTGGCACTGGGCAGAGGTTCACCTGGTGAGCTAATTGTAAAAACATCACCTAGTTGAATCACCTGATGAATCTTGATTTCATGCAGAAGGTAGGATCAGAACTTGGCATCAACAGCATGAATCCATAGATCCAATCCATAGATTCAAACAGTTCAGGCTGGTGGTGGTCATGTAATGGTGTGGGGAATCTTGGATAAGAAAACATACCCCAAAAAAAGAGATTCTCACCATGAATGTGCGTTTGAGAAATCTGCAGCACTTATGTGACACAATCATGTCAACATGGACCAGAATCTTAAAGGATGGTTTCCAAAGCCATGTGGAATCCATACAATGAAAATCTGAGTCTAAAAGCAAAAGGGGTTCCTATTCAACATTAGTATGGTATACCTAATAAAGTGGCCAGTCCTTATGTACCAAACTATACCATAGTGCACACACACACACACACACACACACACATGCCCAAAGAGCACTTACACTCAGCCTCTGACTCTTCTGCGATACACACAGTCACAGCTGTGCTTGAATATGGATCATTACAAACAGCCTCGGCCGCTGGAGCTATTAGTCTTCTGAGGAACATGGTCCAATTTATACACGAGAACATCCGCTCAGGTGCTGTTGTCTGATTGGCTGTGCCATGATTATTAGATGGAAAATATAACAGAAAAGCATTTGCATGAGGACGTAGAGAGAGATTAACTTCCAGGATCTGTCAACACAACCCAAGATGTTAAGCGTCAACATAAATCATCCAAGAAGTGAAATTGTGGATGAATGGCTCGAGCTTTCATGTGAAAGCCAGTCTGGAATATCTTCTTGTGTTGTGTCGCATTTAGATTAGATTAGATTAATTAGATTAGATTAGATTAGATTAGTGGTTAATTTCCTAAAACCTTCAGCTGTGACAGTAATTCACATTGCAGGTTTATATTAATGCGCTCACTCTAATTAATACGTTATAGTTTCTATGGTAACACCCCATTGACATGGACTTGTACAAAGGATGCTCCACGTACATGGATTTTTGTTCGTGTGGTGAAGTCTTTCAGTGAGGAGATGTTTATTTAACATTTTTGGACGAACCCTCCAGTTTAACTCGATAGAGGACTGAATTGAATGTCTTATTAACGTCAAGAGAAAGAAAAAAGGAGAGGCTGGTGAGGGAAAAACTGTTTAAAGCTGATAGAATGTAAGTGATAACATGAACTAACTGTGCGTTCAAGGCCTCCTGGGACGTTCGTATTTACAACATAAGGTGCAAGATGGCGGTGTACTATACCTCCTCTTAAGTACAAAAAAATACAGCAAGGTTTTTTTACCTCTACTTCTCGAAAATGAAGAACGCACATCAACCGTGTTTTGCTTTTTTATGTTTTTAATCAATTTATGAAGCCAATGTAAATTTTATTCTTGCATATAATATTGTACGATGCTATCATATTTTGTGCAGGCAATTAGCTTGTTTAATTGTAAAATGTTTTTTGGTTTTTTTAAGCCTGACAATAACTTGCTGCATATACTAAAGACACAATAACTGAAATCAGCTTCTGAGGTGAGTAAGTATTCAATTTCAACAAATTTACCGTCGACTACAGACGTTACATCCATCGACTCCACCATGATTTCTTCTCCCCAAGGAAAGAAAATAACAAGTTTCCCACTCGTAATTATGACTTTTTTCACTGTAACTTGTTTCATGGATGTTCCTTAACATTAAATGTAACTATAAACTAGTACACTGTCTTATCCATTACGGGATAGTAAGCATACCTAACAATCTCTCCCTCTCTTTACCTCCCTCTCCCTCTCTTCTGTCGAGCAACACATGATTTTATAGAGATGCCAGTGATCCTGACCCTTTCTGCTGTCCGGAATTGCCTGATCCATCCTGATGCCCTACCTCTGCATGGAGCACTCATCAACTGGAGGCTACATTCTACCACTGAAGACGACCCCAAGCAGTGCAGCCTGGAGGACGGTACCACTTGAAGTACCATGGAAATGGTTTTGGACCTCAATTCCACATGGATATTCTTGCTGTGGTTGATGGGACTACGGTTGCTGTGATGGCCTTGGGACTACAATTATCACATGCAGTTTTACACTCAGGTCTCCTTTAGTGAACAGTTCAACAAACGGACTTCATATAAAAACCATAATGGACTTTCTTTTATTCTCACACTATCCGTTATTACTCAGATGAGCACGGATTCCCTTCTGAGTCTGGTTCTTCTCAAGGTTTCTTCCTCAAATAGGGCACTGTATTAAAAAATGATGACAACTCTTCTTTGTATGTTCGTGTGTTCCCTAATAGGAACAAACAACATTCCATCATGTTCACATAGGTCAACACTGGTGAAATAGATTATATAACCTGATGTATTTATTCTAATTTGTCAGATCAGGTCTGGAGACTGAGAGGCTCATAGCAAAATTCCACTCAAAATACTTTTTCATGTATTATTTCATTTTTAACCTCTTGGAAGTCATGCTTTAAATCTACATTGTAAATTGAAGCACGTTTTTGTTTGTGTTACTATTCCAAGCACATCGAGAACGCAAACTTCTGCCTCTGAGGTCTGTCCAGAACAGCATGTGCTATTCCTATTTCTCGATGGTTGACTTTAGGGAGAATTTTTGCCAGGTCAGCATAAGAAGACTATACCTGCAGTATGGCGAATTCAAATTTGTTTACTTGTTATCTCATATAACTATCTAGCTTAGAGTCAGCTATTTTAAAACATGTCACAGCTTTTCTTTTCTTTTTTCATGCTTCTGATGGTGATTAAATTTGAATTTATAAAATACTCTTTACATGATGTAATAGAAGCAACAGCCAATGCAACACCATTTCACTGGTGAAATCAAAGGGAATTAGATATCAGATATGTGCATAGAAATACAAAACGAAATGTACCCAATTACCCCAGTTAATGGATCAGTTACGTCTTTGATCTGTTCTCATTTTGAAGATATTTGAAAGGATGTTGATTTTCCTATTTCCTGGGATGTGAATGTGGTTGTTTCCTTCCTTTTTCATCCATATATGATGCAAACGAAATGGGACCATTTTAGCAGAATATATGGAGTAGAAGAGTTGTTTTGGACCCACCACACACACACACACACACACACACACACACACACACACGCACACATATATTTGTATTTCCATTGAGCTATGTACTACTGTATCTGTATAATCCATCCATCCATCCATCCATCTTCAACCGCTTATTCCTTCTTCAGGGTCATGGGGAACCTGGAGCCTATCCCAGGAAGCATCGGGCACAAGGCAGGGTACACCCTGGACAGGGTGCCAGTCCATCGCAGGGCACAATCACTATCTGTATAATGCTATGTACAATTTCAACAGGTTGCCCAGCTACATGAATATAGTATGAAACAGTTTCGGCAGTTTTATGCGGTTTATGAGACGTTACAGCAGCACTGACAGAGATTATGTTATGTAAACTGCATCTATAGAAAGATAAAATGGTGTTCTCATCACCGTTATAGGCGAAAGACACCTGTGATAGAAAGTCACTGAATTTCCCAGTGTATTTCATGCAGTTTAACAGGTCTGTGTACCATGGGATGAACTCTGGATTACTTGGAAAAGCAGATCAAATATTGAAAAAGTCACAAACTCTAGCAGAATCAGACTCTGTTGGTGGAAGAGTGAGCTAAATGTGACGGGAAGAAAAACAATGGCAGTATTACAGGATTAGTGCTGTTATTAATTTGAAGGCAGGCTAAACCCAGTATTAGTGAACAAATGACAACAAATGACAGAAGTATTGTTTAGGTAGCAACATTGAAAATAAATGTATTGTAATTTGATCTATTCATATGGTTAAATGTATAAAATTTAATGTTGTGTTCATGTAACAAGTCATTTACGTTAGCGTAGCTATAAACAGTCGTTCTCTCAGACTCGACTATTTCTCTGTCGTGAACTTAATAAGATGTTGGGGGTAAAAATGTTACAGAGGAACTGCAAAGCCTTCTGTTCTGAAGACTTTCCTGTGTTAAAAAACTTAAAGATACCGCTTTACCTCTGACTGTTACAAAGCCCTAACACTGGAGACTCCTTCCAAAATGCAATGCTTGGGATCTCCTTAGAGGAAAACGTCACCATTTGAATGAGTACACATTATTTAATATGTTTATGTGGCATGTTGCTCATTTAAAATATATTAGACTGAGCGCATTGATATAAAATGTGCAGCTGGAACTACTTTCAGAGCTGATGTTCTAGGAACTTATACATATAATCAACACCTTTTGATTGGTCAGAATCGAGAACTCAATAGTGCTGTGGTATAAGCCTAAAATTAAAAAATAAATAAATAAAATCCTGTGGTCATGGAAAAGATTTTTTTTTCTCTTGACTGCAATCTATAGGTCTTGTTTAGTTCTGTGTCGTCTCATGTGGTTAGTGTGTTGTTTTATGTGGTCCTGGAGGAACGTTGTTTCGGTTCATTATGTACTGTACCAGTTGTATATGGTTGAAATGATAATAAAAGCACTTGAACTTGAACTTGGAGAACTGCTATCTTTACTAAAAGAGCTTAAAAAGAAAAACATTAAGATGATAAAGACTGGCAACATAATACAAACATGTTCTGTACAGACGCTGAGAAGTATATACTTAAACTAAAATGACAATGAGATCAAATCAAATAAATTGCTTAATTACACCGTTCTTATATATATATATATATATATATATATATATATATATATATATATATATAGATATATATATATAAATATATATATAGATATATAAATATATATCACAAATGTCTTTAAATGCTGTACATCCATCCTCTATTTGAGCCCACAAACACTCCCAATAACACATAAAAATCTACTAGCACTTCACTGCTTTTCTTTTTTTATTATTCACAGGAACCGTTGTGTCTTTTGCGTTTATCCATCAGTTTACAGTATGTCCCCCTGTGTTTGGCTCAGGTAAGACATATCCACCGTTAATATGCATGACAGGCAATTACTGTAAAATGGGCTTTTGCTCAGACCAGTTTCCTTAGTGCCCTCTGTCTTAACCGCTCTATCACCACAGGAATCACAGCGGCACGTTTTGATATAGAACCCCGCTGCCATATTGATGACCATACATGCTCTTGTAAATAAACAGTCCTCCTATAAACAGTCGTCCCCTCGCCAAACCATCTTTCTTCTCTCTTTCTGATTATTATTCTTCACTACTGTCAGAATTGCTGTAATATAAAATTGTTCAGCACCATGTGGCCAATCAGAATGGAGAAGTCCACAGCGCAGTGGTACAAAACAAAACAAAAAAACCCTGGAGATTATCTCCACTGTCTTTCCCAAAACATGAGACAGAAACACACTGTGACACAACAACATAAAAGGAAATAAGAGTAAGGAAGCAGATGGCAGTGTAGATTTGGCAGTAGCTGTTCCTGTCTTATGGCATAAATGATACCGTTTATCAATGTTGTGTTTAATTGAACTCTTATGAAGGAAAAACATGTGTGTGTGTGTGTGTGTGTGTGTGTGTGTGTGTGTCGCACCCATTTCTGAAAAATGGCCAACATATCTAGTCACAACACAACACATGAATACTAGTCTTTGAGACACTGTAATAATTACAGGAACAATTACAGGAACACTCTTTGGGGATTTCCCCAGAGGGACAAACCACAGACCTGTTAAGAGTACTAGAGGAACTCTAGACAAAATCTTTATTCTTAGAGTGCACATTAAAATGAGTTCGAGTAATCTTGCAGGAATCTTAATATTTCTAGACATCTTTAGTAAACCCATGACCCCAGGGGTGAAGTCGGAATAAAGTGCTGAAAGGGTTCCTTTTTCTGCACTATTGGGCTAACTCTAAAAACCTTTGTGGGTCTTCTTTTATCTTCTTTAGAAAGCTAATGTCCCTTAACTGTTCGAAGAAAAACTTGACTCTATATCTGCTGTATTAACCTCAAACAGAAAACCTCTGTAATATTTTATCTTATCCTCCAGGGGGAAGTCCTTGCTAGAAGTGATTAAAAGCGAGTAAAGATACGGTCACTGTGAAAGTAACATTGTTCGCAAATACAGTGGTGCCTGCACGGTTGTGAAGCTTTAATAATTTTCGATATTTCTGCATAAATTTGACCTAAAACATCATCAGATTTTCACACACATGTCCTAATAGTAGACAAAGAGAAACCAATGAAACAAATGGGACAAAAATCTTATACTTAGTCATTTATTCTAGGAGGAAAATGATCCGATATTACATATCTGCGAGTGGGAGAAGTATGTGAATGTTTGCGTTCAGTATCTGGTGTGACCCGCTTGTGCAGCAATAACTGCAACTAAAAATTACCTGCACATCAGCTTGGAGGAGTTTTAACCCGTTCCTCAGTACAGAACAGCTTCAACTCTGGGATGTTGGTGGGTTTCCTCACGTGAACTGCTCGCTTCAGGTCCTTCATAACATTTCTATTGGATTAAGTTCAGGACTTTGACTTGGCCATTCCAAAACATTAACTTTATTGTTCTTAAACCGTTCTTTGGTAGAATGACTTGTGTGATAAAGATCGTTGTCTTACTGCAGGACCCACTTTCTCTTGAGATTTAGTTCAGGATAGATGTCCTGACATTTTCCTGAGGAAATCGCCGGTATAATTCAGAATTCATTGTTCCATCAATGATGGCAAGTCGTCCTGACCCAGATGCAGTAAAACAGCCCCAAACCATGACACTACCACCACCATGTTTCACAGATGGGATCAGGTTCTCATGCTGGAATGCAGTGTTTTCCTTTCTCCAAATATAACCGTTGTGCTTGCAGATGGACAGCAAAGTTCATTTTGGAGATCAGTGGCTTTCTCTTTGTAACCCTGCCATAAACACCATTGTTGTTTAGTGTTCTCCTGATGGTGGACTCATGAACATTAACATTAGCCAATGTGAGAGCGGCATTTAGCTGCTTAGACGTTACCCTGACCTCATGGACTATTACAGTGATCTTTGTTGGGTGTCTCTAGCTCTTGACTAAAATATAAAAAACAGGCATGGGTTTTTTTTGGGGTTTTTTTACCCTGTCTCTCTCATCAGTATTCAGGATGAATACAGGATTTAAAAAATCAGCTTAGGATAAAGGGACGTTCATGTTTCTAAAATGAAATGAACTTATTGACTCTGTGTTTGAAAACAAAAGGCAGGTGGATGGCTTTGATTCACATCTTACTGCACTGGAAATGACGATATGAAAATTAGGAACGAAGCAGACGGGGTCAAATCAGAACATCCGCCGTTCTTTTTTTTCATCTCTCTGTAGTTTTATTTATGCAATTCCACAGTGCTTAAAATGCGGCGCCTTCCTCCGAAAGATTTCAAAGCAACATCTTCACTGTGTTCTGTTCTGAACACATTTCTTCTGGGAGAGGGATCGTTCATGTCAAATTAACCGATTCTAGATGCGCAGAAGGCAAGGATCTTGTAGTGTTGTCTTTGATAATCATTAACTTCTATAATATACACCTTCTTGTGATATGACTGGCCTTCTGGACTTGGACTAATATTCCACAATAACAGTCTCTCTCTCTCTCTCTCTCTCTCTCTCTCTCTCTTTCTAACACACACACACAATTTCATAGTGGGTCGCCCCAAGATTTCATTGACTACAGTAGACTGTAGATTAATGAGAGGAATATTTCAATTGTAATGTGAGAAATGGGACATTTAACATCTAGGTCAGTCCTCAGCTTTCCTGTTCACTGAACGTCCTTTCATCTGCTTTTTCAATCCCAATGTTCTGAAGGAAGACAGCTCCGAAAAAAAAAAAACGATTTTATGTGCCGTGAAAGGAAATGCGACAAAGCTGCAGCACTCCACAGCACTATTACCGAGTTTGATATTATAAAGTTAGACATAAAAAAAAATACTCAAAATGCATTTGAAAGTGAGATGATGCACTGGTAACTTGTATTGTCCTATATAAATATATATATATATATATATGTATAAATATAAATATATATATGTACAGCAAACACTACATGATTAAATAATGAATATGTGTGGACTACTGTCGGTGCAGGCTGTATCTGTAGACTTCCTGTTGGCCTCTTAGTTTCCGCAAGTCCGCAAAGGAGAACATGCAAACTCCGCACACACATGGCCTGGCGGAAATCGAACCCCGGACGTGTGAGGCGAACGTGCTAACCACTAAGCCACCATGCGCCTGTTTTGCTGAAGTCATCACCAGAATTGCTGCCAGATAATGATGGTGAATCCCCTTTGGATAAAGGGAGGACAAGGTTGGCAAACATCCATTTGGAAAATGTCCTCTGAAAAGCAATCAGCCAAGAGTGAAATAAAGGACGAGCTAAAAATACAGCGGAGGTTGTTTGCTAAGTAATTGGTATGGACTAAATAGAGAAGGAAAGTGTGAACATGGCGGCTGTAGTGTGAACGAGAGCGTGAGAGTGAAAGAGATAGAGAGAAGATGGTAGAGAAAAAGAAAGTGACAGAGAGCTCGTATTCAGACTCAAACATCTAGGAAGCACACAAAAGCAGCGTATGCACACCACACACACAAACAAGTATTCACATGCTAATGACAAGGTTCTGGTACATTTGTCTCATTCATCTGTTTTCACCAACATATCCAGCACAGTCTGTGTGCTAGCATGAAGATGAAAATGAAAATGTTTTTGTGCAAATCTCACTAGCGAGGTGTTCCTGATAAAGACTGGACGTGAAGTCATATTCATTCTACTTCCTACCTCTTCTCCGCTCTGCTCCCAGAACACGGTGCACAGATTGACCACAGGCCACCTGCTGATTCACATTGTCTTCACCAATCCACACATCCGGAAAAAAAAAAAAAAAAAAAAAACGAAGGATCTGAGCTTCACAACCATTGGGGGTTTTTTTGCTGCCAGTGTGCTATTTTATAGTTATACCACTGTCAGTAGATTTACATGGAACAATAATGCAATATTAACCCGATTAAGACGATACTAAGATTGAGAAACTAGCATTTAAACAGTGATTATTGATGACCTTAATCCGACCAAAGTCATACTCGAAGTAAACACAAATGGGATTAAGCCATGTGGAGTATTCCTGTTTTAGTCGCATTATCGACATACGTTACTTAAATCACACTATTAACGTCGTGTGGGAGCATTTTGCGACAGGACACGTATACGCACCACAGTGCTCAACCATTTGATAGCAAACAAGAGAACACGGCTGCGTCCCAAACCACGTACTAACTTACTAAATACCCGTATTTTGGCGACTATACAGTAGGTAAGTATGTGCTTTGGGACACAGCCCACAGCTTCAAGCAGTCGTCTATTTGCACGTCCAGCATGACAAATAAGTAAACTGCACACTGTCCCATAACGAAGACGAACTGTATGTCGATACGTGAAGTTCTGGAGGAATGTCGGACGGCGTGGCGTGGGGACGTAATGACGTGTGACATTAATCGATCTATGTTCTATAACATGTAACACGTGAACATGACAGGAATATTCTAAAAGTGACTCATGTAAACACCTTAATCAGAATATTGTCTTATTCAGAATAAGGTCAATAATTAGATTACTGCTGTCCATGTAAACGTAGTCAATGCTGATTTGTCCAGTCTGATTGGTCAAAAGGTGGATTCATTTTCTATAACCGCAGCTCTGACATCTGCAAAGATCAAAAGAGACATCTGCAGTTTCAGATGTAAATCAAATGACAGGTTTATATTAATGTGCTCAACTAATACATTATCATTTCTTT
Organism: Ameiurus melas; assembly: GCA_012411365.1. Lineage (NCBI taxonomy): Eukaryota > Metazoa > Chordata > Actinopteri > Siluriformes > Ictaluridae > Ameiurus > Ameiurus melas. Next base: position 20,664,475 of record CM022765.1, read on the forward strand.
AGTTTTCACTTTTTTTAAAGCATGATGTGTCATTTAATAATCAATTTGAAATTGTACTTATTGGTCAATTGCTGTGTTGTAAGAGGAATAAGACTATAATTTAAGGATGTGCTGTTAATGAACTTCATGGTGGAACACACATGCCCACCTAAATCACCTCAAAATATGAGGCAAAATGTGTTATGGTGAGACCAAGGTAGAACGTTTTGTTCAAAATATTTAAAAAATATATATTTGGTACAAAAACAAGAAAGCTTATCACCCAAAAACACCATGGTGAAGCATGGTGGTGGCAGTACTGTGCTACGCGGCTGCTTCTCTTCAGCTGGGACTGTTGTAATAAGTAAAAAAATATATATCACATTTTGCTGTATCACCTTAAGGTGTAAAAAAAATAATAATAATTAAATTTAAAAAAAAGATCTTGGTTAATATTTTTATATTACAAAAACCTGCTATTTTAAAGGGGGTGTGTAGACTTTTTCTATCCACTGTACCTATGCTGAGATTCATGAGATGTCATAATAGTTATTGTTCGGTAATAGAATTCAATATCATGACTAGCCATCACTCTTTGTGATGAATAGGATAGCTGAATAGGATAACCCTATATCTAATGCTAAACGGGATCGTTTTTGGTCAAACACAAACAAGTTTAGAGATTAGATCATTACTTCATTGAAGAATGTGATATTTAATCATCAGAAATCAGACGAAATGTTCATCTGTGCCATTAGTGAACATTGTGGTTAAGACAGATTTAAAAACCTGAAGTGTAATCTCCACACTATACCTCTGATTTATTACCAGCTTAAATCTAATTTCAACATTTCAACGAATCGATGCAGGGCCCATGTTCGACTCTTTCCCTTTGCTAAACACTCCCCAAACCCCCCACCCCCACCCGTACACTATCTTCCTCTCTAAGATTTAGATAGAATGTAAAATGTGGAACAGGCTTCATTTTTCCTCTAGAGAGTAAAAAGTTGAGCTTATCGTCCTTTCTCTAATTAAAAAAAAAAAAAAGAATGATCCAGGACTGATGTTACCGATGAAGAGCGATGTTTGTAGGTTAGCGCAGTGCACAGCTGGAGGCTCGGAATATTGTGATGCAAGTTCCAGATTACACATATCACATCTACACACATACACAGGAACAGCAGGGGTGGGATCTCACAGGTATTTGTTTTCCGTTTGACAAGGTCGTCTTCTTCGACTGTCCTCCGCCCACATCTCAGAGGGGACATTTTTTTTAAAGGGACAATGTTCAGACTTGCCCCATGGTCATTTCCAGTCCTGGTTGCTGGTCAACGAGTGAAAAAGGTCATTGCTTCGCTGTATAATTTAATATCCCAGGCAGCATCACGAGAGTATTTTTAGCTCCTATTTAATCTTATATGCTTTCCTTTGCTCCCTATGTCACCCCACACACACACACACACGGAGTGAAGCACTGTGAGCGTCTCGCCTACTAATGAGTCGATTTGTTTCCACAGTGCTGCCAATGACTTCATTTAATTTCCTCTGTAACTGATCAACTCTGCCCTCTCCTTCCACCTGACCCGGTCTTTCCTACTATTAAACATTCATGGAGATGTCGCACATACACAAATACCTCTCACACACACACATACACACATATATACATTGCCGGAGAACGTGGACTCACACAGGTGATGGTGTGAACACAAACCTTTAACAGCAGTTAGCTCCTGGAGGTATACTCCACCATGACTCACACACTCACACACTCTAATTGAATCTATGCTGTGCTCTGGAGGTTCTCTGGAGAACCGTTAGGTGTTATGATATAATGGTTCCTGGCAGAGTGTGAGAAATGGTGGTTGACCTTTGCGGCATTACATTCATCTGGCTGGAACTAAGAAGTAAAACCAACCCACTTGTGGTTTTGCATGAATATTATCTGCAAACATCATTTGCATATTTGTGATGTGGTTTCTTAGCCTTTTTTTTTTCTTCTTCTTCTTCCCCATGTTCTACCAATTTTGTCATTGTCAGCTAGTTCACCCCATCACATGACAGCTATTAAGCAGGGAGGGTGAGAACTACCAGCTAACACATGCCTCCTCTGAGACGTGCAGCTCCGTCAGCATTTCTTTCCAAACTGCTGCTCGTGGAGCATCACAGGGCTTCCGAACATACAAGGATGTGAGAGCTAACTGCCTTCTTCCATATACATTAGCTCAAAGATTCACACGACTGGCTAGTGTCGCTCTGATTGACAAGGAAGTGAGGGAATAAGATATTTATAGAACTCCTGGTAATGGATAAGAGCCAGGGGTGTGTAAACTTTTGAACAAGAATTATTATTATTATTATTTAGTACTGCTTTTCAGACGTTACATAAGATATTTACATGTTTCCCAGAAGACAAAATAATAAGAATTTACAGCAATTATCTTGTTCAAAAGTTTACACTCCCCTGGCTCTAAATGTATCGTGTTGCCTTCTTGAGCATCATTGAATGTTTGCTCTTTTTGTAATAGTCGTGTACGAGTCTCTCAGTCGTCCTCAGTGTGAAAAGATGGATCTCGACATCATATAGTCTCTGTTGGAAAGGAGTTAAATATGTAGAAGATGCTGGAATTGTAAAGAATGTGCAGGACCTGGAGGATTTTTCTGAAGAACAGTGGACGGTTTAACTGCTCAGGACAAACAAGGGACTCGTGAAGAACGATCACGAAACATAAACACAGTCACTGATCCTCCAGGTAACGACACACGGTATTAATAATCAAGCGTGTGTAAACTTTTGAGCTGGTTCATTTGTGAAAATTCATTAATTATTGTGTCTTTTGGACTCTATGTAAACATCTGTTTTGTGAAAAAGCTCATTCAGGGCAGGAATTAATAAAAAACTAAATGCTATTTTCATGATCCCTCTTTTTTTTTATATAATAAAAATAAATTATGAACACTTTGCAGATTCTGCAAGGCGTACGTAAACTTATGACCTCAACTGTAATACAAATAAATACAACAATACAACAATACCACAGCGATGTTGAATTCTCAATTCTGATTGGTCAGAAGATGGATCATTTTTCTATCACACCAGCTCTGACAGTAGTTCTGGTTGCAAGGCAAATCACAGGTATATATTATTGCAGCATATTCCTCAAATATGTCATGGTTTCCTCACTAACAGCATATTCACAGGAACCAGTATGAGAACGTCCCACAAAAACAGATTAAAACGTGTAATTTTTGATATGATGAAGTTTTCTCTGAGGAGATGAGCATTTTTGGAAGGAGTCTCCAGTGTCAGAGCTTTGTAAAAACAGCCAGTGGTAAAGCTGTAACTACGTTTTTTGACTTCAGGACAAAGGACTTTGTGGTTTCTGCATAAAAAGACAAGCTGCATAATGTTCCCCACCTTTAAATCGATCAAATCTATAATAATGCTGATGTTTTTATAATACACTTCATAACAGTGCTAAGAGTACTCCACTTCCTGTTAAGCCACATCACACCACCTCATCACTGATTATTTCCCTAACACAGCACACCTCCCAAGTGTTTTATTTCTTCAAGTTTTTTTAATTATTTTTTAAAAACAATATTCTAAGATGCAGCTCCAGGTCATGTGATCTTACATGGGTTTGATCGGTCCATCTGTGCTAGAGCTTGAACCAGGACTAAAAAAAGAGGCTTACTGCTGCGAAGTATTCCCATTCATGTGGAATAGAAGACAATTTGCTGACTTGGGATTGGCTGTGGAGTTCACACGTATATCCCGTCCAAATTTTGCTAACTTCGGCACATTTACAAAAGCGGCACGACGGGCTCCTGGGACAAGCAGAGAGAAGAGGCGTTATTAACTCCAGTTTTGGAGTTCACTAATGTAATGTATTCCGTAATATACTGTACATGTATATGTGATTTGTCGAGATGCATACATTTCCCATGAGGAATAAAGAACACCTTTCAAAATGGTCAGATCAGAATGCGGAGAATGATGTGTTTTATCCAAGTATAGGGAAACAGTCCCAGGAAAGAGGTAAGAAGTGTTGATTTGAGTTTGAATGCACGCCCAAGGTTGTGCAGCTTGCTTCGTTACCTTCGGCGGGTGTTGTTTTAGTCTCGCTCACTCAATAATTTACAGTCATCCCTTCTCTCAGCCATTTGGGAAACTTTCTCACAAGCACGTACTCTGCTTTCTGCTTGTGGAGGAAACTTCCTGATACACTGATTTTTTTTTTCTTTTCTTTTCATTACGGCGAATGACTTGGCCTCTGCGCCACAGTGCTATGAGTTATCCATGCTTGGCTTCTTCTGACTTCCTTAAAAGAAAGTTTGGATAAATATCTACACTTCAACTTTTCCTTGTTGCGGATCATTATACTTCTCTAGTACACGTAATCAACTGCTACTTTTTAAAAGAGTCTACGGTATTTAAATACGGCATGTAAACGAGTATGCTGCGCTGCGATAGTGCCCATGCATATGTGGGCTAACTGGTGTATTCATGCAAATAGAACAGCTCTGCAAACATAATAAGGATTAATTGGATTACTGTACTCAACTCTGAAAGCCGGGAAATTATTAGGCCTCCTGTTTTTGGTCTCCGCTGCAGACTAAGCTAACAGTTCCATAGCATTATGCAATGATATATACGGCTGCGCTGACCTCCTGAAAGCAGCGACTCACACAATTAAGTGCTGAATTACTGCTCCAATTAATTTGACTTAAAATATGCAGCATGTACCAAAAGGCAAATTTAGCAACTAGGTTGGCTAGTGTCGTGATTAGCCAGCATTTCCTCAAAAGTTTTTTTTTTTTTTTTTTTAAGGGTTTTTGACAGTCCCTTTTTTTTTTTTTTTTTTTTTTTGTAAACCTACTTTAGCTAGGCCGTTTTTTTTCTGCTTATACTTCTTCCCTTAACATATTGCAGAGTTTATGTGCAGGTGTGAGTTAGTGTAATGGATGCCAGTGAAGAAAAGACTTTCTGGGAACACCAGGTCCAAATCGAGACAAATCTCATTAGGACATCCTGCCTGACAACTGAATTAATGCTGATTACAAAAATCCATCATCCATAAGAGTTGCTTGAATGGGACACGAATAGATGCGGAATGAGTGCGTACATGGCTATTTATTTTTACTAGTCTTTCAGTGATTTTAAAAAGTAGTTGACAAGACGTCTTTTCCATATTTATTGGTCACATATACATTACAGCACAGTGAAGTTCTTTTCTTCGTATATCCCAGCATGTCAGGAAGTTGGGGTCAGAGCACGGGGTCAGCCATGATACAGCGCCTCTGAAGCGGAGAGCGTGAAGGGCCTTGCTCAAGGGCCCAATAGGAGATCAGTAGTTTCTGAAATACACAAACCAGCCCATCTGGTACCAACAAACCATGACACAATCACAGTCACAAAGATCATTAACCGAAGCTCTATCCAACTGTATCTGCATGATTTATTTATTTATGTTTTTTGCATTGTGCTGCTGCCACATGATTGGCTGATTAGATAACTGCATGAGTTTCCAAATGTACGGGCATTCGTGCTAAAGTGAACAGAGAGTGTAAATCCCCTAATTAATACGTGGAACTTGTTATTTCACTCGGAGACTTTGAACAGATTCGAATTTCCTCAGGACACTCGGATGTTTTCTTGCAAAGCATAAAAATGTAAAAGTATAACACGATTGAAAAAATATGTCTCATCTCATTTAGCAGAGGAAAGGCAAGAGGGAGCCAATTAAACACGCTGAGAGAAAAGTTAACCATTAAATAATAAAGCTGATTTTCACAGAATAAAATGGAGACCTCATACTGCATGATTATATTCCTTGCTGGGGGAAAAAAAAAGGTGATTAACTGGATGGATTTACCAAGAACACCTCCAGCGGTGTATGCAGCATGTGTGGATGAAATACCTTGAGGCACAGGTCTGAATCACACATTGTGGGATGCACTGGACCTCTTCGCTTTGAAACTCGGTTCAGTTCCAGTTTGTACTGTAATCTGTGTCAAATGTCATCAGTTGCAACACTTTCCTGCTGAGACGATTGTTTAAACAAGCGCTACAGTAATAGGATGAGTTGTGAAAAGAGACAGCAGATGGCCACATCTTTTGCAACGTTTAAAGAGTAAATGATACCCTCCTCCTTTTCAAACCTATAAAGAGTTTGACTTAATGCCCCTTAGATTTGCTCAGAATTAGTCTGCTGAGGCTGAGGCTCCACCACACACCCCCTCCGTTCAGGACACATGCACGGGCACGAGCACATGACCCCCATACACACTGTCTGTAAGACAGCATCTGCTGCCATGGAGAAACCTGGATCATGAGTCACAAACAATGTCCCTCTTTCCAGATTATTAAGCAGAGGGTGACCACATCCTCCCCAGTGTCTATTAAAATCCTCACCTAATAGTCCCTGACTCACTCACACAGACTGACCCCCCCCCCAACCCCCAAACCAACTGCTCCACGCTAATGATCACTAGACAGCTAGATATTCTTATTTACAATAACACTCACAGAACACAGAGATCTGTAAAACCTCCTTAGTATGCCATACTAACCTACACACAAACTACTGAACAGAAGTCAAACAGCATTACTACTAAAACTCTGTCACTTCTTTTTCCAGAATGGGGTGATCGGTGGCTCCCACTGAGGTGAAGCCACAGACATCCATCCACACCTCAACAAAGAAGACAGAAGCTCAGAGCAAATGGCAACACAAAGACAGGCAGTTTTATGGGACTGACGTATGGCTTGTATTGTCTTCAAGGGTTCAGGAGAGCACTTTGATCACAAAAGAGCGCCTGTCTCCCGTATGACAATATGGGATTATGGGTAATGCTAATTAACATTTTAATCAGCAGGAGAGATTCGCATGATAGTGTTCTACCCAGATATAAATAAATGATTATAAACTGTTTTCTGCCATAAGACTAAATCTAACAGACATTCTGAAATTTTCTTCCTGTAATTTGTTTAGGGCTCTTTAATAGTGTTGGGGGGGGGTGTTAGTGGTTAGCACATTTGCATTGCACCTCTAGGACTGGGGGTCCGAATCCCACCTCCGCCCTGGGTGCATGCTTCGGGGGTTTCCTCTGGGTACGCCGGTTTCCTCCCAGGGCCCACTGGCATTTCCAAATTGTCCACAGTGTATGAATGTGTGTACGAATGTGCCCTGTGATTGGTTGATACCCCTTCCAGGGTGTCCTCTGCCTTGTGCCCCAAGTTCCCTGGAATAGGCTCCAAGCTCCCCACGACCCAGTGTAGGATAAGATTTATGGAAAATGGATAGACAGATAGGAGGAAGTGATTGTTTGGCAGAAATTAAATGTATGCAATTTTCCCCAAATGCAGATCATATAAGACGGGGTTGTGAAACAACTTTTTTTTTAATTCCATGCACCTCCTCAGCAGATATTTATTTTTATGAACATAATCCAACTATTAGATTCTTTATTTGAATGTGTTCAATATTGTTCTATCTATTTGTTGGAGCTATAGACCATTTTATTGCTGAACTTACCACTAAGAGTACACATTAGGGTTGATGGTTAAGGGTCTTGTTCAAGAGCCCAGCAGTAGCAGCTTGGAGGTGCAGGGATTTGTACTTATGACCTGCCAATCTGTAGTCCAATGCCTTAACCACTGTCTGTGTGGATGTAATACACAGACAAAAATTATGCCTAGCAAGCTGAAGTGTTCTTTGGTACAACAGATTACCTCGAAGACTGTGTTTGTATATCAATGAATAGATACATGTATAAAATAGATTAGTGGGGTGCCAATACATTTCATCTTCCCCCAACATTCTGAAAATCAACTATTCGAAACTAACACAGCTAGCAGAGAAGAATGTACTGAGTGCAGACCTGTTCAAAATGGCTTGTATATTTTGAACTACAATGTAAATACAGTAGTAGCATAGCTAGCAACTAGTATAAATGACTAGCTTTCTGTTCTGGGTCAAGTAAGCGGTGACAGACAGCTATTTCGAGGAAATAATATTAAGAGTATAAAATGTTTATTTGTAATAGCGATAAATTAAAAACTATCTTATTGACAAGCTATACATAGCTGAAGCTGTTGGTTAGCGTTAGCTTGTTTACAATGCCTGAGGTAGATTTTTATTGTTGTTGTTACCTGCAACATTTAGATGAGAAAATATTGCAGTTTAAGTACAATATTGTTTCACAAGTATCCTGCTTTTCATGTAGTACGAGTTTAGTTTGAGTCGTTTGTATGATGTGCCATTTTAAACAGAGCACAAGGAGAGAGCATAAACGTGAGGTAAAATCATGGGCTGATCATGCGCAACAGGATTTTCTGCAATGTATTGATAAGTAACTGCTTCTATTTTTCTTGCGAGGCAAATTTTTTGTATCTTTGCATTTGTTGGCCTCGCAGCGCTCACATTTCCTTAGAATAATCAGCAGAACCTGCAGCTCTTTGTGACTTCTTTTGGAGAAAGTGAGTCACCCATCTCCATGGAGACCAGCAATATCCCCAGCATCATCCTCTCTGTGAGAGCTACACGCTCCACCTCCATATACGCTCACATCGCAGTCCCATCATACAGCTTATAAAAAAAACAAACACACACACACACACACACACACACACACACACACACACACACACACACACACACACTTCCTGACACACGATCCTGTCACCAGTTAATGCAGGATTGGTGTCCACTGAGAGTTTTGAGTCATACACGACATCACTATAGTGTTTTTCATAATGTACTCCGTGAACCCTGACTCATAAAGACCTATTATTGTTTTGTACATAATGTGTTCACAGTGTTGGATTCAAAACTTCTGTATAAAGAGGGGGGAAAAATTATGACACTATGCCTGTTTCATTAAAATCTACTTTAGGCCTATTCATGCATTTTTCACCCTTGGCTGCAGACATACAAAACAATCATGCAGGCTTGGGTTAGCAGTGCCCAAGTGCATAGTGAATATGCAACACACACACACACACACACACACCTCCCCCTCGGCACAAGCCTTTGTCTGCTTCAGGGGAAGGAGGAGGCATTTCTGTAGCAGAAGAAGGCCAAAGGGTTTTGCCTTCTTGTGACCTTCACAGAGAACATGATTGTTTCCTGAATCTGAGAGATCCTTACCTTTATATGGCAACCTTTACATTTGTCATTAAAGCACTCCACTTTTCCTTTCATATACAGTGGTGCTGGAGAGTTTGTATCTGCATAAATATGACCATCAGATTTTCACACAAGACCAGAAAGTAGACCAAGAGATTCCAATCAAACAAACGAGACAAAAACATTATACTTGGTCACTTATTTATTGGGGAAAATCATCCAATATTACACATCCGTGAGTCTCTAGGATTAGCAGTTTACTTTGAAGATGAAATTAGAGTCAGGTGATTTCACTCAACGTTATGACGATCAGGTGAGAGTGAGCGGCCTGTTTTATTTAGAGAACAGGGATTTATCAAAGTCTGATCTTCAGAACACGTGTTTGTGGAAGTGTATCATGGCATGAACAAAGAAGATTTCTGAGGATGTCGGAAAAAGAGTTGTTGATGCTGATCAGGCTGGAAAAGGTCTCAAAACCTTCTCTGAAGAGTTTGGACTTCACCAATCCACAATCAGACAGATTGTGTACAAACGGAGGAAGTTTAAGACCTTTGTTAACCTCGGAGTCGACCAAAGCAGATCACTCCAAGAGCAAGACGTGTAATAGTCTGCAAGGTCACAAAGGTTATATTTGTAGAAAGAAAAACACTGCATTCCAGCATAAGAACCTTATCCCATCTGTGAAACATGTCATGGTTTGGGCCTATGTTGCTGCATCTGGGCCAGGACGACTCACCATTATTGATGGACCAATGAATTCTGAATTATACCAGCGATTTCTACAGGAAAATATCAGGGGATCTGTCCATGAACTGAGTCTCAAGAGAAAGTGGGTCCTGCAGCAAGACACCGATCCTAATCACAAAAGTTGTTCTATCAAAGAATGGTTAAAGAAGAATAAAGTTAATGTTGTGGAAAGTCCTGATCTTAATCCAATAGAAATGTTGTGGAAGGACCTGAAGCGAGCAGTTCACGTGAGAAAAACCCAACAACAACCCAGAGTTGAAGCTGTTCTGTACTGAGGAACGGGTTAAAACTCCTCCAAGCCGATGTGCAGGACTGAATAACACTTACCTTAAATGTTTAGTTGCAGTTATTGCTGCACAAGGGGGCCACACCGGATACTGAAACCAAGTAGACTACTTTTGTCTCATTTGTTGAACTGGGTTCTCTTGATCCATGTTTAGGATTGTTTATCTCATATTTCTGTAGACATGTACACCCCTTAATCACACTAATCGTGTGGGAGTTTTCACCGCATTTTGCGACAGGACACAATCACACACGGCAGCGCTCAACTGTTTTACGGCAAACAAGAGAGCACGGCTGTGTCCTGTGTCTGAGGCCTGTAGAAGGAGATGTACAGGCATCTCGGCTACTATATAGATGGTAAGTACGCGGTTTGGGACGCAGCACGCGGCTTCAAGCAGTCGACTATTTGCACATACAGCATGATAAATAATTCACAGCACTTGAAGCGTTCGTAAAAAAAAAAAATATATAAAAAAAACAACCAAAGCTTTATCATAACGAAGATAAACTGTATGTCGATACGTGAAATTCTGGAGGGACGTCGGACAGCGTGGCGTGGAGACGCAATGACATGTGCCGTTAATCTGAATATTTTCTAGAACATGTTAAACAGGTACATGAGAAGAGTATTCTCAGTAAGGTCAATAATTAGATTACTGCTGTCCATGTAAACGTAGTCAGTAAGCTGAGCTCAGGGTCACATGGTCATATGTGGGTCACACGTCAGGGTCCCATGTCCAGGGTCCCATACCTGGGACATATGGGTAGCGTTGCTGCCTTATTGCACCCAAATATTCGATACTAGAATTGTAAGGCAGGCTGTATATGATCTTTCTATGTTTTCATTATACTATAAGTTTCATTGAGCTATAAACTCTGAAAATAAAACTGCATTAGTTAAGCAGATTAGACTAATGTTTCCTATTTATTTATTTCCTATTTATTGAACTATTTGTAAATATTATGAAATCATAAATGAGGAGAATCATGGCAACGTTCATTTTAATATCATACAGTTTGGTATAACGCAATGTTAACTTTCGGCCCAAGGCCCTCAATCAAGTTTGATTTTTGGCCCTCCATAGGAAAAAGTTTGGGCACCTCTGCTCTAGAGTGTGTGCAGTATAAACAGGACATAACCATAAGTGGAGATCAGCTCTGCAATCAAAAGCAACAGGAAGTGGGGTTTTGTTTTTTTATACTCTGTGAAATGACATTGGGCAGGGAGAAATCATCTCGTGTAGATCCACGGAGTAAATCAAGCTCCTCTTCACTTACATAAGCTTCAAAGTAGTAAATACTGCCTCAGTGTACAGGTGTAAGCAGGTTGGTTAAGTAAGAAGTAAAACACAATGGGGCATTAATATAAACCTGTCATTTGCCTCACAGCAGGAAATACTGTGTGTGTATACACAACTAGTATCAAATCTTTTACGAGTTTGCCCACCGTCTTCTAACAAAATGACGTACTAATGCAATACAAGACGAAGAAAGAAGAAAAAAAAAACCCCACAGTGAGCAGTTGAACATCTCTGCTTTGCAATTCCTCATTGTGTGTGAATGAGAGAAACGTTAGTGAAGGACACTCGATAGAAATCCTCCTTTGATAATCAGCTTGCCTGCGTCATCACACCGTGTCGTCCGTGCGTAAGAGAAGAGCTCTTCAGTCCAGAATAATAACTAACCACTACTGCCACTGAATACATGGCCCAAGGATTTAAAGCGCACCAATTATGGATTTGAAACGTGCCTAATTTTGTTTTAAAGATCTCAAAGAATAGATTTACATGCATCCAAGTTCAAAAAACACTTTATCTTGCTCATAATTTAAACTGCAGCATTACCTTCTCCCGCCCAGCGTCAAAAACGACTCGTTAGATGATCCGTTCTAAAGGATTCGTTCTAAACTCCTTTCAGAGAGCATACTCTGCTCCGATTGGTCAGATGTTGCAGTCTGTTGTGATTGGTCTACCGTAAGGAGTTTCAGCTCCGTCTGTCAGCGAGCAGCCGATGAAGACCAGAGGCGGGGCTTTTTGTTACAAACCTATGTAGGTTCGTACAGGAAGTAAGGTCTGGAATCACTGAGTCGTTTCAGCTGTTCAGAATCGATTCCTTCTTTTGGGAGTCGATAACTCCGTTTGTTGTGCGCTTTGATTCTGGAAACTTTGCAGACGTTTTATATAAACACACAGCTACATATAGAGCACACTACATGAAAGGTAATCTTTGAAAAACCACAATAGGTGCACTTTAAGAGCGAGTTAGCAATTTACCGGGATATGGTTTCAAGCAGCGTTGCAGGCAAATTTGACTAAATACGTTTCCTTATGCATGGGATTTTTGATCTCGGGTCTCTAAACAGCTTTTTGAATGGTTGAGAAATAATAACCACAGCTTTATAGTATATTTATAATAATTATTTATTTAATAAAATAAAGGAAAAAAAGTCAATTACAACCCGTTACGCACAATCGAATCAAATTGTTCCGTCACACCGACGCAATATCTCGGAGAAATACAACTGCAAATATAAACGTTGGAAAAGCTGTAGAAATGTAAAGCATGACCGATGCTCTGAACTGTAGAAAATGTGTGAATATGGACATATGTACAAACTGGCTTCACTGCTTTTACGGTGGCTATGAAGGAGGGTCGTCTCCGTGAATCGCCTTATATTTGGCCATTTCTTCGGGAAAAACCTTCCCCAGCTCAGAGATGAGGAGACTTTTAAACTTCTGTAAAGAAATGTGAGGAGGATGTTTTAAACGAATACGTCAACGCTCCATCTGGGTACGTTAGATCTGACTAGACATTTTTAAATATTCAGTTTGGGGTGAAAGTGAAGTGAAATATGCTTCGGGATGTTGTTTAAAGTGTTGCCTCACCGTCATGGTGTCAATCTTCCCTTTCACCTGTTCATTTTTAGCCAAGGCTCGCTCCAAACACTCTTTTGTGTAAAGCTGAGGATTGCGGCCCTGATCGATGTATCTGTGGAGAACAAATGTATTATATTCGTAAAATTAAGAAAGGGCATAACTGAAAGGTATCCATCTATATTTACTTACTGGAGAAATCAAGTGTAAAACAACAACAACAACAACAACAAAAAAGCCATACAAGTTTTCCAAAAGGCATGTTGGAGACTCAGCAAACATGCACAAAAAGGTTCTCGGGTCTAATGAGAGTACAATTAAACTATTAGACTACAATATGAAGCGCTATGCTCGGCAGAAGCCCAACACTAACCCTACTCATCACCCTGAAAACACTCATCCCCACAATGAAGCATGGTGGTGGTAGAATGATGCTGTGGGGAACTTTTTCGTCAGCAGGGAGTGAGAAACTAGTCAAAGTTGAGGCCATGGAGTCAAATACAGAGTAATGTACACAAGAGACGCGTGACCGGGGCGAAGGTTTGCCTTCCAACAGGACAATAACCAGTCCATATAGGATTTCACTCAGTTTTTTGAGATTGTTGCGGCCAAAATGGCTCGATTTTGCTGCGGCTTTTTACAAAATTTTCATACACCCGAAATTGCAATTGCACGAAATTGTTTTCACAGTGATGTTTGTTTGGTAAATGAGACCTTTCACCTGTTCTCATGTTCGACGTACAGTGGCCTCCACTAATATTGGCACCCTTGGTAAATATGAGCAGGCTGTGAAAATTTGTCTATTGTTTAACTTTTTGATTAAAAAAATTCACAAAAATACTCTGCTCTCATGGGTTATTAAACAATTGCAAACAAAACAGGTTTATCCAAAATAATAATAATAAAATTTTTAAAATAAAAATTGTGTATATATAAAATATATAAGTGTACAACAATTATTGGCACCCTTTTAGACAATTCTTTGAGTCTTTTCCTATAATGCCTGATGAGGGTGGAGAATACATGGTAAGGGATCGGAGACCGTTCCTCCATACAGAATCTCTCCAGATCATTCACATTTCGAGGTTAATGCTGGTGGACTCTTCTCTTCAGTTCACCCCACAGGTTTTCTATGGGTTTCAGGTCAATGGACTGGGATGGCCATGGCAGGACCTTGATGCTGTGGTCAGTAAAGCATTTTTGGGGGGTTCGAATTCGGTGTTCAATGGAGTAAGACGTGAAGTTTGAGTCTCCTGCTGATTTCGATCAAAAATTGTAATTAATTAGCACTTTCTTTTGTAATATATTTTTATATATAACATATATAAAATATTATATACATAGTATATTTTGACTTATTCTACTTCGTTTCCTTATTTGTACTTTTAACTCGGTGCTTCGTTAAAGATGTCAGGGAAAAACTTGAAACCCGGTGGTAGCATTCAGACAAAACTGAGGTCTGGAGGGCGCACCGCGAGCGCGTCTCCTCGTGAATCCGCGCCCGCGCCTCCCTCTCACTATGAACCCGCGCCCGCGCCTCCTGCCCAGGAATCCGTAGCTGCGCTCCCTTCGCCCTGTGAACCCGCGGTCACATCCGCGTCCCCGAGTGGTGGCTCTGACTTCGCCGCATTCATTGAGTTGCTGGCTGTAATGAGGAAGGACAACGCTGATTTTAGGAAGGAGTTTCAGGAGGATCTTCAGAAGACTCTCAGGGATGCGCTGTCTACTATCCAGCTTGACCTGCAGGCCATGAAAACACAGCTGGCTAGTGATAAAGTCACTACCGATGCCACCATATCAACACTGAAAGGTACTGTGGGGGAAATGGGGCACTCTCTCTCTGGTTGCACCGATGATTTAGTTCATATGAAGACTACTATCGAGTCTCTCACTGTGACCGTGACTCAATTAGAGAATAAATGTGAGGATCTGGAGTCGAGGTCACGGCGCAATAACATTAGGACAGTCGGAATTCCAGAGGGCGCTGACACCTGTTCAACCGCTGCTGTAGCGGCCCTGTTAAAAGACGAGTTTGGTCTGGAGAAGGAGCCGGTTCTGGACCGGTCCCACCGGACCCTTCAGCCGAAGCCGAAGTCTGGTGAACGACCACGAGCTATTGTGTGTAGATTCCATTATCACAGTGACTGTGTTGATATTTTACGCCGTGCGAGAGAGCTCCAGCAGATTAAAGCGAGGGATCTGACCATCTCCGTGTTCCCTGACTACACAGTCCAGACAGCCCGGGCCCGGGCCGCGTTTAACGAAGTTCGGCGTCAACTTCGTGATATTGAGGGAGCTCGCTATGGAATACTTCATCCAGCTCGGCTTCGCATTACATATAACGGTGTCCAGAAGGACTTTATTTCACCGGAGGAAGCAGCAGAATACGTGAAACTCTTAAAACCGGGGTGAACCACATCACCTACACAGTGTAGTGTTCCTTATTTATTTATTTACTTGGTATTTATTTTATTTATTATTTTATTTATTATTTTTATTTATTTATTTATTTATTTATTTATTTTCTCTGATAATATTCTTTATTCTAATGTATTTATTCTCTATTCTTTATTCTAATAAAGAATAGATTCTTTTTTATTTTATTTATTTATTTATTTATATTTAATTAATTAATTAATTAATTGATAATGATAGTGACAATGATTATTGTTATTATTTTTTCTCAATGAAATATTTGGGGAAGGGAGGGGAGAAAAGGTAAATGAATCACATGAATATGAAACACATGAAAATGAATTATATGTAAATTAATTACATGAATATGAATCACAGGCATGAATATGAATCACATGAAAATGTATCATATGTAAATGAATCACATGTAAATGTATCATATGTAAATGAATCCCATGAATGAATATGAATCACATAATAATGAATTACATGTAAATTAATTACATGAATATCCAATTCAATTCAATTCAGTTTTATTTGTACAGCGCTTTTTACAACAGACATTGTCTCAAAGCAGCTTTACATGTAAATGAAACACATGAAAATGAATAAATAAACAAAGGCAAGTAAAGCATTTTTGTGTTGATTTTGATGTATGTTTTGGATCATTGTCCTGCTGGAAGATCCAACCATGCCCCATTGTAAGCTTTCTGGCAGACGCAGTCAGGTTTTCATATAATATCTGTTGATATCTGATAGAGTCCATGATGCCATGTATCCTAACAAAATGTCCAGGTCCAGCCAGAAAACATTAAAGATCCACCACAATATTTAACCATGGGCATGAGGTACTTTTCCATATGGCTACCTCTCTGTGTGTGGCAAAACCACCTCTGGTGTTTATTACCATAAGGATAGGACTGAAGATGCTCGAGTTTGTTTTTGGATGAGAGTAGAGTTTTTTCTTGAAACCTTTCCAAACAACGTGTGGTGATGTAGGAGACTTCAGATTGTAGTTTTGGAGACTTTCTGACCCCAAGACACAACTAACATCTGTAATTCTCCAGCTGTGATCCTTGGAGATTTTTTGGCCACTCGAACCATCCTCTTCACAGTGTGTTGAGACGATACAGACACACGTCCAATTCCAGGTCGATTCATAACATTTCCAGTTGACTGGAACTTCTTAATTATTGTCCTGATGGTGGAAATGGGTATTTTCAATGCTTGTGCTATTTTCTTATAGCCACTTCCCATTTTGTGAAGCTCAACAACTTTTTGCCGCACATCACAGCTATATTCCTCCGTCTCACCCATTGTTATGAACGACTAAGGGAATTTGGCCTGTGTGTTACCTCATATTTATACCCCTGTGAAACAGGAAGTCATGGTTGAATAATTTCCTTTTCCTAGTCACCCAGGTGTACTAAAAATATGTCAATTATAAACGGGAATATACGTCAAATATATTTTGCTCATATTAATTCATAGGGGTGACAATTGTTGTACACCTATATTTACCAAAGATTTTTTTTATATATAAACCCGTGTTGTGTTTGCATTTGTTTGATATCCATGAGAGACCAGAGTATTTTAGTGATTTTTTTTTTTAAACAAAAGATCAAAAGGTTAAAAAATAAAGACTAATTTTCACAGCAAAGGGTGCCAATATTAGTGGAGGGCACTATACTTGAATTGAAGAGGGCTTCGGTTGAATGCCCGCCGTGATGATGTCACGAGGCCCGTCTTGGCCCAAATCTGCGGTAATTTAGTAAAAATGGCAAGGTTCTCCAAATACTGCTGAGTTTGCTTGATTTTGCCTTAATTTCTGCTATCACAAAATCCTGAAGGGACTGAATGACCCTGAGCATACAGCCAGTGCTACACTGGACTGGTTCAAAACCAAGAAGCTAAATGACCTAGTCAAAGCCCAGAAATCAATCCCATTGAGGATCTGTAGATAGATCTGAAAACACCTGTTCCCTAGCAGTGTCCCTCCAATCTGACAGAGCAAACTTACTAAGAAAAACTGCAAAAATATCAAGCTCCAGATGTACAAAGCTGACAAAGGAGATATTTCCCAGTGTAACTTAAGTGTTACTCACTCAAATGCCTCCAAAGGTACGTGGATGTCATTAAGCTGTTGCCGGCACTTCTCAATATCTTGTAGTCCTGTGATCATCAGATTTCTGAAAAAAACAACAACGACATAACATCCATGTTATTTTAAATGGGATTAAACAATAAAAATGCATTCCTCTATTCATGCTGACTCGAATAAATTCATAAATGGGCCAACACTGAGTTTTTTGCACTATATCTGCTTGCTTTTTAAACCTTTTTTGCAACGTTATTTACATTTTAAAAAAACCTAGAGACAAATCTAGCAAATTTTTGAGATGTTAGCGACTGTCCTGGTAATACGAGTTCTCAGCACTAATCACCGCGATCGCCCGCGTTCTCCATGACCCAACACCGTGATCGCCCTCGTTCTCCATGACCCATCACCACGATCGCCCTCGTTCTCCATGACCCATCACCGCGATCGCCATGACCCATCACCGCGATCGCCATGACCCATCACCGCGATCGCCATGACCCATCACCGCGATCGCCCGCGTTCTCCATGACCCATCACCGCGATCGCCCTCGTTCTCCATGACCCAACACCGCGATCGCCCTCGTTCTCCATGACCCATCACCGCGATCGCCCGCGTTCTCCATGACCCAACACCGCGATCGCCCTCGTTCTCCATGACCCATCACCGCGATCGCCATGACCCATCACCGCGATCGCCATGACCCATCACCGCGATCGCCATGACCCATCACCGCGATTGCCCGCGTTCTCCATGACCCAACACCGCGATCGCCCTCGTTCGCCATGACCCATCACCGCGATCACCGTTGCATTCCCCACCCGCACATACGTTGTTCTTCATTTTAACGTCTCTTCCCATCTACGTTAACAAACGCTAAACGGCAGCGACGTCACGTTTCTCACTGCTATACTACAACGGCTTCATTTCGTTCTGGCTAGAAACGACGCTATTTTGTAAATAAACAAAGGGCGGCGCCATCAAGGAACGGGTTATTCATTATCTGTTGTTTTCCAGTCAGCTTAAATTATTCGACGCGTCTTCAGAAAAGAACCGTTCTCCTTTTGTGTTCTGACATGCAAATGATCACGGCGAGTTCATGAATATGCAAATTGGCTCGTTGCGTCACCAGGCGACTTTTAGCGCCTTTCCGAGCACGCATTAGTCACTTCCCCCTGAACAGTGTCGGCATGACTGGCACAGTGTTACAGGAGTGTCACTATCCCTCATTTTACAGGGGAAATCAGCTGATAGTAGCTAGCAATCTCACACAAAGCCGCAAAACAGCGTCTCCGTGGTTAATATACTGTGTTTACATCCGGAACGCAGAGATTATATTTGTGCTTGATGGTTCTTTAAAGCGCGACATCACAGCTTACAGTTTCTGATTGAGTCCTGTTTGGCTGCTCGGTTGAAAATCGCTAACGATGATTCCCAGCTGTCGAATATTCTCGATAAATTTCTCCAGATGCTCTTCAAGATTGTCAAACTTCTCAGCCATGTTGAGAAAAAACACACGTACACATGAAGAAGAAATTAAAACGTTCTCTCACACACACACACACAAATCGGAATAGTTTTTAAAAAATAAATAAAAAATGGCTTCTAGGTGATACACTTTCCGGCAGTGTAAGCGAGCCAATCAGGGACCGGAACTCTGAGTAGTCACGGTAACGTCAACAGAGTTAACGTAAAGCGTCTCGAATTGCTGCAAAGTGTCGTCAGAAAGGAAAACGGCTAACAATAAGCGCTGATATCGCACGGGGGGGGTGTTAGTCTTTTTTTTTTTTTATGTGTTAGTGAATTAAAATTTATAAACAATAGATGACAGAACCGTGACGTGAAAATGTGCTTAAAAATCCACGAGCGATCAATTAATCTAACAAATTAATCTCGATATGAGCCGGTGCATATTTATATTGACACCACATTCAAACGTGAACCCCGAATATAATCCAAAGTCTAAATGAAGCCCAACTTTAGGAATTTATACGACCCCAATAACTCGCCGAATTCCACCAAGGATAAGAAGGGAAAGGGGGTGAGGGGGTCGGCTGGGACAGAGTCCCAGATGCGAGCCTTTTCCCTGCACATGCGCACTCCGTAGTACACGAGATCAAACGCGTGTACACCCCCATCTAGTGCACTAGGTGTGGGATTGGGAGCGGATTGGGACGCAGCCAGGACAGCTGATGCGCTGGAAGTCCGACCCTCCTCCCCCAGCCTTCACATTTCGTGCCCCTACACTTGATTATTCATTCCGACCAGGTACAAACGAGCAGTCGGGCAGCGCTGGTGCGGTTACGAGTGTGTCTGTGTGTGTGTGTGTGTGTGTGTGTGTGTGTGTGTGTGTGTGTGAGAGAGAGAGAGAGAGAGAGAGAGAGAGAGAGAGAGAGAGGGAGAGCTTGTCGGACTGGTTTACTGCAAGCGACATTACAGAGCTGAGTTAAAGGCTTAAGCTCGATCAGATCAGATCAGGTCTGGATTAAGCAAGGGGAGATCGGATCTATTTCCCAGGGTGAGGCATCGAGAAAGTAATAATAATAATAATAATAATAATAATAATAATAATAAGAGGGTAAGTGATCGGCGCTTTGATTACTCCTGGTTTTGTGTGCTGTAATAGACAATGAAAAGGTCCGCAGGCTGCTGCACGGCGCATTCATTGACGCACGGGCTTTAAATGTCCACAGCTAGATGCATTTGTGTTATATGAACGTGTTCTATGAGCTATATGTGTTTGATTCCAGCTCTGTGGGATGATGCACTGAAAGCGGGCTGCTCTCAGGCGCCCAGCGGTCATCCTCCTCCTCCTCATCCTCCTCACCATCCTCCTCGTCGTCCTCCTCCTCCTCATCTCTTGTTCCTGCAGTGAGAACAGATCCTGGTGCATTGTGGTCACCACCACGTAACCATCGGGAGAGCTGCGGAATCCCCCCTTTCCTTCCCCCCCCTCCCAAAAAAAAAAGGAAAAAAAGGACAGCGTGATGGCCACTCTTCTGCGAAAGATCGGTCTGATCCGCTTGCACGACCGAGACACGGAAGACCCCAAGCACCATCCGAAAGGGACTAAGCAAGGGAATCAGAAAAACAGCACCAAGCACTGTCACCAAAACGAGACGAACATCCTGAGCACCCCGGAAATCAAGGCCAAGCGCTCGGACGTCTCCGCCAAAGACAAAGCTCCTGCGAAGGACAAGCCGAGCAAGGAGACGAAGGAGAAGCAGCAGACGGGAAGCGCCAAGTCGAGCTCGAGCGCCGTGCCACCTCTGGCGCCCAACAGGCAGCACTGTGCGCAGGTGAGGACGCGGCGCCTCATGAAGGAGCTGCAGGACATCCGGCGCCTGGGAGACGATTTCATCACAGTGGAGCTCGCCGACGACAACCTGTACGACTGGAACGTCAAGCTGCACCAGGTGGACAAGGACTCGGCGCTGTGGCAGGACATGAAGGAGACCAACACCGAGTACATCCTGCTGAACATCTCCTTCCCAGACAACTTCCCGTTCTCTCCACCGTTCGTGCGCGTGCTCACGCCGAGGCTGGAGAACGGCTACGTGCTGGACGGAGGAGCCATTTGCATGGAGCTGCTGACACCGCGCGGCTGGTCCAGCGCCTACACCGTGGAGGCCGTGATGAGGCAGTTCGCCGCCAGCCTCGTCAAAGGACAGGTGAGAAGCAGGGTTGTTCAAGAGCTTTCAGGGCAAAGTCGCTACTGCATGCTCATAATAAAGTCGACAGATGATGAACGGACTAATTTGCATGTTTTATATATTTTTATATATAAGATATAGATATAGATGTATATCTTCTGAATAAACTTAGACTAGACAGTTTAATCCGAATAGAAAATAACAGACAGTTTATTTCTGCAGAAATAAGTCTTCTTTGGTCATTTCCATCAAGAATGCTGACCAGAAGAAGCAGTGATATTGAGTAGTCCAGGAATAGACATGAAGGAAACAGGTGCAGACGGAATAACTCGCACTTATTACTTTATTACCAATTATCACCAAGATTAAAATAAAAATGTACTTTATTAATAAGTTTCACCAGAAAGAGAGTAAAAAAAAAACAAACAATGTGTATGTGTGACATTCAACAGCAATCAGCGATTGGTCGTTTGGAATAATGGTGATCAGTGATTGGTCATTGGGAAGAATAATGATCAGTGATTGGTCGTTTGGAACAATGGTGATTAGTGATTGGTCATTGGGAAAAATAGTGATCAGTGATTGCTTGTTTGGAACAATGGTGATCAGTGATTGGTCGTTTGGAACACAAGTGGTCAGTAATTGGTCATTTGGAACAAAAGTGGTCAGTGATTGGTCGTTTGGAACGATGGCGATCAGTGATTCGTCGTGTGGACCAAAAGTGATTAGTGATTGGTCACTGGGAAAATGGTGAGTCGTGTAAACCTGCTGTAGTATAACAGAGCAGCTGTATTGTACACTCAAAAAGGCTCTAGGCTCGTTTTTTTTATTATTTTTTTTATAATCTGGCTAGAAGGGATTAAAAAGTCACCAGACCTACTGACAAAGTCATTAGTAACACCTAATGAGACGATGTTCCAGGTTCATGAGGGTAGATCATATTGTTGTGTTTTTGCCCTTGGTCACGTCATGCGTTGCTTTGCTTTCATAAGAGTATAGACAGAATAGTATTGTTTATGCCATCTGTCTTTAAGAGGAGGACAGAGTGTGCTTCGACTTTATCAGAGTCTACATTGCATTGTTTATGCCATCTGCTTTTAGGTTTGGGTTTGTGTATGTGTGTGTGTGTGTGTGTGTGTGCAAGTGTGATCGTGCTTCAGATTTGTAGGTGTATGTTAGAACTCAAAAGAAATGAAGGCACCAGGCTGCTGGCGTGGCAACATCAAGAATACATCTACAAAATACTTGCAGGTACATCTTTGGACGTTAAGGACCACTGATGTATCTTTTACAGCGTTACTCTAAAAGCTAGTTAAAGGTACACCACAAGAACCTTCCAAAAGAGGTCCGCTTGATGCTAGCACCCCAGAGACGAGGAAAAGCGTACAGTACATTGTGTCTAGAAATTGAAAGCGCTACATTTTATGGGCAGAGAGACCACAAGCTTATTTACACCATCTGTCCTACCTAAGAGGACAAAGAGAGGCCATATTGCAGATTCATAAGTTGAGACGTTTCCCAACTTCTGAGTGACCTGAATAACCTTGATAGACTTGCGGTGTATGGTTTACGTTACGTGTCTCATAAAAGACTCCTTTAGTCCCAACAGGTAGGCAACGAACAATACGAAAATGTCCAGATTTGCTGTTTATGCTGTTCCAGTTGAAATGATCCCTATTTCCTTACACCATGAGCATCTTTGGTGTCCTTGACATGAAGGTGAACGCACGTACAATGGACTTAAAGCTGCAGTATGTAACTTTTTTTGTAACAAAATTATAGAACTAGCATTGTTGAGTCAAATTATTGCTCACCATGTGTGTGTGTGTGTGTGTGTGTGTGGAGGGCGGAGCCTAAAATATTCAGAGTGATACGGTTGGATTTAGACGTTGTTGGGTTTTTTTAGTACATCAAGCATAATCACAAATATGTCACGTGCAGAAAGAAAAAAGAAAACATATTGCCGCCATGACCTTGGTGCTTGAATATGCAGTGAATGTATTCTCGAACATCATATTAGGGATGCGCAACACGACTGATGCTGTGTGATGTCCTCCCACAAGTTGCTTGCAATAACATTTCTACTATAATGTTGCGTACTGCAGCTTTAATACTATAGTATAACCTGCAGATGGAGGGTTTTGACGTTTGTAAAGAACGTGAAAGAAGATGACTAACCTCGCCGATGTCTTTCTTTCAAGGTGTCTAAAAATGCTTTATCATGCCGGCTTTACAGCTCACGGCCTCTCGCCTTCATCGCCTGAAGCATTCAAGGGCAATTACCAATCTAGACAGTGCTGACACGAGAGAGTCCCAGAGGAGCTAAAACAGAGATATGGTACTGCGTTTTTATCACGAAGGTTAATAATGAGATTTATTTAATTTTTTTATGACCTTCTTCTGCAGACATTATTTACAATACATTCTACAACACTGCTCCGGATTAGAGTTCACTCGTTATTTGTAGGCTATTCTTTGGCTAGAGTCCTCTGTGGCTCTAAGGCTTTGGGGTACAATTTGATTAATCTGATTGGTTGCTGTAGAGGCTGGAGCTTTAATAGGGAATTTCTGTGCCGCACAAACGAGGTTCTTTGATGTTCAAAGAGAAAATCAGTGACAGAATTCCGGAACAGAAAGCATTCACTTGAAAGACACTGCTGTTGCTTTGATTTTTCCGTTGTGTCGTTCCTGCACTTAGCCGAGATGGAACTTGGAAAAAACTATGGCATGGGATTTTGGCTGTAAAGCTCTCTCTCTCTCTCTCTATATATATATATATATATATATATTTCTCTCCTCCACCAGAAAGGTCTGCTGTGGTTTATTTTTTTTGCTGTTTATTGACGAGACAGTCTTGTCAGCATCACATCGAGAGCAGATACACAGCCAGTATCTTGATGATGTGTTATTTAATTAAGAGGAATAAGAAGTTGTCAACGGTTACAGTGTTTAATTTATTACAGATATACTATTATCCATTTGTAGTTACAGTTAAAGGATGATCTACTCGGTTTTAACTATGTGTACGCATATGCAAGATGGCTGCCACGGATGGATGCTAGCTTTTCTCAGAAATGATAGACCAACATAAACAGTGGGGGACTTGTAGCACCATGTGACACCATGTCCTTGGTGGTTAAGGCTCTGAGTTACTGATATGAAGGTCGGGGATTTAAGTGAAAGCACTGCCAAGCTGCCACTGTTGTGCCCTTGAGCAAGGTCCTTAACCGTCTCTGCTCCAGGGGCCCTGTATCATGGCTATCCCTGCGCTCTGACAACAACTTCCTGGTATGCTTGGGTAACCAACCCCTTCATATAGCCTTCAAACCTACCCAAAGGTCTGTTTTGCGTACCAGTGGTCTGGATTTTCTAGATTAGTAAACGCTTCTCATTTGAGACGGAGCTCATGACAACAATCACGATGACGGCGGAAATGTAATTTCTCCGGCGCGTTTAAGTTTGCCGCGCACGAAATTGGCTACACATTGCAGCTCAGCTTGGAAACCAGATGAACAGGGATGTTTTGGCTCTGATACGCCATCTAGTGGATATGTCTTTTAATCGTACCGGGGTAAATAATCTGCGCAGGCGTGGGTGTGACATGAAAAGTCACGCATGGAGTCTAGCCCAGCCTTAACGTTGTTGAACGTCCATGAGACAAGTCCAGTTCCTGTTATCACTTGCGGTACAGCAGCCGTAAACCGCCGTTCCCTCAGCAGCCTTTCGTTTTGCTCTCTTGAAGTTAAGACGAAAATGGTCACCTAACCAAGAAAGCAGAACGCACAAATCCCAACTGAAGACTTTTCCATGGTGGAAATCTGTTACAAAGCGCTGACATTGGAGACTCCTTCCATAAAACCGAAATAAATGCCTCCTTACGTAGCTTATGTGGCGTGTCCACCATACAAAATTCCTGCACTGTTGTTGTTGTTGTTGTTATTATTAATGAATTTGTATGAGGGCATTGCATCTCATCCTTGCAACCTTCAGAGCTGAATACTGACCAATCAGATTTGAGAATTCAGCAGTGCTGTGGCATAAGCAGCATTACTGAAATCCCTCTATGCCTCATATAGGTTATATAACAACTGCGGCTTCCCACAATACGACTCCATGCATTGACGGATCTTCATTCAGAGGATTACCGGTCTGGGTTTACTCCGAGGCGCTCGATACAAACTGAACTAACCCTGAACCGACACTGGAGGAGCTGCAGGACATAAGCCGTGGACAGACCTTAAAAAAAAGATCTATTCCCACTATCCACTCGCTCCACTTCCTTGGCAAGATGGCGTGCTGTGTGGCTTAATTAGGGTTTAGTTAGACCCCTTTAATCCAAAAATCACAGGCTTTTGTGAGCCGAATCGGGATCCTCTCCTCTCAAGTGAGTGCGCTGAGTTACTTCTGGGCCATTACACTCTGAGAGCCTGTAGCGAGAGTGAGCTATTTCTGTCTCTTATATCAGAGCTGGCATGGGTACGACCCTGAGACTCGGGCATCGCACACTGCGCACACACACACACACACACACGTCGGTCGGTCTATTAGCTCATGAGCTGAGTACATCGATTAACACAGGTTGCAGAGTACTGCTTAATATAACTGCTATTCATTTTGTCCAAAGCGCTGCTTTTGATGTGTATCATATCCCGAGTCGTTTATGAAGCTAAATTACAGAAGCGTTCCGTATTTATCCTGCTGCAACATGTCGTCTCTGAGGTTATTGTTACAAAGCGGACGGACACCTTGTGCGTTTATTAGAATAACAAATAAATACTTCGACAGCTGAAGATGAGTATGTTGATGCTTTTAGTGGCTTAGTGAGAAGCCCGTTTGCCTCGAGCACACCATCAGGGTTGGGTTCGAATCCTGCCTCCACCCTGCGTGCGTGGAGTTTGCAAGTCCTCCCCGTGATTTGGGGATTTCCTCCGGGTACGCCGGTTTCCTCCCCCAGTCCAAAGACATGCCTTACAGGCTGATTTGGAAACCTGTCCAGGGTTGTCCCCGGCCTGCCCCGAGTTCAGTGGGATAGGCTCCCAGATCCCCCTGTGTAGGATAAGCGGTATGGAAAATGGATGGATGCATCTTCACAAATTTCCTTCACCGAGTTGCCATATTTGTATTTGTTTTTAACTTGGGCTTTAGATTGAATCCATTCGGTTCAGCTGAACGGTCAATTAAAGTCGTCGGCGAACCACGACGCTGAGCCATTGCACACAGAGAGCTCATAGAACTATCAATGTAGTCTCTTGCATTAGCACTGGCATGGATCCAACCCCGGGCCTCGTGCATCTCATCTCTGCCATGGCGCTGTCACACACCCTGAGTGGAACGTGTGTTTGTGTGGGTCTACTAAATCGAATCGATTTGTCCCACATAGATGTATTCAGGCTGCATAGTGTATAATTCAAGTACTTGATTGATTTAAGGCTATTATTTACATCGCCGCCATATTATTGGCAAGTAGATCATAGCATTGGATCAACGTTCGTGTTGCTCTACTCTTCATCCAGTTCAGACAAGAAATCGTGCAGTCCAGTTTCTAAACGCGAGGACGAATCAAATCGTAACTATATTTAGCTGCAGTTTAAGAGTTCAAACACTGCTAGTACACGTGTGTATAGCTGCAGAAGCTAGCTAATGAAAATTCAGCAGGATCGATCGCTACAAAAACGACGTCAAACTTTATTTGACATTTCGCAATGTTTTTTGTGATTTTTGCGGTCAGAATGACTGGTTTTCTGGCAGTCATTTTCTGAATTTTGCATAGAATTTGTGTTTTGTTTCGTTTTTTATCATTACATATCATGGCAGGTGAGAAGGATTCGCTTTCACCACTGACGGAAAACATCAAGTGCAGCCCCATGAAAATCATGCGCTCAAATTCAATTAGGGATCATTTGTTTCGATAATCTTTCGCTTCTTTTTCTTTTTGCGGTTATTTTGCGACCGCGGAATTGAGGGAAAACTGTTTAAATTCATGATCGAGGCCGCTTCAATATTTTCATTCAAGTCACTCCGGTGCTGTATCTTCCTATTTTGAGACGAGTATTTAAAGCTAGCTATGAACGCAAACGACTCGAAGCTTAAAAAGGACTCGTTTGCGGTTAGAGGATCAGGGCGCACAATGATGACATCACAGCGCAGTGACTGTTCAAAAGGAATCCGAGATCAGACCCAGCAATGGGATGTTAATCCAGGAACGTGTCCTGATTCGGGAAACGAAGCTCAACAGATATGAACTGTAGATGGAACAAAAGTGCATAGAGATGAAACGATACCATTTTTTCCTTTACTGTACTGACACTAAAACTTTTTAGTGTCTCTTCTGACATCACAACCAACGTAGTAAGCATCTCTCCCAAGTGCTAGCTACGTGGATGGTTGTATTAGAGCGCATTCAGTGGTATCGTTAACTATTGAATCATTGCTTAAGATGATATTGAGTCTATTGTATCAAGTAGAAATCTGAGGTTTAGATATACCATACTAGCTACTCACTGTTGGCATGGCAACTTGGTGTATATTGTTACTTTATGTTGCTGTATATTACGTAGCAATTCAGCGCTGCTTGATTTGTTGCAAAACTGGATCAAGTTTGCTTTTCTTTTTTTTTCTTTTCTTTTTTTTTCAACCCTATACCGTGTCAACCGTATACCTGTAACTGTCCCATGTCTAGAACTGTCCAAAACGATTGCTGTAAAAATCTATAACCCTGATCGACAATATATTCGCCATAGGTCTCAACAGTATGTGGGTCAGACGCATGCAGTGGCACGTGTTAAATATTTTACACACCTGAAAGTGCGTGCGTTCTCAAACTCCCTCCCTCCCTACTCATTACCAAGCGCAGTCATTTACTCTTCATTGTGCTGCCTTTTCTTCATAAATGATCGCGAACAGGGTCACATTTTCCACTGGCGTTGCTCTCACACCGCTTTGTCTCTATTACACGTCAGGGTCAGATTAACGTGATAGAATTGCACCGTTGCTTTCTACACACAACTCTCCTGATGGATCAGAATGACGCCTGAGGCAAATATTTACTTCGAATTCTCTGGTCGTTCCCAAGGATATTCCGATTGTCCTCGGTAACGTTCCGAATCTGATTGGAACGGGAAGAACGAGAGCGTTTAAACGTACGTTAAAGTGTCAGCGCGTGTAGCGGATGTAAGCCGAGAGCGGTGTATTGCCTTGGTGCTCGTTCAAGTCGAGGTGTTAAATGGGGCCAGTGGCTGCAGAATAGTTTCCTCAGGATCATTAGCTCTTCTCCATGACGCTGATTCTCTGTTTAATTGTGTAGACGATCTCAGCTGCAACTTTCGCGGATTCGTATTTTATCCAAACTGCAGAAGAATATATTAATAATTAATAAATATAAATAAATAGAATATAATAATAATTAATGCAATGAATTCATTCATAATAGACTGTACTTTAAAAAAATGAATAAAATGCTATTAAGTAAGGAATAAGACACGACAGGACTCGCTGTTATAGGAACACAAGCAGCAATGAGAGTGAAGATGAGTGAAGCAGACCTTGATTATTTTCCGCTAACAGCATGTCCAGATATGTTTTTATTCCTCTTATACCACAGTATCATACTTTTTTTTTGAAATCCATTTCTAGGTTCATTTGATGTTGTGAAACGTCCGTGAAAGAAACGAGTTCCCGTTATTACTTATAAGAAGTTAGGCTAGTACTTTTGAGGAAATTTCACCACATCAACAATTACACAACTTCTTTAAAATAAATAAATGAATACAAGTCCCTGTGTAAGCTGTTACTATGTATAGAAACGATAATTTATTAGAATGAGTACGTTTCATAAAAAAAAAAATTAAAACAGTGAAAATGAATCAAAACCTTTCGACCAATCAGAATCGAGAATTCAACCTGGAGTGCCGTAATAATAATGACTACAGACCCTGAACGCAGCTTTTTCCGCTCATACCGAATCTTTCAAATTGAAACACAAACAAAAACACTACTACTGTTTGGCTAGCAATTTGTCAACAAACCTACAGAGTGTCCCAAAAGTCTCCATACACTGGGGAAATGAAGACTTTTGTACAAAATGTTATTATTATTATTATTATTATTATTAAAAAAAAATTCAGATCGCCTTTGACAAAAGGACGTATTGAAAATAGTTCTCAGGGCTGGATCGGGAAGCTGTCGCAACGTTGCGATGGACTTTACCAGGACACATGGCGAGAACATCACGCACATCACGCACATCACATGACAGTGTTGCCAAACTTCTTAACGAACTGAGAAATTCTGGAAGTGTTGCGGACCGACCGAGAAGCGGACGACAACGAGCATCCGCTGACGAAGCCACAGCCGACGTGGTGCTGGCCAATATAGTGTAGTCCCCGGAGACTTCTGGGAACACCTTGTCTATATTGTAAATCATATAAAGGGCAAGACGGAATTGGTCCAACTTAAAGTCCAGGGCATGGAGACAACCCGGTCTGTTTTGGACTGGATGAGTGTGTTTGTTGTTCTTGTGCTGAACAGCTTCTCGTGTATTAAGGTTAGGCTTATAGGAGGAGTAAGATCAACCCTTAGTCTTTTGGCTCTGCAGTGAGAACTATCTACCAGAAGTTGACGAGCAAAAGTCCTCAGAAAAGTGGTCACCCTATCATTGGGAGATCACGTTCACAGCAATGTCTTTAGGTGCGAGGGACGGCATACTCTCTGTCCCCTGAGAGTCCGAGCAAAATAAAGTAATCCTGGAGATCATGTATGTGGAAGGGTATTGCTATTGTAACAGAAAGAACATTTAAGTATAAAAACCAGTGGAGGTTCTTGTCCTCTAAATCTCACCTGTGTTCCTCTAACTAAGATATCTTTATGCTTTGGGAAAGTCACTGTTCTGTTACTGTCCAGGTCCAGTATTAAATGTGTGGTTTATAACCAAATTTGAAGTATTGTTTCTTTTCTTTTGTTTTTTTTTTGTCCCCTACGTAGGGCCGGATCTGCAGGAAAGCGGGAAAGTCCAAGAAAGCCTTCAGTCGCAAGGAAGCCGAAGCTACGTTCAAGAGTCTCGTGAAGACCCATGAGAAGTACGGCTGGGTTTCTCCTCCCGTTTCCGACGGCTGAGGAGCTTGCTGTCTTCACGTCATCCCCTTTTCCCCCCTCCATGCAGCTTTCTCCAGTTTCTCACCTCCAAACATTCTCTTGTTTTCAAAAAAAAAAGAAAGAAAGAAAAAAAAGAGGTATCATCTCACGCTGTATGTCGATGACTGTTCATCGGTCCTCTGCCGTTCCTCACTAAGGTGCCATGGACCACTCGCTCGCCGTGACATCACATTTCTTAATGATGAATGGATACTACGAACATGTTTGGCTAAAGGAAGTGAACAAAGCCCTGGGGAAAGTAACTGGGACAGACCCCAACCCTCACACTGATTCTGTACCTCTTGATCACTCGATACCTCTCTGTGTTTATCAGTGTGCTTATGTCAAACCCTTCCTCCTCCATCTCTTCTTCTTCTTCTTCTTCTTCTTCTTCTTCTTCCACTAATCTCTGTTTTCTCTTTACTGTTTTAGAGATGACGACACATTGCACTGAACAGCATCCGATTTTCTTTCATTTCCACGCATTGTAACGATATTTAATAGCGAGGCCGATGGGTGCGGTACATTTCGAGGTTCAGTTTTATCTGTTCTTCTTTTTTTTTTTTCATGGTTTCAATGCAACATGAAAATTGTAATTTATGTGGAGCTATGCTCTCTCTCTCTCTCTCTCTCTCTCTCTCTCTCTCTCTCTCTCTCTCTCTCTATGCGCGTGGCTAAATTTAGACATCACTGTGTTGCATAGCTGGTGATTGATTTCTCGTGGAGATGATTTTTTTTTTTTTTTTTTAAACACTCGTTGCTTATGCAGGGGTACTGTAAAGATTAAAGAGTGGTAGTCAGCCATTCTTGCGAATCATTATTATCATTAGTATTATTATTACATTTGGGTTGGTTTTTTTTCCCTCGGAGAAGACCAAAAGCATTGAATTTCGATGATGTTGATACCAGATGGCAGACCTGAATGTCAGAGTCTCGAAGCATGAGTGTGCGTGTGGTGCGTACGCAGTAGGAGCAGATCCATGTCCGTGATGCATCTGAGAAACGTGCACGAGCCTTTTCGTGATCAAGTTAACGGCCCCAGAGAAGCTAGAATCTCATTTCCTTCGGATCTCTCCGCGAGACGAAAAATGCGATCGGAGACTGAATGTACCGGTCTGTGCTCATGCTTACAGTGGGACATGCCCCGGTTCCTATCCGACGACTTCTCGGTGCACATACAGTGCGATGTCTAACGACTCGGGCCTCAGCTTCAATCACATTCAAATGCTCGGTCTGCTTGAACATTTTTTGCATCAATAACTGCAGATTGATAATAAAAGGCTCATTATAATGGACTGAAAGGGACAGGTTGTTTGTTCAGCAGTGTGTATTAGTATTTATCGACTGCCTCTCCAAATATCAGCGTTAATCCTGAGACGTGACGCCTTTAGTGAGCACCTTTAAGTACGCGATTTAAAGGAAAGCTCCTCCCTTGCTTATTAATAGTTCTAATTAACGTCGATCTTTAACGGTACCCACAATTTACTTTGTCATGAAATTGTTCGGTTTTTTCATCGACATGATGGGCTGTTTTCTCTTCGGTTAATGGTTTCTTTCGTTACCCACAATGCCGTTCGGCTGCCTGCTGATAGTGGTGCCACTGGGAATTATGTTATATCGTGATATTTTTGGACCGTTGTGTGTTTGAGCTACAAAGTGAGGAGAAAAAACATTCTACCCAGCTAACATTAGCAATATGAGTGATGTACATTTACCTCCGAAAAACAGCAAACTTTACAGTTAATGTTCTAGACTTAACAGCTAATATATTTGTTTGTTGATTGATCTAAAGCTTATACTTGTGTGTGTATATATCGTATAGCTTGTTTAAAAGTAAAGAAGTGCTACTTTGTTTACTGGTGATGCTGGGAGCAGATGTGTTGATATGATGTCATGTGCTGGACTCGGGGTAGAGGACACCGTCCCGACCTTCCGAGGAGTCGAGATGGGGTTTTCTTTGGTTTTTTTCTCAAAGTCGGAGGTCGGAAACTCCGAGGTACGAGCTTTAGTGACAGTCAGCATTAGTCCTCACTTCGTCTCGACCTAAAAAGAGTGATGGTCTGTCCAGCTCTCGCTTAAAAAAGTTCAGCTTCCAAAGCGTCGACGTCCATGCTAATGGCTGAAAGGTGACATAGTGTAGTCGTAAAGCTAACCTCTCCACTACTTCCATGTTGGATTTCTCATGAATATGACTCAGAATGTTGAGTGACAAATTAAGCGTTTACTTCTTTTGTTATCTCTTGTGAGATCATGGTTATTGATATGTCCATTTGAACACCAGTTTCTTACAGGTATAATGATGAACATACTTATCTTGGGACTGCAATTACCACATACAGTTTTACACTCAGGTCTCCTTTAGTGAACAGTGGACTAGTTCAACAAACAGACTTCATGTTAAACCATAATGGACTTTCTTTTACGTTCACACTATGCGTTGTTAACCAGATGAGGACGGGTTTCCTTCTGAGTCTGGTTCCTCTCAAGGTTTCTTCCTCATATCATCTCAGGGAGTTTTTCCTCACCACCGTCATCACCATCTCGCTCAATAGGGATAAATTCACACACTTAAAATCTCTATCCTGTGTTTATATGTTTCTGTAAAGCTGCTTTGAGACAATTTCCATTGTTAAAAGCGCTATACAAATAAAATCGAATTGAATTGAAAATACAGCACCAATATTTAGCAAGAGCTTAGCAGCTCATCACAAATAATTCACTATTGAACATGTTCGAGGCTGGAGTTTTCCTTTATAACATGGCGGATCGAGAGTGGAGGCAGTCTGTGCTGTCTACTTCTCGCACTTCCTGGTTTATGTGACTGCACACTTCGCAGCAGAAAGCCTGATTATAGCCTCCAGTGCCTCGGGGAACATTAAATGTCATAAGGGAAGCTGCTAATTAGCATGACATTTGCCGAAAAAAAAGGACAGCGGTGAATAAATCCTAGACACTGAGTTTGACGATGCCCTTTCAGGCAGGATGATGCAGGTTCGCCGTGTGACTCAGATCATCTATGTGTCGAAAAGTTCCCAGAGTGCGCACACAAAGATTCAATTCAGGTCTGTCATGTCGAGGCACGATCCGAGCCCAGACGTGTGATTTCGTGTCACGGCGAAGCCCGAGGATTCCCAAGGAGAAATGAAACTACTTATTTGTAGTGGGGTGGGGTTGGGGGGGACGAACGTTTGAGAGATTAAAGATCACCTGTGTGGATCAGTTCTGCGTCATGTCCTCAAAAACGTAAACGTGAATAATGTGTATTCACCGTTTCGTGACTTTCTCAACACAGCATCGTTTGTTTAACAAAAAGGGACGTACAACAAGTGCTTAAAGGCAAACAGAAGTTATAATTGCCTTTAATTGAGTTATTATAATCCAATCTCGGTCGCCACGAGCCTTTGTGGATTTTACTTGATGATGTGTGTATCGCAGCAGGGATTAAGAGCATCATTACGCTGCTTGTGTCATGACTTATTCCAGCCTTTTCCATCTGGTACAAAAAAACGAGATCTCATCACACTCTTGGTCTTCTCCGGTCTCCGTTTTGGACAGTCCTTTAAAAAAAAAAAAAAAAAAGTGCTCGTGTGTGTATTCCTTATGGATTTAGCGAAAGGAAATACTGTAAACAACGACTAATTATCACGATATCTCGAACGTGGATGTTTGCCGGCTTTAAGAGCATACTTTTGTGACATAGCCTAGACTGGTAGATTGCAGACACTAACCGAGTTAAATGTCCGAACAAGTGAGATGACTCTATTGTATTATAATCTGCATGTGGTCTGTGATTGTTAGCTAGCCATTTTTTTTCCAATTTATTTTTCTTTTAGAGAGAAAAGCCAGAAAAAAAAAATATGGAGAAAATCTGAAAAAAGATTATTTTTTCCCCCTCATGTTATTGTCCATGTCTTTCTTTTGTTTAGTTTTCATTAATGTCTAAAACGTCAGATTGTGTTATATGAATGTTTTTGTGTTTTAATTTATTTGTGGTTTGCCAAAATGATGATTTGGACGCATGTTGCAAGTATTGTCACTGATCCAAAAAAGAAAAAAAAAAAGGGGAAAAAAAAAAAGCAAAACAAATAAAAAAAATGCAGAATGATATGTACTTGAATTGAAGGAAGCACCTGATTATGTGTAGTGATCTCAGGCTCCAGCGTGGAAGGAATAAACTGAGGGACGAATTGTATTTCCAAGACTGCACAAGCAACATCACAGGACACGATGGGAGCAAAACCAAACAGGAATGTGCAATAAATGCTGTAGGCTTACTCAAACCTGCACCTCTGTTTGTGCTTGTGTTGTTTGTGTTCAGCTTCACGCTGTCATTCAGTATACCTTTACTTTCCGAATGGATCTTTCATCTCGGATCATCTCGGATTTAGCTGCTAATCATTTACACCATACTTCAAATCTGCAGTATTGTTCTCAAGGTCACTGAAGGCTAACTAGTTGACTTGTGAATCCGTGATTGTGATTGTAGTGCCATGATTAAATTGAACTGGCTAAACTTACACGAGCTAACACTTAGTATGCAGCTTGCTACGTAGCTGTGCTACGTCAGATCATTCCAGTGCAATTCCCCTTTCAAAAACACTATTGGTAACACCAATCACTCGGACCATCGCTCGGACTAGTCCTGTAGGGGGTCATTCCTATGTTTACAGGGTCCTATGTTCCCCAGTTTAATATTCTGTGAAAGCGCATTATATAGCGCTTTTATCCGAAGCGCTTTACGCTGTGTCTCATTCACCCATTCACTCACAAACTCACACACTAATGGTAGCAAAAAGCTGCCATCAGGAGCAACTTGGGGTTCAGTGTCTTGCCCAAGGACACTTCGGCATGTGGAGTCACGTGGGTCGGGAATCGAACCGCCAACCCTACGATTAGTGGACAACCCGCTCTACCACCTGAGACGCAGCCACCCATATTATGGATTTGAAACGTGCCTAATTTTGTTGTACGATAGATTTACATGCATCCGAGGTCAAAAAACACTTTAATGTGCTCATAGTGTAAACTGCAGCATTACTTTATTCCCCCCAAGTGTCACAAACGACTCGTTCGATGATCCGTTCTAAAGGATTCGCTCTAAACTCCTCCTTTCAGAGAGCATACTCTCCTCTGATTGGTCTGTCAGCGAGCAGATGAAGATCAGAGGCGGGGCTTTTTGTTATAAACCTACGTAGGTCAGTACAGGAAGTAAAATCTGGAATCACTAACGACTCGTTTCAGCTGTTCAGAATCGATTACTTCTTTTGGGAGTCGATAACTCCGTACACTCCTATATGCCACTTGCTAGCTAGCATTTTTTAAAAATTAGCTAGCTACCAAGGTACTTTAATCAATTTATTTTTCAATACAAGAGGTAATCTTTGTAGAAAAGATTAAACAATAGAAAGCATAAAGCATCCCTTCAGTGTAGTATTGTGCTGAAAAGAGGAATAAGTTAACTGCTAGCTGCTAATGTAGCTGTCTTTTTCAGTCACGTTTGTATGCAAGTTCCAGGCTCATGTTAATCAGCGAGTTTGCTAACTATGGTGCTCAGCGCCCCTCTTTACAAGAGCTATGAGTGAAAATAGTCACTTCGCAGGACGGCCATGTATTGATATGTTGTGTATAAAACCTCTTTCTGGTCATCGTCTTCAAGATAATTAAAGATTTGCTATGGAGAAAATGAGCATTATGATGAAAGTCACATCACAAATTCAAAACATATTTCAGTTGGAGCAACTCGGTCTGTTCAACGAGATAAAAGATCATGCCACCGACTCGTAACTTGTATCGAATTTCGGGTAGGACTGTGCCTTTTTTAAATGCAATAATGATTATTATTATTTTCAACCTATATCCTCCTACTGATCTGAAGCTGATTTATCCAGGTGCTGCAGCTCCTCAATTATTTCCTTGCGAAGTTTTTCAGCTGTATTTTTTTTTTGTTTTTTGTTTTTTTCGTTCATATCAGAGGCACAGGTGTTCTGCTTAGTTGTATCACGAGAGCTGTTTGGTACAGCGTGTTCCTGTTCAGCTCTCGACAAAAGGGCTTCTGGACAAAAATGTTGCTTGGTTCACAGAGTCCATTTCACAAGTGGCTCCTCTTCAGACGTATCGAGACACACAGGACAGCTTAAAGATAAAGAAATCCAAACTGTCCCTGCACAAGTTTTGAATTCATTTAACACTTAGTCCAGCACATTACAAGCCAAAGAATATTTAATATTATATTTTAGCTAGATGATACAAAATATAGCTAAACATAGTGATGTGATTAATCATACAGACCTTCCTAGTAAGCAATATTGTGAAGGTTTATTTGTGTAAGACTTACAGTAAGAGAAAGTAACCTGACAGTTCACTATGAGCTATACTCGGTGTTGAGTGAAGTGCACATAGTGAAGATCCCATCCATCCATTTTCTATACCTCTTATCCTACACAGGGTTATGGGGAGCCTGGAGCCTATCCCAGGAAACTCAGGGCACAAGGCAGGGGACATCCTGGATGTCTACACTATGGACAATTTGCAAACCAGCCTACAATGCATGTCTTTGGGCTGAGGGAGGAAACCGGAGTACCTGGAAGAAACCCCTGAAGCACGGGGAGAACATTCAAACTCAGCGCACACAGGGAAGGGGCGCCTCACACCTCCAGGGTTTGGGGTTCGATTCCCGACACAGTGCTCTGTGCATATTCTCCCCCATGCTGTGGGGGTTTCCTCCGGGTACTCCGGTTTCTTCCCCCAGTCCAAAGACATGCATGGTAGGCTGATTGGCGTGTCCAAATTGTCCATAGTGTATGAATGTGTATGTGATTGTGCCCTTCAATGGATTGGCACTCTGTCCAGGGTGTACACCGCCTTGTGCCCCATGCTCACTGGGATAGACTCCAGGTTCCCCATGACCCTGTACTATAAGCGGTATAGAAAATGTATGGATATGTAGTATTCAGACCTCAAACATAACTACAGACTTAAGTTTGTGGCATTTACCTGTGCGGGATAGAGTTTCCTGAAAACAGAAGTAAGGTGTGTCTCAGTTAGGTTTGAAAATTTGATGTAATCACAATATATCACACTGAAAATTAGGGCTGTAAATACACACACACACACACACACAAAAAAAAAAAACCTGGAATGACACGGAAATATATTTTAATCCTATACCATTTGACACAAAACTACACAAAGGTGAGTTTAATCATCTGAACGCCGGCGCCAGAAGATCAACTGAAGACCCAGAAACTTCCGCACTTACACTTTGAAGAACTTTTAGACTCTGAATAAGGCCCTATGATGAAACACATTGGCAGGAAGGGTGTAGGTTAGAGTGTAGGTCATGCAAGCTGTACAACACACATATCATCAATAAGGTATTATTCTCCATGATGAGGATTTGTCTATGAGTTAGACCAGCTTCATGGCAGAAAGCCCGCTAATTGATCCCAGAGCACAAACCTGGTTCTATTGATGCCTTGCACAATGGAGAGAAAGAGTGAGGGATGGGCTTTAACTTGCCAGCTGCCAAACGATCTCTGCTGTGCTCGGGGAAAATGATAATTTAATAGACATGGGTGTGTTGGTTGGAAGCAGCAGCATGAACCTTTATACCGTCAAGCTTTGTCTAAAGTAAAGAGAGAAAGTGCACTATGCATACTAACGTTTCCATACACAAATGGGAAAGATATTTGCCATTTTAGCTTTCAACTGTTACACATAGCATTTAAGTAGCATGTTTACTGCGGCGTATAAAGAGAATTTTCGCACTGCTTGAGTCTTGTGCTCAGATATCGAGCCAAGAAGCATCAAGTGAAAGCAGTAAACAAACAACGCTGGGCACCAGGATGGCAGTAAATAATTTCCCTCGTATCTGCTCATCCTCTGAAGGTTATTTCTTCTTCAACCAGACGAAACAAAACGAGACAAGCCCAAACAAACCCAGCACTGATAAGGCAACAGGCGTATTTTGCATGCCCAGGGTGGTGCTGATTTGATTTGCAGCATTGGCGTGGAGTGTAGGGTTGATTTCTGACTGACCCTTCAGCTGTGGACAAGCCGTGAAGGATGAAGATTTGCTTTATCCCAGGCATTATGCTCTCTGATACATATTCCTACTCTTTAGCTGCCTCTTCATTTAAAAACAAGAACACAATCACCAAGGCTCTCAGTTCCTCTCATGACATTGATAATGGCAAACCTGTTAAATAGTCATGTGCAGCCCAAATACATAGGAACAGAAATGCGAATGTGTATAGACAATATGAAAATTTGATGCTTTACGATGCGTTAAGATCATGCTTAAAGGCACATTTCCCTGGTGTTAGAAATAACATTAACAAAATCGAAAAACACACAAAAAGCGACAAGTTGAATTTCTCCACAATAGGAAAGTCTTCCGAATGGAGGATGTTGTGGTTTTGTGGTTTCTCTGTAACAAAAGGAACTTTAGCATCTTATTCCCTTCAAGAGAATGTGAAGGAGTGAAGAAATAATTTTTTATGGCTGCTATAAGGTAAGGAAGTAACTTGTTTCACAGAACTAACACAACATTTAAATCTATAATACAGCGTTAAACCTCTGTGTGGTCTTGGCCAACGTGCTGCAGCTCAGTGTCAGGGTCTTGGTGATCTTATAGCCTAGGCCATCTTTATGTAGAGCAACAATTCTTTTTTTCAGATCCTCAGAGAGTTCTTTGCCATGAGGTGCCATGTTGAACTTCCAGTAACCAGTATGAGGGAGTGTGAGAGCGATGACACCAAATTTAACACACCTGCTCCCCATTCACACCTGAGACCTTGTAACACTAATAAGTCACATGACACCGTGTGTGTGTGGGGGGGGGGATGGCTGATTGGGCCTAATTTGTACATTTTCACTTAGGAGTGTACTCACTTTTGTTGCCAGCGGTTTAGACATTAATGGCTGTGTTGAGTTATTTTGAGGGGACAGCAAATTTACACTGTTACACAAGCTGTACACTCACTACTTTACATTGTAGCAACGTGTCATTTCTTCAGTGTTGTCACATGAAAAGACATCATCAAATATTTACACAAATGTGAGGGTTTTTTGAGATACTGTATATATATATATATGTGTGTGTGTGTGTGTGTATGAATAAGAAGAAGGAGAAAAACAGAAGGAGCAGTATAATGTCCTATTGTGCTGCAGCAGAGAGAGGGAGGGAGGGAAGAATGAATGTTCTGCATAGATCTGTGTCTATGGTTGGCTGATTAGGTAAGCATCTCTCTCTCTCTCTCTCTCTCTCTCTCTCTCTCTCTCTCTGTCATATTTCGCCAGCTCCAGCCAAGCTTGCAACAAGCGGCATGAATATTTCAGGCCTGTTGCATCAACACTGGACTGTAGCAGATTGTGGCTGACTATAAATGTTTTATGGCACAGCACACATGAGGACAAAATGTATTTTTGGACACCTTTTTTTTTAAAAGCTCAGTAGGGAAGCAGGCACACACACTCTTAACCTCTCTCTCTCTCTCTCTCTCTCTCCATGTCACGCTCTCTCATTGTCCTGCTGTCTCTCACAGACAGATCACACCAAAGGTGATTCCTCTCCTGCAGGAATGGAGTGATTTATGTAATGGTCCGTTGTTAGAGGGGGGAAAGGACAGAGCAGAGAGAGTCAGACAGGGAATTACCACCAGACTGCTGGCTTCACTACAGAGCGAGAGAATATTGCAGCATTAATATTATCTATAGCACCAAAGACACCTTTTCTATTATTCAGTACTCACAGGGACCATGGATTATTCTAATGAAATTCACACTGAACATTCGGTATGTCATCTAATTAAATAACCCTGATTGCTTCAGTAGGTTGTTAGAATATGTATTAATATGGTGCATACTGTTCCGTGTACCTCTGACTATTACCAAAGTCCTGACACTGGAGACTCCTTCCAAACATGCTAAATCTCCTCACAGGAAATTGATCACTTTTTTTTATTATCCATTTATGGAGAAGTCCCTGTGTACGTTCTCACTATAGAAACTATCGAATACTATAAGGAACTCTAGTCAGAGCTGATGTTATGGAAAATTAATCAACACCTTCTGACCAATCAGAATCAAGAATGCAACAGTGCTGGGGTATAAACTGAAATAGACCAACACAGACTAGATTTTGTGAAGCAATAATGCTCTTACCTGGCCTGCTCATCGTTCTTGTCATCTTTTCGTTGGGATATGGAACACAATCTTGGGCATTGAGCAAAAAATAATGGACAACAATTAATAGCTATGATTTTAGAAAACGGCAAACAGAAAGCCGTGATTCCTCTTAGTAATCTGACATGGTCACACAGTATAACTAAACCTCTTTGGAATGGTGCAAATTCAAAGCATCAGAGGCCTTTGGCATTTAAGATGTTTCACTTCAACTGATTTGATTTTTGGAGAGTCAAAGATACACTCTCTGGGAAGAGGCACTTGTAATGAATAGGCCTACGTAATGTAATTTGAGTGGCCATGACACCAGAGAAAAATCTGTGATATGAGTGTCAGAGAGAGAGAGAGAGAGAGAGAGAGAGAGAGAGAGAGAGAGAGAGAGAAGGAATGTAATGTCATGCTGTTGTCACTAAGATCCAATATCCATATGCCATATTTCTCCTGGCATCCACAACCTACGGAAAAGGTCAAGGGGACGAGGAAGAATCAGTGAATATGAAACTAGACTGTTTCAAAGGGGAGGAAAGTCAATCAGTACTATACTAGAGCCCAACACATACTAGTTATGGTATTGTGAGGGATTCTCTAGTCTGGAACAGATAGGAAACACTAAGCCTATCCATTACCACTGCACTGAAGTGAGCTGTTACATTGTTAATACAAGTAACTGGTGCAAAGCTGTCAACTTACTCAGGTTTCAAAAGAAGATGTTACACAAGTGACTGTTGTTGTTTGTTTGTTTGTTTTTTATATACAAGCTTTCCTGTAATGACATGATGAAACCTCCTAGCATGTTAATAACTTCAAAAAACCATCAAAACTGTGCAAAATATTATAGTGCAGGTTATTCTTTTTTTTTTTTGCCTTTGTTTATTTATTCATTTTCATATGATTCATTTACATGTGATTCCTTTACATATGATTCATTTTCATGTGATTCATATTCATGCATGTGATTCATTTTCATGTGATTCATTTACATATGATTCATTTTCATGTAATTCATATTCATGCATGTGATTCATTTACGGTTATTCTTAATACCACGGGACCTTTTCTTTCCAGTCATGAACTGTCTAGTTTCCCACTGTTTAGCCTCAGAATCTTGTTCACTGCTCGAAACCAGTCCATCTGGCACCAACAGCCGAGTCACCGAGATCAAATTTTCCCCCTTATACTGATTCTTTGAGGTGAACATTAACCGAAGCTCTATTTTTTTGTTTTTTACATTGCACTGCTGCCACATCATTGGCTGATTACATAACTGTATGAAGGGCGCACGGTGGCTTAGTGTCTAGCACGTTCGCCTCACATCTCCAAGGTCGGGGGTTTGATTCTCTGTGAGTTCGCATGTTCTCCCCGTGCTGCGGCGGTTTCCTCCCCCAGTCCAAAAACTTGCATGGTAGGCTGATTGTCATGTCCAAATTGGCGTGTCCGCAGAAAGGGTGTGTGAATGTGATGGATTGGCACCCCGTCCAGGGTGTACGCCACCTTGTGCCCGATGCTCCCTGGGATAGGTTCCCTGTGACCCTGTAAGATAAGTGGTACAGAAGATGGATGGATAACTGCATGAACAAGCAGTTCCTAATGTTCATACTAAAGTGGCCAGTGGGTGTGTATTTATATTTATGTACAGTATATGAACAATATATGTGTGTGTTTGGGAGCCTAAGAGAAGATCGGATGAGGAAGGGGAGCTTCTAGAACGAGAGGAAGAAGGAGACAGAGAGGGAAGGCATAAAGCAGTAGCGAGAGAGAGAGCAAGCGAGAGAGAGAGATCCACACCTCCTCCCCTCATCATACTGCTTCGCTTCTGTTACTAGGCAACACCTACAGGCATGTGCTAAATAAAGATTAGCACCCGGCTCTCAGAGCCTGAGCCCACCTCATTCCTTCCCATAATCCCCCAGTTTGGACAGTGAGCAGGACTACAGCACCACCACAAGATAACTGGCAAACCTGGAAAAATGATTGATCCACACACTGTGATCATGCTCCAGACCTTCTAGAGGATTCCATTGAATTTACAGATGACACTCTCAATCATCGGCACACTCTATCAGCAGTCACCTGGAGGTGCCGTTGCGCTAACCGTGACCCAGAAGTACACACTGCAGCAGCTCTCTGGAGACCGAGCTGTGACGCACAGAGAGAGTCTGAGAGAGAGAGAGAGAGAGAGAGAGAGAGAGTGCAGGAAGAGAGGACAGGTTTCTTGAGGTAAAGGAGAGTTGGAGAGCAGAGATGTAATGCTCGTCTCCTCCGTTATTTTCAGGGACGTTTCAGAGCGTCATCACTGCATAAGCTTGCATCTGAAGCATTTCATCTTAAAGGAATGTTCCAGCACTTTTCAGTCTAATCTTTATCCAGGGCATCTGCAGTGTGTGATTATTAAAGACAAGTATTACACGTTTTCCTGACTGAGAATAAAACCCCTGAAAATCCTTTTACTCGAAGAAAAAAAAAAAATCACTTATAACGGAAGTCTAAGAGCAGTCGTAGGAATTCAATTAAAAATGTTTTAAAATACATAGAACTATATAATACTAATTCAACTGAAACTGAAATTCTGTGGGGAAAAAAAGAATAATTTCACTTACACATTCATGAGCAAGTTTTAGCAAGACACAAAGGCAAGCAAGTACAAAGAATGAATTATACAAATTATATAGAAATTTTGTTATTACGGATAGTGTTTGAATGAAAAAATCTAAATGGATTTTAAATTGAATTTTTTAAAAATATAGCCTCAAATCTATCGTAAATCTGTTTTACATAAAACTATAACATCCACTACGAGATTTTATTTTTATCGTAAGTGCATCCCACTACGAGATTTTATTTTTATCGTAACCGCATCCCACTACGAGATTTTATTTTTATCGTAACCGCATCCCACTACGAGATTTTATTTTTATCGTAACCGCATCCCACTACGAGATTTTATATGTATCGTAACCGCATCCCACTACGAGATTTTATTTTTATCGTAAGTGCATCCCACTACGAGATTTTATTTTTATCGTAACCGCATCCCACTACGAGATTTTATTTTTATCGTAACCGCATCCCACTACGAGATTTTATTTTTATCGTATCCGCATCCCACTACGAGATTTTATTTTATCTTAACCGCATCCCACTACGAGATTTTATATGTATCGTAACCGCATCCCACTACGAGATTTTATATGTATCGTAACCGCATCCCACTACGAGATTTTATTTTTATCGTAAGTGCATCCCACTACGAGATTTTATATGTATCGTAACCGCATCCCACTACGAGATTTTATTTTTATCGTAAGTGCATCCCACTACGAGATTTTATTTTTATCGTAACCGCATCCCACTACGAGATTTTATTTTTATCGTAAGTGCATCCCACTACGAGATTTTATTTTTATCGTATCCGCATCCCACTACGAGATTTTATTTTTATCGTATCCGCATCCCACTACGAGATTTTATTTTATCGTAACCGCATCCCACTACGAGATTTTATATGTATCGTAACCGCATCCCACTACGAGATTTTATATGTATCGTAACCGCATCCCACTACGAGATTTTATATGTATCGTAACCGCATCCCACTACGAGATTTTATTTTTATCGTAAGTGCATCCCACTACGAGATTTTATTTTTATCGTAACCGCATCCCACTACGAGATTTTATTTTTATCGTAAGTGCATCCCACTACGAGATTTTATTTTTACCATATCCGCATCCCACTACGAGATTTTATATTTATCGTAACTGCATCCCACTACGAGATTTTATATGTATCGTAACCGCATCCCACTACGAGATTTTATATGTATCGTAACTGCATCCCACTACGAGATTTTATATGTATCGTAACCGCATCCCACTACGAGATTTTATATGTATCGTAACCGCATCCCACTACGAGATTTTATTTTTATCGTAAGTGCATCCCACTACGAGATTTTATTTTTATCGTAACCGCATCCCATTACGAGATTTTATTTTTATCGTAACCGCATCCCACTACGAGATTTTATTTTTATCGTAACCGCATCCCACTACGAGATTTTATTTTTATCATAGCCGCAACCCACTACGAGATTTTATTTTTATCGTAAGTGCATCCCACTACGAGATTTTATTTTTATCGTAACCGCATCCCACTACGAGATTTTATTTTTATCGTAACCACATCC
The DNA here is from genome assembly GCA_012411365.1 of Ameiurus melas. NCBI lineage: Eukaryota > Metazoa > Chordata > Actinopteri > Siluriformes > Ictaluridae > Ameiurus > Ameiurus melas. The sequence goes on from CM022765.1 coordinate 20,709,160, forward strand.
CACTACGAGATTTTATTTTTATCGTAAGTGCATCCCACTACGAGATTTTATTTTAACCGTAACTGCATCCCACTACGAGATTTTATATGTATCGTAAGTGCATCCCACTACGAGATTTTATATGTATCGTAAGTGCATCCCACTACGAGATTTTATATGTATCGTAAGTGCATCCCACTACGAGATTTTATATGTATCGTAACTGCATCCCACTACGAGATTTTTATATTTATCGTAACCGCATCCCACTATGAGATTTTATATTTATCGTAACCGCACCCCACTACGAGATTTTATTTTTATCGTAACCGCATCCCACTACGAGATTTTATTTTTATCGTAACCGCATCCCACTACGAGATTTTATTTTTATCGTAACCGCATCCCACTACGAGATTTTATATGTATCGTAAGTGCATCCCACTACGGGATTTTATTTTAACCGTAATTGCATCCCACTACGAGATTTTATATGCATCGTAAGTGCGTCCCACTACGAGATTTTATTTTTATCGTAAGTGCATCCCACTACGAGATTTTATTTTTATTGTAACCGCATCCCACTACGAGATTTTATATGTATCGTAAGTGCATCCCACTACGAGATTTTATTTTTATCGTAAGTGCATCCCACTACGAGATTTTATATTTATTGTAACCGCATCCCACTACGAGATTTTATTTTTATCGTAACCGCATCCCACTACGAGATTTTATTTTTATCGTAATCGCATCCCACTACGAGATTTTATATGTATTGTAAGTGCATCCCACTACGAGATTTTATTTTTATCGTAAGTGCATCCCACTACGAGATTTTATTTTTATCATAGCCGCATCCCACTACGAGATTTTATATGTATCGTAACCGCATCCAACTACGAGATTTTATTTTAACCGTAACTGCATCCCACTACGAGATTTTTATATTTATTGTAACCGCATCCCAATACGAGATTTTATTTTTATAGTAATCGCATCCCACTACGAGATTTTATTTTTATCGTAACCGCATCCCACTACGAGATTTTATTTTAACCGTAACTGCATCCCACTAAGAGATTTTATTTTAACCGTAACTGCATCCCACTACGAGATTTTTATATTTATCGTAACTGCATCCCAATACGAGATTTTATTTTTATCGTAACCGCATCCCACTACAAGATTTTATTTTAACCGTAACTGCATCCCACTACGAGATTTTATTTTAACCGTAACTGCATCCCACTACGAGATTTTTATATTTATCGTAACCGCATCCCAATACGAGATTTTATTTTTATCGTAATCGCATCCCACTACGAGATTTTATTTTTATCGTAACCGCATCCCACTACGAGATTTTAGTTTTATCGTAATCGCATCCCACTACGAGATTTTATTTTTATCGTAACCGCATCCCACTACGAGATTTTAGTTTTATCGTAATCGCATCCCACTACGAGATTTTATTTTTATCGTAACCGCATCCCACTACGAGATTTTATATGTATCGTAACCGCATCCCACTACGAGATTTTATTTTTATCGTAAGTGCATCCCACTACGAGATTTTTATATTTATCGTAACTGCATCCCAATACGAGATTTTATTTTTATCGTAACCGCATCCCACTACAAGATTTTATTTTAACCGTAACTGCATCCCACTACGAGATTTTATTTTAACCGTAACTGCATCCCACTACGAGATTTTTATATTTATCGTAACCGCATCCCAATACGAGATTTTATTTTTATCGTAATCGCATCCCACTACGGATTTTATTTTTTCGTAACGCATCCCACTAGGATATTTTAGTTTTATCGTAATCGACCCTCTACGGATTTTATTTTTATCGTAACCGCATCCCACTACGAGATTTTAGTTTTATCGTAATCGCATCCCACTACGAGATTTTATTTTTATCGTAACCGCATCCCACTACGAGATTTTATATGTATCGTAACCACATCCCACTACGAGATTTTATTTTAACCGTAACTGCATCCCACTACGAGATTTTTATATTTATCGTAATCGCATCCCACTACGAGATTTTATTTCTATCGTAAGTGCATCCCACTACGAGATTTTATTTTTATCGTAACCGCATGCCACTACGAGATTTTATTTTAACCGTAACTGCATCCCACTACGAGATTTTTATATTTATCGTAACCGCATCCCAATACGAGATTTTATTTTTATCGTAATCGCATCCCACTCACAGATTTTATTTTTATCGTAACCGCATCCCACTACGAGATTTTAGTTTTATCGTAATCGAATCCCACTACGAGATTTTATTTTTATCGTAACCGCAACCCACTACGAGATTTTATATGTATCGTAAGTGCATCCCACTACGAGATTTTATTTTTCTCGTAACCGCATCCCACTACGAGAATTTATTTTTCTCGTAACCGCATCCCACTACGAGATTTTATTTTAACCGTAACTGCATCCCACTACGAGATTTTTATATTTATCGTAACCGCATCCCAATACAAGATTTTTATATTTATCGTAACCGCATCCCAATACGAGATTTTATTTTTTATCGTAATCGTATCCCACTACGAGATTGTATTTTTATCGTAACCGCATCCCACTACGAGATTTTATTTTTATTGTAATCGCATCCCACTACGAGATTTTATTTTTATCGTAACCGCATCCCACTACGAGATTTTATTTTTATCGTAACCGCATCCCACTACGAGATTTTATTTTTATCGTAAGTGCATCCCACTACGAGATTTTATTTTTATCGTAAGTGCATCCCACTACGAGATTTTATATTTATTGTAACCGCATCCCACCACGAGATTTTATTTTTATCGTAACCGCATCCCACTACGAGATTTTATTTTTATCGTAACCGCATCCCACTACGAGATTTTATATGTATTGTAAGTGCATCCCACTACGAGATTTTATTTTTATCGTAAGTGCATCCCACTACGAGATTTTATTTTTATCATAGCCGCATCCCACGAGATTTTATATGTATCGTAACCGCATCCAGCTACGAGATTTTATTTTAACTGTAACTGCATCCCACTACGAGATTTTTATATTTATCGTAACCGCATCCCAATACGAGATTTTATTTTTATCGTAATCGCATCCCACTACGAAATTTTATTTTTATCGTAACCGCATCCCACTACGAGATTTTATTTTTATCGTAATCGCATCCCACTATGAGATTTTATTTTTATCGTAACCGCATCCCACTACAAGATTTTGTATGTATCGTAACCGCATCCCACTACGAGATTTTATTTTAACCGTAACTGCATCCCACTACGAGATTTTTATATTTATCGTAATCGCATCCCACTACGAGATTTTATTTCTATCCTAAGTGCATCCCACTACGAGATTTTATTTTTATCATAACCGCATCCCACTACGAGATTTTATTTTTCTCGTAACCGCTTCCCACTACGAGATTTTCTTTTTTTGTTATGGAATCCACTACGAGACTTTCATTTTATTTTTCTTCAATTTTCTGCCTCCTAGTGGACACATTCCTGTTACATGGCAGACATCTATACTGCCCATGCATGACTTTCTCACATGTTCATAAATGCACAGACGCAGAAGTATAAATCAAGCTATACTGTTCAGAGAGTCAGATAATGGATGTTAATGGGTTGCAGTAGGCACCAAATGTGCCTATTCAGCTCATCTTAACAGGAGTGAGCAGAAATTTGTATAGTAGGGGCAGAATGTACTGTTCTATACACAAAAGCGTGTTTGAGGCTGTTCCTGATCTCAGTAAGATTAAATATTATATCGAGAGAGAGAGAGATTTTGAATGGACATCCCTTCTAAATCCCAGACCAGAGACACAGAAGTAATCTAATCCCCATGAAACCCTAGATCATCCCTAGCAGACGTTCTGTTTCTGCTTGCGCTTGTTGCGTAACCTTTTTATTATATAATCCCTAACTGTGTATTCATGTCCAACAGGCTTAGCCTAACTTAGCACAGTCTAGTGCACAAAGCCAGGGAGGAGGAAAAGGTCCATCTTATAATGTTCCATCCATTTGATGATCTGCTTAAGTCTACTTCCTGGTTTAAAAAAAAATTATTTTATTATTATGTACCAGAAATAAGAACCGCGATAAAACGCGCATAATATTTATTAAAGGAAACAAAAATTCTTAGACATATTGTGTACGGGGGCGAGACTTTTCACTGATGAATAATATGTTGTGTTTCTGCCATCATTCTTCCCACATCTTAGTCTTCAGAAAGGGTAAAGGAAAGCGAGGGTGTAGACAGCAGGGAGAGGAAACCAGAATGACATTTCATGAAAAGGCGGCGAGATGGACTGAAGAGAGATTCTAATTAGCACCGTTGTCACAGCGGAAGAAAAAGAAATTACACTCATGCCCGTTTTTTGTTGTTGTCTATTTAGAGAGACAATCCTTATCATCTAATTATCACACCATCTTCAACGAGAAGAGAGAGAGAGAGAGAGAGAGAGAGAGAGAGAGAATATGGTGTTCCTGAAGCTACATGACACCTACATAACCCCTTCGTGACCCAACAGAGAGCATATGTGGGCTTCCAGGCCTGTCTGCCGCTGTCTCGTCTTTGTCCCGCTCTCTGCTGCTGTGATTTGGCTTGTTGAACACAGAATAGATCGGCACACCGAGGAGTTTGTTACTATGGTCACGGCGCTGGGGAAGGATTGCCGTGCCAAGCAAAACGGCAGCCAAATTAAGCGAGCAGCAAGCGGCGTTTCTGAACCACGCTGGAAAGATATTCGAGACGGTGATTAAAAAGAAAAAGCACTTATGTAGGAAATCTCAGCGTTGGGGTGCAGATACGAGCTCAGTCACTGAAACAAAAGGCCATTCCTTTTCAAGCTTTTAATAAAAGGTGTATTTACATTCTATTGAACACTTACACAGGTGTTGAATGAAATGCATTTCGGGGTACTTTCAAAATGAAATAAAAACACTAGGTCATAGGGCCCAGTCGGCTCGTTGTTTGACGTTTAGCTACTGGCAGAGACAAATCTCAACAATCCAGTTAGATGCACAAAAGATGTTAAAATAAAACAGAACCATTAAATACGTACAAAAAAAAAACCAAACAAACAGAACCAAACTTCAGTATATCAATTCTATAGAGACTTTATGGCCCGATCCATGTTTATTGGAGAGTACCCCCACAGTCTTCCAGTTTGGTTCAGTCGGACTCCCCGGTCTCAAGTGCTGCTCGCTTCCTCCGCGCCGTTACTTTTGGGTTCTGAGGATGCGCTCTGTTCTGTGTCCAAGTCCTCTTTCTGCATCCCTCCTTCCTCTTTTCCTTCTTCTTGTCCTGTCACCGCCTCCTCTATTGCACCTCCTTCCTGAGCTTCTACTGCACCTCCTTCCTTTTTGCCCTGCTTGTTACGGAAGACCTCCACGCCCACCATGCGCAGGTAGTGCAAACGCTCGTTTCGGGCCACGAAAGCCCTGATGGAGGTCTTTCCTCTCCAACCACACAGATCTATGGTGCACTGCGGGGCGCTGGGATCACTGAGAGGAGTGAGATGAAGAAGACGAAACACAAAAAGGTTAAAGGAGAAATGATCCAGAAGTGACAGTGTGTGCGAGTGATGATGAGAAGGTGGAGGGGAGGGGGGTCATAGTCGGAGGGGAAGAGAAACGGGCATGTCACTAAGGAGCAAAAATGACTGAGGGACATTAATGGTTACTGGGACGAAAACATGTAGGGAAGAGAAAAGATCAAGTGGTGCAACCAGTGGCATGGAGCCAAATGAACAGGAGGACAGTACAGGGCGTGACGACACCGCTGCGGCTCATCACTCAGTCACGGACAGTTCCTCTCCATCTGCATCAACCAACCTGAGCATCTCTGAACATATAATCCATGAAAGTAATCTGTATAGAAAAGTAAACTGTTCCAGACCTGACAACACTGAGAATGAACAATGTATATTTCCAGATATGGGTGTAAAAACTCAGGTTTATGGTGATCACCAGGAACTTTTCGGTGGGGGTGGCGCGGTGGTGGTAACGCACAAGCTGCCACTTGCCTTGTAGACCATTTTAGTAAATACTTCAAAGACCAGCAGAACTCGCCAACCTTTGCGCATTTTATGTGCAAACTCTGATGACAACATACAGCATCGATGTTTGCAGTTCTACTGATTGTTGAAGCACACGCCCACAAATCCTGGTGTTTTTAACAGACAATTCTGAAACACACCTAGCAGCTAGCTGGGTAGTTACCATTTGTTTGGAGCTTTGATGTCCAGGACAAGAATATTTTTTTTTTCCAGGTTATTTAATACACATTTACACCTTTCGCTAGCGTTCAGCACTTCTGACAATACGTTGTCATGGTGCTCAATCAGTAGAGAAACTAGATCTAATCAGAACCTGCTGAAACATGCGCAGGAATTCAGCGTTGCTCAACCAACACTGTACACACAGTTACATACACACACGGTTGAGTGCAGTTTTCGCTTTTGTTTTATTTTGAGGAACATGGACGCTTAGCAATTTCTGAACGGAAAATAAAATCAAGCTCTCATAAGGTCAGCATTTAAAAAGCCACCCTAAACGTTAGAAGAATGATCAAAAGGTCTTGATCAACCTGAGCGAGCGGACTAGTTGAAGTCTGAAAACCGAGGGTGCTTAAAACCACATCGGAAAAAAAAATGTATCTACTTTACGAGTAAGTGTTATTGCGTCATAAAATACAAGAGCCAATCAGGGTAAATATGCAAAAAACAAAAAGTAGGCTATGCAAATGACAGGAGAGTAAACAATACCCATCCACAACAGACAAGCAGGAAGCTGAGCTTACCCAAAATAAACAAATAAATAAAAAAGTTAAAAAAATAAAAAATAAAAAAAATAGATCTTATATCTTAATTTATTGGTGCTCACAAGTCCTCAGATTTAGCTTTAGCAGGACAACTTTAGCAAATTTTGGCAGACAATTATGAGATTCAAGAAACAGTGGTTAACAAGTTTATATTTAGATTTCACTCATCAATATCTAAAACATAAAAAATATAACTTTTACTTAAAAAAAAAAGTATATATATATATATATATATTTTTTTTTAAGTAGTAATGCCTGTTGATAGCCATCTGTAGCTAAGCTGAAGCACGTCAGCACTAGCCAACAACGAGCAAGTTTGAAATGTCGAGGTTCACATACTTTTCTGTGTGTAACATCAGTGAAAGTACTTACACGGTGCAATAAACAGAAACAGCTGAGGAAACGTAAATATACAGCGCAAAAAATTAAATAAAAATACGACCGAGGACCGATCCCTGAGGGACACCTCGTGTGAGAGACGGTAGAGGATGTAGAGTACAGATCTTCCACAATAGGAAAAAAGGATCTATGATAAAAGATCCAAATATGAGGCATGCCAGAAATATAGTAAACGCTAAAAACAGGTCATGATTTATCATATAAATAGCTGCTCTGAGATCCAACAGTAAGAGCGCCGAGGACATCAGTGTCAGCAGGAAGGAGAAAACCATTAATGACGCTGACAAGTGTGTTGGCACATAATTACAGCTTAATGTTACTCAAGGACTTTGTACGATGGCCTGGTGTAGGCATAGGCCACTGACACACAACTATTACTGTTATTCTACAGCCGAATACACACACACATATATATATATTATATATATATATATATATATATATAGAGAGAGAGAGAGAGAGAGAGAGAGGGGGACATAGATAAACAGATAAACCTAGAGATCCATCCATCCATGTATCTATCTAAAGACACCATGAATTTTACTTATGTGGTCTTATTTATTCCTAGTACAAAGAACGAAAAAAAAAAACCACAGTCCTCAAATTAATGGTGTCTTTAAAGCAGGACCGTAAATACGATCATAAAGACAGGGTTCAGTCCAAATATGTTTGATATTAAGCATGTCCCTGTGTAGGAGTGCATGAGAGAGTACGAGAGATCCAACACACACTCTGGTAAGCAGTGTCCTGATAATGAGGCCACTGACGTGAAACACAGCTTCCTAGCGAGACAGACAATAAGTTTTGTTTTTTTTTTGGGGTGAGACAGACAACGAGGAGCCATTTCTCCAGCGACAGAGCGAGCGTCCTCCACCGGTCCGGATCGGCTAATCATCACACGGGAGCGTCCGTCACCCCGCTGTTTGATGAACAGCACAGGGTAACGTTGCATAGATCTTAGTGTACAAACAAGACGACTTTTATGAGGCTAAAGTGCTAGCATCTGCCTCTCTTCCTCCCTCACACACACACACACACACACAAACAAACACAAACAGCTGAAGATTCTTGGCAGTCTCCACGAAGCCTCGGCTATTCCGGTGCCCAATCAGTGTCTTGGCTCCGGTGTCAATTAGGGGAGAGAAATAAAGCACTAGAATGATGCAAGCACTTACTTTGGATCGGGTTGGTATCTTAGAACGACGCTGCCCATTTCTGGAAGAAAAAAAAAACAAAACAAACAAAAAAAAAAAAACCCAAGAATGTCGTTTAACACTTCAACAAAGACATCTTTCACATGTTTAGACCCCTGAGACACCTTTTCAAGCAGTGAATGAAAGCATCAATTAATTTATCTTAAAAAAAAAGTCTTAGCTTAATATTTTTTTTTAAATCCAAATAAAGAGATACATTTGTATTTTGACAAGTACATGGTATTCAGAAGTATCCTAGAGCTTCATGTGACATCACTCTGTAGAACAGCTGCCATTTTGAGGACTGAACGAGCCTACTTTATCTGCGTTGTCGAGGTACCCTTTATTCGCTTCTGAAGTAAAGGGAGTAATTCTAGCCATTACAAAAGCAATAAATGCTACTTATTACACAGGATTACATTAGAAGTAGTAGCTACATCCTTTGGAAGATTCATTATATGGAAAACAGAGTAATCCAAACATGACGATGGGAATAACCCCCGATAAAGACGACTTTCTTGGAATTCATTGACTTCAGTTAAAAGGTTAGCTTTCTCTGCGGGATGAAACTAATTAACCACCGAGACGTTTAATCATAACCTTTTTCCTCTCATCGTTTCCAGAGAGCCACTAATTCTGGAGTTGACTGCAGATAAGGGATTTGAATAGAGTGTGCGACTGTGTGATTGAGCCACTAACCGAGGTTCTTGGCCTGGGCGTGAGAGTCGTCACCCAGCCTGCTGAGGAAAGGATTCTCCTCGGTTAAAAGAACCTTCACGTCCTCCATGCTAACGGTGATGACACGTGCCCTGATGTAAGGACACAGAGTGTAGATACCCTAAAAAGAAAATAGCAACAAAGAAACGGGATCAGGCTTCAGAGTGGTGTAAAGGTCTAAAGCTTCGCCCCTCGCCCCGGTCAGATAAAGAAGTACGTTTAAATCCACTGGATGTCTAAAGAAGGTCTCCCCCATCAAAGAATTACCCATAATCCTCCACACTGTCACCACTTCCACCGCTCTTAAAGTGCCAGTGCTGAATTTTCTTGCCCTTCTTACCCAGCTACCACAAGAGCAGAGTCGAGACATGGGGGCGGAGCTAAAAAATGCTGCACAAACAAACATCACAGACGTCCTAATTAATGTCTCTGACTGAAGTGGTTTGTGTACAGACACCAACCGAAGCACGCTGCTCCAGTTTCTCACTCGTTTCCAAAACACTCTTTTTTTTTTTTTAACCCGTAAACAATTCGAGCGGCTTTGAACGGCAACACTTCAATACTTCAGATTCGTTTTTATTGATCGACACACAGTAGTAATACTTTCCTGTTTCTAGGGACATTTCTAACCTGTGATCCATGTAAAAATCTGCCATCTTCTAGCTATGGAAAATCCAAAACACCTTATCTGTGTTGTTTTGGGAGCTGTGGTGTGGTGAGAGTGGTTGACGTGTTGAATTATTAACGCTATCTGATTTGACTGCAACCAGAATCCTGCTCGGTGTTTACTAAATGATGGACACTTGTCACGTTCTAAAAAAAACAAACGATGGACACAACACGTTGCTATTTTCCATGAATCGGGTTAATCCACAACGACAAACGTCAAGAGGATGGTTGTTATTCTGTAACGATGTCGTCTCCCTCGAGTTAAATACTACTCTGATTGCGGTGTCCCTTATTAATGATGTCCCTCGACATTTTCATGATCTTTTTTTTTTTTTTTCCTTTTTCCATTTGTCTGAATCTTGAGTGCTATTTTACTACTGGTGTCCCTCGAGTCAGCACTTGATAGCGTCCAAAAAAACCCCCATCTTTTTACAGATAGTTACGTGATCGGAAAGCGACACACTTTAAATCACACCAGTTATAGTGCAGCGTATCCTTCACTCTGCTCATAAATAATGCCACTTTGGAAAATAGCTGTATGTTTCAATATTTAATGGCCTTTTTTTTTTTTATTACGTGGAAAGTTCGAGATCGTGATGGCGCTAAGCGTGAAAAGGATCCTACATGTAGTCTTTGTAGCTTGGGAAATCTGTGGGAATTTAGAAAAGCTGTACGTTCCTCCGAATGTTGCGGAGTTTGCTTGCTTTTGCGTTCATTTCTGCGATCCCAAAATCCTGGAGGGAGTTTATAATGTTGTATAAGGTTTATAAAGACTATATCTATCTACAGTATCTGTCTATAGTATCTATCTATCCATCCATCCATCTATCTACATTATACGTCCGTCTGTCTGTCTATCTACAGTATCCATCTATCTACAGCATCTACCTACCCATCTATCCATCCACCTATCTACAGTATCCATCTGTCTACAGTATCTGTCTATAGTATCCATCCATCCATCCATCCATCCACAGTATCCGTCTGTCTATCTACAGTATCCATCTACCCATCTGGCCATCCATCTATAGTATCTGTCTGTCTGTCTATAGTATCCATCCATCCATCTAGAGTATCAGTCTGTGTATCTGTCTATCTACAGTATCTACCTACCCATCTATCCATCCATCTATCTACAGTATCTGTCTTTATCTGTCTATAGTATCTATCCATCTGTCTATCTATCTACAGTATCTACCATCTATACATCCATCTATCTACAGTATTGATCTGTCTATCTACAGTATCCATCTACCCATCTGGCCATCCATCCATCTATCTATAGTATCTGTCTGTCTATCTGTCTACAGTATCCATCCATCCATCTACAGTATCAGTCTGTCCATCTGTCGATCTACAGTATCTACATACCTATCTATCCATCCATCTATCTACAGTATCCATCTACCCATCTGGCCACCCATCTACCTATAGTATCTGTCTGTATCTGTCTACAGTATCCATCCATCCATCCATCTGCAGTATCGGTCTGTCTATCTACTGTATCTACCTACCCATCTATCTATCTACAGTCTCCCTATCTATAGTATCTGTCTATCTCTGTCTACAGCATCTATCCATCCATCAACAGATAGACAGATGGATATCCATCTATCTACAGTATCCATCTGTCTATCTACAGTATCCATCTGTCTATCCATCAGTCTACCTACAGTATCTAGCTACAGTATCCGTCTGTCTATCTATCCGTCTATCTACAGAATTCGTCTGTCTATCTGCAGCATCCATATATCTAGTGTCTATCTACCCATCTATCCATCCATCTACAGTATCCATCTATCTACAGTATCTATCCATCCATCTACAGTATCTGTGTCTGTCCACAGTATCTATCCATCCATCTACAGTATCTGTCTATCTACAGATCTACAGTATCCCTGTCTACAGATCTACAGTATCAGTCTGTCGATCTATTTACAGTATCCATCCATCTATCCATCTACATATAGTATCTATCTACAGTATCCATCTGTCTATCCGTCTACATATAGTATCTATCTACAGTATCCATCTGTCTACATATAGTATCCATCTACAGTATCCATCTATCTAGAGATATACAGTATCCATCTGTCCATCTATAGTATCCGTCTGTCTATCTATAGTATCCATCTGTTTACAGATATACAGTATCCAACTGTCCATCTATAGTATCTGTCTGTCTATCAGTGTCTATCTACCGTATCCGTCTGTCTACAGATATAGAGTATCCATCTGTCTATCTATAGTATCTATCTACAGTCCGTCTATCTCTCGGTCTATCTGTCCATCTTTGTAGCGGTTGGGTTTGGAGAGAATTGTGTCAGGCTCTACTCTGGTTCGAATTTAAAGCTCGGCAACGTTGCGTCATGCACAGAATTTCAGGCTGGAGTAAAAGCACTACAGGAAGTCCACATTTTGCTCAGCGTGCAATCTCTACACATTTCCTCCGGTTTAGGTTCACACCCTACCTCCTGGGCCAGTCTGAAGGCACAGCCGAACTGTTCTCCGTCATTATTCCTCGACCACACTTTCACTCCCGTGTTGATCACCTGAGGAGGAAAACAGCACGGCGTAAATCACAGAGGAACCTTTCCGACTGAAGCTGCTGACATTTACAGACGTGTGTGTGTGCGTGTGTCCCCTCTCCTGAACGATCTGGCTCATTCTTGTAAATGCCACCCACCCCATCCCACTCTCGACAGATGGCAAGTCAAAGTGCTAGTGCGGTGCCCAGAACACAGACATGGATGGAGCTGTTCCGAGGCCCATCTGCTCCAATGCCATGCTCAATCACTTCTACAGGTGAGGAGCGCTTCGGTGTTTATAATGCTTGCAAGTGTGTGTGTGTGTGTGTGTGTGTGTGTCACTGGTGTAGCATACTCATATTCAGCGAATATTTTCTTGAAGTTTTCAGGTACCTGGGTGATAGGATTTATGACCCAACATCTTAATAAAGAACTTGGTTCTTCCTGGAAGTATTGCAAAGACTTACTCTGCGTTGAGAACACTGACCAAAATCAATAGATATGGAAGGAATAAAACACTCGGGGGCAAGCCTTTATAGAAAAGTAATCAATCGACAACACCTTAGTGTGATGCGCACTTACTCGTAGCACCCTGAAGTTGATTATTTTCCTTTAATGACCTGCTTTGAGAGCCCCCCCCCTCGTGCCCACATCACATTAAAGCAATTTTTCAACAATTAACTTATTAATAAATTACACATCACACCTTTCATCCATTTACAGTTACAGTCGTAATACCACGCCATGCCAGCTTCTATGGCTATTTCCATGGTGAGAAATGTCTAAGGGTCTCTTTTTTCTTTTTTTTTTTTTTTAATCGAAAGGTTTCCTACGGGGTTAAGTTTTTAAACAAAGACCCACCTCTTCTGTGAACACCTAACTAACCCCTAAAATGCCAACCCCACATTATCCTTGAAAATAATGTAATTCAATTAAATAAAAAAGAAAGTTACTCTGGCTCTTACACCTCTACTCTGTGCACTTTGCTTCTCTAGAACCCAATTATAAATTTTGTATGGTAGCGCTAGTTGTATTGTTCTCTGCTTGATATATCGCTCTGCTTGCATTTCCTCATTTGTAAGTCACTTTGGATAAAAGCGTCTGCTAAATGAATAAATGTAACAGTAAGACCGGTACAGTCTAATAAAACATGTTTAGAGCATAATGGATTCTGGCAAAAGGTACATGTCGGGGAGTCTTCTCCTGACATTAAAAACTTTTGGGTCATCCCTGAGTGAGCTATTCGACGGCGGGTGGAGACGACCTGGGAAACGTTTCTTTTGCCAAAGATAGGGCTGATTTCATAGAGTTTGTTCATGGCGTGTTGATCCCACTCAGTTTGCCATTCGTTGTTAATTTAGTTTATTATGGGTTTTTAAGTCAGTGTGAGGTATTGGACACTTTTTGAAATCCGCTGCTAGTACTAAACATTAAAGGAGCAGTCTGTATTTTTAAAATTTATTTATTTTTTTTTAAGATGCATGGCTTTGGAAGTCAAATACTGTCAAGTAGAGGTCGACCGATTGATCAGTTTTGCAGATTAATCAGTACCGATAACTGGAACTATAGGATAGCTGAAAAAACCCCACACTAGTAGTGTTTCTCGGTTGCGTCCGTTGCAGGAGCAGCTGAGAAAGGTCCGCTGTCATTAGACGGTACGAGAGCGGCCTCTAGAGGCGAAAAAAAACCATCACGACCAAATTCGTCGTGTTGTTTGAAGTGTTTTTGATTCATTTTGGACAGCTCCGTTTTTATTTATTATTTGGAGTGTTACTGTTTGAATGTACATCTTTTATTTACTTTAAAAAAATATTAATAGTTATATATCATTTATAAAAAAATAAAATAAATTTAAAAAAAAAAACACTACAGAACATTTTCACGGTACAGTCAGTGCTGTTTATTTTTGTAATAAAAGTTCAGCAATATTTTACTTTGAGTGCCATGTTGTGATTCGGTATCAATATTAAAGACTATGGGTTGATTAATCGGTTATCAGCTGGTACCACCGGACTTAGTTATCGAGATCTGTAAAATCTGTCGACCTCTATGGTCATGTCTTCAATTAAAGTTAAATTATTTACAGCTTGCAAGCTTTTAAGGAATAGGCGCAGAACTAAGCAGCAATGCTTTGGCTGGGAGTGGAGCTTTTTTCTGGGCCAGAAAACTAACAAGATCCATTGCATGATGATATTGTTAAATACAGTTTGTTTTTGAATGAATCGTAAATATTACTATTACACAGCTGTAAAAAAAAATACAAAATTAAAAAAATAAAATTAAACCACAAACAGCTCCTTTAAACTTGCTGTTGGCTCCACCTCAGCCAAATGAAATATGATTTAGTGATCAAATATTAAATTAAATATTGCGATTCTTTTCCAAAATATAAATCTGTGTGCGTTCATGTGTGTGTGTGTGTGTGTGTGTGTGTGGGGACAATTGTTCTCACTTTCATTCTCTCGCTGTTGTTGAGCAGGACGTTGCGGAGCTCCTTGGACACCATGTACAAGTGTCTTTTCTTTCCTTCATGCGTCCTGGTCAAGACGTTCAGCTTGGGGAAGTCTGGAGAGAGGTTGTAGAATGTTCTGGAACCAACCCACAGCCAGTTAGTCAAACCACAGAACTAGAAAGGCAGATGCACGCACACAGATACACGCGCACACACACACACGCTCTCAAACGCTCGTTGTTAAACAGTGCGAGATGTATAGTGCAGAGATGGAAGTTAATCAAGTCAACTTCTGGAACAACCTGGAACTGTGCCAAGAGTAAAGCTCACATCTGTCTCCATATGGAGTTTATCACCCTGAGGATGATTTCCTCTAGCACTGCTTATTTTATCAGGAGGAGTGGCTGGATGCGCATGGAAGGCGTGAAAGGTGCCATTTATTCCTTACCAAAACAAAACAAAACTTCATAACAATTACACACGTATCTGTGGCACATCCATCATGCAAGTCCCTGTGTAATTTATTACTTTAGAGACATTGACTACGTTTACATGGACAGCAGTAATCTAATTATTGACCTTATTCTGAATAGACAATACTCTGATTAAGGTGTTTACATGAGTCGCTTTTAGAATATTCCTTTCATGTACCCGTTTTATATGTTATAGAACATAGATTGATTAAAAGCACACGTCATTACGTCCTCACGCCACGCCGTCCGACGTCCATCCAGAATTTCACGTATCGACATACAGTTGGTCTTCGTTATGGAACCGTATACAGTTCCAGGTGTTTTTTTATTTGACATTTTATGAAAGCTTCAAGTGCAGGTAATTATTTGTCGCGCTATATGTGCAATTTGACGACTGCTTGAAGCCGTCGGCTGTATCCCAAACCGCGTACTTACTCACTACATAGTAGCCGTAATACATGCATCTCAGCTGCTATACAGTAGGTAACAATGCGGTTTGGGACGCAGCCGTGCTCTCTTGTTTGCCGTCAAACGGTTGAGCGCTGCCGTGTGTGTACGTGTCCTGTCGCAGAATGCGGTGAAAATCCCACACGATGTTAATAGTGTGATTAAGGCGTGTACATGTCTGTAACACACGTCAATAATGTGACTAAAACAGGAACACTCCACACGTCTTAATTCCATTTGTGTTTACTTCGAGCATGACTTTGGTCAGATTAAGGTCAACAATAATCTCGGTTTACATGCTAGTTTCTTAATCAGAGTATCGTCTTAATCGGGTTAATATTGGATTATGGTTGTCCACGTAAACTTACTGAATGACAATTAAAAACGAGCGCATTAGCGTAAACCTGCGATTTGCCTTGGTCACTGTTCTGACCAATCAGAATCGAGAAGTCAGTGTTTATTTTAACGCGGCAGATGAGGTACATACACACCAGAATCAGAGCTCAGCACCCAGTGAAGCACGGTGGTGACGGCATCATCTTATACTATCGAGATTAAAGCATGTATGTGTCCATCTACACGCACAGTACATACATCCGACGTTTAAACAAAAAAAAAAAAAAAAAAACAACATAAGACGCATACTGTGTGTGTATGTGTGTGTGTGTATGCACATGAGCTAGCATGACATAAATTCGCTAAAGCTCAGATGTAGTTCGCGTGTGTAAACCAACGCATGGCTGGCAAAAGACTTACAAAACATCAGAATTAAAGGGGGGGGGGGGGGGGTGGGGGCGTGTTTTTGCACTTAGGCAAGCGTTTGAAAGTGTCTGTATTCTATTATGGAAAACCAGCGGAAACGGTTGAGGAGAAGAGAAGTGTGCTCACTGGATGGGATGGAAGACTGGATCGTCCTCCGTCAAAAACACAAAGGGGTCTTCTTTGAAGCCGAAGAGCTTCATCTTCTTTGAAGGCGGGGGGCTGGAAGAGAGCGCGAGCCGATCAGGACACACCAAGAACACAACAAGAGCGGGCGTGAAAGAACCAAATCGGACACCAGGAGCCTCACCCACACACTCCGTCTTTCTTGGACTCCGTCTCTGGAGCGTTTTCCAGAACGGCGTCTCCCTCGGCCGCCACAGTCACCGCCGCCACCTCCGCCTCTCCCTCCTCAGCCTGCGCGTCCTCACTGGTGGCCTCTTTATTCCGAAGCTGGAGGAAGGGAAAACGTGAGACGAGGCGATATTGTTAGAAAAACTCCGACAAGCTATTTTAAGGGCTCTAACTGGGCTGCGAACGGTGAGTAAGGGATGCCATCATAAATCAGAAGAGGAGAGAAGGGAAGGGAAGAAAGAAAACGAGAGCGCACGTGAGAAGAGAGAGACGCCTACAGCTCACATCTACAGACGCCGCCATCGGGCGCTAGAGCTCGAGAGGTTCCTCTCAGACGGATTAAAATCCCTGCTTTATTTGGCTCGAGCACTGTACAGCCTCAGGGATAGAAAAATCATCTCAGGATGGAAATTCAGCTTAAGGTTTACTTTACAAGCAGATGTCGGAAGAAGCGGAGAGGCTGTGTGCAAAACGGTGTGCTCCAGAGTACACTACACACACTAACCACTAAAAAAAAGCAGTTCAGGAGACTCTTTACGTTGCGTTGTGGGAGGCGGTCATTTCCTTTCAAAATCATACATCACAGTAACATCCAGAAAAATCGGTCGCAAAGCCGCGACCTGGCATTTGTAAGCCATCATCACTAAGCGACTGATGCATTGTGGGATGCAGTACATGACATTTATAGTAACGAGTCGTAGGTCATCAGGGTATCTGGTGTACTGGTGTGGAAAGTTACTTTCGGATAGCGGCGGTTCCACGGCATGGGCGCCTTTTTCACCAGCACGGCCACGAAGAAGCCACCGGTGTTCTGGTGATGTGGCAGGATCCTCATACTGCAAACACACACACACACTTAAATATTCACAATACACACCGATATGGGTCTGAGGAGGCAGGTTGACGTTAAAGAGACAGACTGAGGCATTTATTTATTTCACTTGCGGGTGATCATCATGCACAGAAGACAATATTGTGTTAATTAATCCTACATCGTTCTCCTAGCACGTGGAATACGGTCAAGTTATAGCCATTTCTAACGAACGACAAGTATATTGAAACACCTCATTTGCGAGACATTTCGACGCTTATACAAGAATTTCTGAAATGCCCAACAAAAATGACTGCTCTAACCAATGCATCAAATAATATACATTATTTAAGAAGAATTTGTTGCAGTTTAAAAAAAAACAAAACAAAAACAAATCACAGCTTGTCATACATCGCCCCCTGTTGGATCATTGTGGTATCACCAAGTCAAAGTCCTGTTCTGATCTACATTTACATTTACATTTATTCATTTAGCAGACGCTTTTATCCAAAGCGACTTACAAATAAGCAAACTGTTTGATCTACTATATGACGTGTGTGGGGGGAAAAAATATCAAAAAAATAAATAAATGGAAAAAAAAAACAAGAATGAGATGTGCAACCCTCCACTCATCCGAGCTCACCATCTCTCCAGCTGCATGCTCTTCAGTTTGTCGGGGTTAGTAGGAGGGAACATGGAGGGTCTGATCTGTGTGTGACGACTCGTGGGAACTTCGGACCAATCGGAGTACCACTGACCCTCTTTGGTCATCACCTGGAAAATTATAAACATGGAGTACGGCCACTTGTGTACTGGATGATTATTATTTATTGGGTTGCTTTACAGTTAGGAGAATTACAGTTAGGAGTTTTGCAGCTATAAACTGTTCATTATTGTGAATTTAGTGTGAAAACATTGCAAACTGGTTGCACGCCAAGACTGTTCACGGACAGTCCGATATACATTTGGAATGTCATCATGGTATGAATTCCGACAAACGTATACCTTCAGGAAATGTAAATACGTGGAGCATTATGTGGACGTTGTTGGAGTTATTACTTGCTGTGCTTTACTCACACCGAATGTCACGTGTTGAGCAAGCGGCAGGATAGCCACGTATAATTATATAAAACGTCTTCGGAATGATACACGTATCTAGTACAAAATGTACAAGTTTCACCACAAGAAGGGGTTTTCCAGGTCACCACATGGTTACTGTGTACTTACGAGGCTAGAACTATCAGAATCTCCTGCCCGCTGCGTACATGCGGGGGGTTTTCAGCCCGATGTGGAAAACAGGCTTCTATTGGTGTGAGAGTGTGTGTGAATGGGTGAATGAGAACCGGTGTAAAGCGCTTTGGAACCGCGAAGGTTAAAAGAGCGCTATATAACTGCAGACCATTTACCAGACCATTACTTCTAAACAGGATTAAAGCCACAACGGACATTTCAAAGCAAGATGTAGTTAATGGAGCCCTAGCTTCAGCCTTAAACGCTTGAGAAGTCTGTATTGAGAGACTATATGGTGCCTTGCGGCTCAAACGGAAAGAGTTTTAATAGATCGTTACCTTCCAGGATGTGATACCAGGCATGTACTTTAGACCAGGCAGGTCAGCAGAGGCATCAGCCAGCTCGAGGGCACCTGAGAAGAACAGAGGACATCGTCGTAATGCATCACTATACGGAATAATTCCGCGATTTACGGAATTATTTTTCCAATTTTGGTTCCTCCAAGCTACGGACTATCGGCCATCTTCCACATACATGAGCTCACCATGTCGCTAGTGCCGCTTTGATTTACAAGCGAGAGAGAGAGAGTGCCATCCTGTTGGTTCACTTGTAGTATATTCACTATTGGAGTATTATTATATGTATACTCGTAGTATTATAAATAAACCGGCAACATTTCTGTCAGGCTGCAGCTTGGCTAAGCGAACAGGAGTCAAGAATAGACTCGGTGTACGGAAATCAATTCCGGTCTACTCCGAATTACAATCTACTCCGAAGATCGACTGGCGAGAAATCGGTCGAGCCGAGTAAGGAAAACAAACGAGCAAGGCGCTATAGAAGAAAAGAAAACCACATCATACACGTTTGTTTTTTTTTTTTGGATATTTGCAGCAGCAGGAACTTCAAGCCCCGAGTAAGTAAGACACAAAGACTGGAGACGTGACCAGGGCTGAGATACCTTCACTCCTCTCTAGTAGGGAGGCGATCACCGCTTCATCCTCGATGGGGTTCAGAGAGCAGGTGGAGTAAACCATCCGCCCACCTACGGCCAGCTGCTCCACGCCACGCACCGCAATCCTAAACTGCAGGCTGGAATACGGTCACACACACACACACACACACACACACACACACACACAGGTAAAGAGAATACAAAGACACCAATATATACAATTATAACAATTATATTGAGCTCAAGTTTACTACAGAAAACAAAACCACATAACCCCCCCCTACAGCTGACAGTGTTTATTCTCATCGTTTCAGTCAGAAATAAATCATCTTAGCTACTGAAGCTAATTTAATGATCCTTTAAGCAACACTACACAAACCAACTAGTAACTAAATCAAACTTTTACACGGATATTTGCCATTTAATTGCATTACCACAACACGTGGCCGGGGTTTGGCATTTAATTCGATTTTACTAGGTGGAGATCCTTAGAATTAGAAGCATCCATCAGGCATTGTTTCTCTAAAGGTTATAACACTGTGTCTCCGTGGTTGTAAACGTGGGGATGTTTGTCTCTCTTACCCGTGGAGCTGGAGGCTGTTGCTGGTCGTCCACTTCTTCCATACGTCGATGTTCTTTCGCATCGTTCCGTCTCCGCTGCGGAGGTGAGCATTAGTTAATTAGTTACACCACATCGTCCAGGTGATTCGTTTCCTTGAACAGCAGCTCTGGCAGTAGTTACACACACACACACACCGAAATCGCCCAACATGATACTATTACCCCCATCATGCTTCACCGAGACTGGATTTTCATCGTGAAGAGCTGATTCTGGTGTGTTATTTACATTTCCTTCCGCTGCCATATTAAAACATTTGAAAATTTATTTAAAAAAAAAAAAAACAGCACTGTTGAATTCTTCATTCTGATTGGTCAGACGTTGACAGCATCGACGCAAACCACGGGTTTCGATCGATGCGCTTGTTCGAACGCAGCATCGGTTCTATTAAAACGTACACAGGGACTCGTATAGCGGACGCGCCGTAAAACGATCCCTTAACGTTTATGTAAGGAGTCCCCAGTGCCAGTCAGAAGACTTCGAGATGGAAGGCTTTGTACTTTCCAGTTTCATGGAAACGTGACAAGCTACTTAACGAATACTTATAGCAGTTAAAACACTAAATGTAACTATAATAGGATAAGAAGTAAATAAACCAAAAATATCAGTAAGTAAAATGTTGTTTCGTCGAATTCACGTTGGGACACATCACGCCACCCTATCTATGATGATCTTCCGAGAACAGCACCCCCGGTGGTGTTTTACTCCTTACACATCAGTTGGATTTGTGTATTACAAAAAATAAGAAGCCCGGTCAAATCGCAGAAAGAGGTTTTCTATTCGAGCCACCACATTTGATTTTTATTATTTGTTTGAAAACACCGATGTTTTTTTGGACAGGTCACTGCTGTGTCAAATATTTGGAGACAGGAAACCATGAGCGAGCTTCCTCTGTCCACATGATCTCATACACACAGTGACTACAGTACACGTTTTCTTTTATGCAAAATAGAAAAAAAAACATTTAAAAAAAAAAAACATTTAAAAAAAAAAAAAAGCAAACTGCACATTTTCTGTTATTCTGGGGTGAAGCGTACAAACTCAGAGCAACCTGACCCTGTAGAACGGCAAACCATGATCATACCCTCACGATTCAGCTCCGATCATCTCACCGACACTGAACTGCTCGGGCAGCTGAGACAGCCTGACCGCGCGGAGAGTGTACGACGTTTGCTAACTTTTGGGGCACCCAACAAACCACGTTGTGTAGACGCACAAAACCAAAAGCCGGGGGGGTTCTGGTATGCCTGTGGGTGTGAAATGTATAAAAATACGAACCTCATGGTCATGTCTACAAGCTACTTTTGTGCAAAGGCATGCAAAATATGCACTGCACAAGAGTGGCACATCTTCATCACATCATTTTGTAACCATCCAGTTCTTAAACAGGAACTCTTACTGTTTTTTCATGTGTTGAACATGACTTCGACGGCTTCTGCACGGTCTAAATTTAATGGCGTTTTTAGATTTCTTGGCTCGACGGAACTAATGGCAGGATGCCAAGCGGTGGAAACGGACCGTGTAAGCTCTATGGTTGCTCTAACTTTAGGTGCCGATGATTGTGGTGGACGTTTGCTTGAGCTAGTCATTTAAAAAACAATTCCCAAAACGCAAACAAATACAGCCATCCCCGCAAGGAAAAAAATTTAAATAAAAATACAAACCCCCCTCACATGCATTCATGCTGCCTGGGCTTTAATCTTTAATGCTAGTGTACAAGCGGGAGCTTCTGAAATGACAGACATGATGACCGATTGGTTAGATGGTAACCTCAGATACTCCACGCATGAGCCACAACGTTCCCGGATAGCGTTCGTATGCTTTTCTGGCCGCAAGCTTCAGAACCTTGATGCACTCCCTGCACTTCCTGTAAATAATTAACAGCATTTTCAGGGGCCAAGCACCTAGACACGATGAGCCACATGCTCACATGTGCTACAATTATTGCATAAGCAATCACAGGAAAGCAGAGCCATGACTATAGCTAAAGAGATTCAAGAATGATTTGAAGTTTCACTCATTTGCCAGAATGGTTTTGAATAACTTTTGATAACATTGTTTAGACGGGTCTCCAGATGATTTGAGCCAAACTTGGTGAAGACTGGACAACATTTGGAGGAGGAGCATCAAAAATGGCACTTAGACGGAAGCATTTACAGCATGTTATTGAAGCTTTTGACCAGTAAGTGGCGCCGTCAAAAATTCTGTCGTGTAGCCTCTGGGTATGGTCCTGAGATTTGTCTCAGTGTGCAAGGTCATATCTGAGACATAGCCTTACTTCCTGTTTGCCAGCTTTGCCGTCTGATTGTTGGCACATTACGGGCTAACCGTGTGGAACATCTTTTCGTCCAGGTTGGTCTGCATACGACGCACGTCCAATTTGGTGTTGATTAGACATCATTTGTAAGAGGAGAAACAAAAAAAAAAAAAAAACTGTTTGACAAAATCCAAGATGGTGGAAATTGCCTTAATATGGTGTGCTGAACTCGTCCCGATCAGGGAGTTCAGGCTTTTACGTTTTGGACACCAAAATTTAACCCGATAGCAGCAGTCAGAATGTTCCTTAGACCCTCCTCAATCAGAGTGCACACTTTTTACCAGACGGTTCTATGGGCTGCCGTAGACAAGACGACGAAGAATAGGGTGCCTATGCACATTTGGTGCTTGGCCCCCTAATACTAACTTGGATCATGGTGGGTTGGGAGTTTAAAATTAAAACGAAACAATAAATAAATAAATAACTTAAAAAGCCCACCTGGGTATGCTTCATGGACCCCTGAGGATCTAAGGGAACGAGAGCTAGAGGTCTGGCAGGAGAGACTAGCTGGGTGTTGGTGGTCTGCTGGGGGTTTATTTTCTCTCCTGTTGACCGAGCCTGGGATGCCACAGAGAACAGAGGTTCTCCTCTGAGCTGATATTAAACGAAGCTGCCAGAATATGAGGAGAAGCTTCACCAAATATTAGAAGTGTTCTTTTAAAAAACAAACCAACAAAAACACTTCGAAAGTGACCGATCAACATTTTTGCACGTTACCGCTTATATTTCAGTCACTTCTCAGCTGCAGTTATGAGAATCTATTGATCTCAACATCCAGAAAGTAACAGGTGAGCGTCCATTATTCTAAAATCTTCATTATAACCGATCAGGACTGGCACACGGACTAGAAGCGAACTAATATATATTTTTATATATATATATACATATATATATATATATATATATACATACTATATATATATATATATATATATATATATATATATATATATATATATATATATATATATATATATATATATACACACTAATAAGTTTATACGCGAGTCAACTGAAGGTGCATTTACACAAGAAAATGCGATATTCATGAAAATCTGAATTGATAAACCCTATCCGAGTTACGTACAAGCCGACTCACTAATGAGACCTCGACTGACCGGCTTCAGATCGTATAATCCACAACCTGAGCCAAATAAGACTCCGCATTCGAATAGGAGCGAAAGTAACGGCGTCATATAAAAGGAGGAAGCGCTAGTGTGCCAGGTGGCCGATTGCTGCAGTGGCTGAGCTGCGTTACTGGAAGATTTACCTCATGCCAGGTCCAGGAGGCATGCTTTCACTTTTAGATGCCATTTTGTTGTTTTCAGCTCTCTGGAAGCTTTTAGGAAACGACATGGGCGTCGCCAAAATTAGCAAATTAGCTACACGGTGAAGGAGTTTGGTCAATTTTGATGATTGGGATTTCACCAGCATACGTTTTTGTTTCAGTTCGTCCCGTGAAAACCTTCACACACAACTTTACAAAACGATTAAAAAAAACGAGGTCTAATATTAGTCGAACACCACATATTGGGTCGGATTTGAGCGCACCGGTAAGAGAGGGTGAGTCAGTCATTTCCCGGTCATTTTTTCATTTGGATGTACTGTGAGGTTAACATGTGGAGGCACACGGTTTCAGCACGTTGAAAGGAATTATTGTAGTGCATTTACCCGTGCTAAAATAATCCATCTTTATGCGATGGGATTAGTGTGTCAAGAGAGGGAAGCACAAATATTTGCAGGACAGTGGCTTCACTCTCAGGTCCTGGAGGGTCACGGTCTGATTTAATGTACAAAGCAGTTCTGTAAGTCAGTCTGGATTTGAGCGTCTACCAAATGCTGTGAAGGAAATATAAATAAATAAATAAATAAATAAAACAAACCCTGGTATACCCTGGAGAGCATTAGCACAGTTTTGTACTTAAATACACACACATTTCTCTTATTAAGCACTAATCAAACACTAAGAGCTATTAGCCAAATATTAATATTCCATTTACTGTATTTTTAAATGGTGCTCGAGATGATTGATGAAAAATTTAAGCCCATGTTGGCCCAGTGAACAGAACTATGGGGGAAAAAACAGGAGAAGAAGAAATAAAAGGCTGGTGTCTGTGTGTGTGTGTGTGTGTGTGTGTGTGTATTTATTCTCCCTCACCTGCAGGGGACATCGCACAGGACTCGGTCATAGAACAGGATGTCCTTCTTTCCATTGCTCTCCACTTGCAGGCGTGGGATGCAGGAGGCATCGTGGTTCACCACCATGATACACGGACTGTTCAGCCTCTTAGCCTGGTGCACCAGCAGGTAACAGCGCTTATTATCCACATCGTTAGCGATTACAAAGCCCTCTTTGAGGAAGGAAGAAAGAGAGAGAGAGAGAGAGAGAGAGAGAGAGAATGAATATAAGAATCAGTTTGGTCAGTTTTTTCTTATAGGTCTGTAGTTAATTCTTCATTCATCAAATCAAATCTTCAGGACTTAATAAAGCTGAATAATCCGTTGTTTTTACCAGGAAAGGGCACATCCATATCAGAGTGCAGCATCTCTATAAGCTGAGCGGTCTTTGACCCTGGAGCAGCACACATATCCAAAATCTGCTCAAAAACACAAGCACGATCAGAACTTAAACACATCCCAGAAACACGAGCGCCATCGGGATCATACGAAAGAGCTGTGAGCGGTACCTTGTGATGAGGTTCGATTTTCAGCAGGAGAGGAGGAATCATACTGACCGCCTCCTGCCGGCTGATATTTCCCTGAGAAACGGAGAGGAAGTGATTAGAAGCGGAACAAGGAAATAACATCAAAGTCCCACGGTACAAAAAAAAAACAGAGGCTCAAAAGTAGTCTATGGAGTCTGATTTAGTGATGATAAATAAATAAATAAATGAATAAATAAATAAAGAACACCCCTCCAACACCAATACTAAGCTTTAATCAGAGAAGCAATCAACAAGCCACGGGTAAATCGCGTCATGATGCTACCACCACAATGCTTCACAGTACGTCTGTGTAACCAGCAGGTTGGGTTTCTGGCAAAGGTTACCATTGGTCTTCAGCCCACAGAACATTTTCCCCACAGGTTTGTCACTGATGAACGTTTTTCATTGGCCTTGTCCTTGACAAACATTTCAGGCAGTGGTAGATCAGCAGTGAAGATCATGAGCTCAAATCGCAGCACTGCCGAGCTGCCACTGCTGGGCCTTTAAGCCAGTCTCTTAACCCTCGACTGCTCAGCTGTATAAACGAGATGAGTGTAACTCGCTCTGGATGAAGGCATCTACCAAAACGTACACGTTTCACTGTGGTTTTCGACGACAAAATGAACGCTGATCGGTCACCGTCGCCTCCCGGTTATTGGCAGATGCACGCCATTTTACAGAACAATGGCACGAACAAGCACAAGGAGACGGTTTTACTCACGGATTCGGTCTCGCTCACTAAAAACTGGTGGAACTTCTCCAGGAGCGGAGACTTGCGCAAGATCTTCCGGCTCATGTTGGTGTGCCAAGCCAGCTCATCGGGGTACCTGAGATCCCACAAAGATCGCACAATTCAGTCGCAGCTGAAGGGGATTCGGGGGAGGGGAGATACTCGAGATTACGACCTTGACTCTTACCAGCTTAGAGCCTGAGGGGCTTCAATCTTCTGTCCATCGATCTCCAGGTCCTGGATTTCTTTGAAGTATTTCTCTTTCAGGGTATGTAGGATCTCTTTGGCGTGACTAATATATATATTATTTATATATATATATATATATATATATATATATATATATATATATATATATATATATATATATATATATATATATATATATATATATATATATATAGAAAAAGAGAGAGAGAGACAGAAAAACCAAGTTAGATTTCAGACAACTCAAATAGAAACGTCGAAGTTGGTGTCTCGGATGACCTGCTCACAAACGGATGCTTGAGCCAGATGCCCGTTTCATCTCAGCGGCATCTGAAATAAGTCCCCGCTGACTGGTGGACTACGTTTACCTATACCACGGCTCTGATTTTCTGCATTGGTGAACGGAGTCTCTGGGGTCAGTACTTTGTAACAACCAGAGGAAAAAACTGTAATGAAGTTCTCCAACACGAGAAGAGATAAATCCTATAACAGCATGTCCTGGTGGGTTTTATTCCTCTTAGAAACCACCATCAACACTAATAACAACAACAACAACTTGCTCCCATATTGTCTATCTGTGGTTAAATCCCAAATATAGGATACATTTTTAATATCCATCCATCCATCCATCTCTTGAGTCACTTATCCAAGTACACAGACTCTAGGCTCCCCCGTGACTCTATCCCAGGGGAGTCGGGGAACACCCTGGACGGGGTACCAGCCCACCCCAGGGCATAATCACACACACATTCACACACTATGGGCAATTTGGAAATGCCAATCAGCCTACAATACATGTCTTTGGACTGGGGGAGGAAACCCGGTACCCAGAGGAAACCCCCGATGCATGGGGAGAACATCCAAACTCCACGCACACACACAGGGTGGAGGCGGGATTCGAACCCCCAACCCCAGAGGTGTGAGGCAAACGTGCTAACCAATAATCCATCATTTTTAACGTATATATTATATATATATATATATATATATATATATATATATATATATATATATATATATATATATATAATGTTTAATATATATGTGTATGTTTTTAGTGTTTAGTAAATCTGTAGAAAGTATCCAGCTTGGGGATTAGTCTGACAGGAATCAGAGTCTGGCGGTGAGGCAGACAGCGCAGAAGATCCGAACCACAACCCGGAGTGAAGCGCGCATCCGAAACGTCACCTTTTGTAGCCGGTGATGCGGATGGTGGCAGGCAGCGGCTCTCTCATAGCCTCCATAAACTCCTCAAACTCTCCGTCGGGAACGATCTTCAGCTCACGGTAGTACTCCTCAAACAGCTTGTTCTCCTTGACGATTTCGGCGTAGCCTGCGCCCCAACCCTGAGATCAAAACATAGACGGGGTTAGCATCGAAGTAGTGAAAAAAACAAGACAACCAATACACTATAGAGGAAGGTCGTGAGGGTTAAGGTCAGCATCTGAGGACACAATCCAGCAGGTTGGGGGATGATCGTACTCCAGGACACCATGTCCAAGTTACTAGCAGATGATCCGGTTCAACTGGTGCGTTCCCAGTCACCCTTTTTTGGAGAAGCACATGGACACTGTAGTACACACACACACACACACACACACACACACACACACACACACACACACACAAGCCAAGGGAAAGTGGCACCATGATGCCACCACCACCATGCTTCACAGTGCGACTGTGTGATGAGTTTTTGGGCTTTGATCAGAATAAGCCCACTGCTGCAGATGTTTCACACTTTAAACCCATCTCCACAGCGAACAAACTCACAGCATCGTCTCTGCTCCTCTTTCCTTCCGGTCGCCCATCTTTAAAGTTTTGTCTGTTCCGGTTCCTTTTGCCCATGTTGGAGAAGCACACGACTCGGGAGACGAACCTGCGACACGTTTCTGAGACTGTGGACCAAACCCGTTGCGTGGAAACTCCGTTCAGGGGAGAATAAACTCGTGAGGACTCCTTATGACACGCGCGCCGAATTACAAACGCCTTGCTGTGGACTGTGAAGTGCACTAGTCAGGGTTCAGAATCCCGCCGTTTGGAACACTAAGTAGTGCATTACTGTAGAGAGTGAGGGTTGTGTAAGCTCGTGCGCAGTACACGCGTCGCAGCCGCGTTACAGGACCCCTCGGTGGTGGCTGTTGTGCTGCCTGAATGATATGCTGAGCGTCCAACAGGTTTTTTTATGATGATGATGATGATGATGATGATGATGATGATGATGATGATGATGTTATGTTTTATTAGTAGTAGTAGTAGTAAATTATCATTATTATTATTATTAGTTGTAGTAGTAGTACTAGTAGTAATAATTCAAAGTAGTAGTAATTATTATTATTATTAGTAGCAGTAGTAGTAGTAATAATTCTAAATAGTATTAATTATTATTATTATTAATAATAGTAGTAGTAGTTATCATTATTATTATTAGTAGTAATTATTATTATTAGTAGCAGTAGTTGTAGTAATAATTCAAAGTAGTAGTAATTATTATTATTAGTAGTAGTAGTAATTATTAATAGTAGTAGTAGTAGTAGTAGTAGTAATCATTATTATCAGTAGTAGTAGTTATAGTATTAAATAAAAGTAGTAGTAATTATTATTATTAGTAGTAGTAGTAGTATTAATTAAAAGTAGTAGTAATTATTATTAATAGTAGTAGTAGTAGTGGTAATAATTATTATTAGTAGCAGTAGTAATAGTAGTAGTAGCAGTAGTAGTAGCATTAATTAATATTAGTAGTAATTATTATTAATAGTAGTAGTAATTATTATTAATAGTAGTAGTAGTGGTACTATTTTTTATTAGTCATAGTAGTAGTAATGTAACTGCAACAATTTTACAAATAAATAATATTTGCAATAAATAAGTAATATAGAAAATGTAGAATGTGACGAATTTGTAACTCTGGAACATAAATAATACTCTTTTTTTTGCTGTACATATAAATTTCTCCATCTGTGTAGATGTAAAATCCTCGTAAATTATGCTATTTATTATTCTATTTATTATTATTATTATTATTATTATCATTTACATTCATTCACTTGGCAGACGCTTTTATCCAAAGCGACTTACAAATAAGCAAAGCGATATATCGAGCAAAGAACAATACAAGTAGTGCTACTATACAAGATCCATTAATTGAATATACCAGAGGAAAGTAGTATTATCAGTAGTACTAGACCCATTTGTTGGATGTAATTAAATAAATGAAATCATACAAGCAAATAAATAATGCTAAATTTGCAGCTGGAAGGTAAATTATACTCTGTAGATATACATTTCTCCTTCTCATTTCTTATTTGGTGCATCCTCATTTCCTTTCCTTTCATCTTGTCTAGGCAGCCTAGGTGTAAAATATGGGGCACTTCTCAATACTCAAATCGATGCTTCCTTGTTTCCTCGCTCCTCTGTCCTCCAGTCCCTGACCCGGAAATCGATCAACGTCGATCATCCTGAAGGACATATCAGTTCTCTAATTGCAGAGGAGCTAGGAGCAAGGATACACAAGGTGCACCCTATGAGGGACCGTTTATTGTCGAAAAACCTGACACGTGTATAAATTCCCCTCCTCCTTTACATCTGCCACAGACTTAAAGAAAAGGTCCTTTGATGATGTGATGCATATTGTGTGAAGTCCATCCATCTGTCCGTCCATCCATCCATCTTCTATACCGCTTATCCTACAGGGTCATGGGGAACCTGGAGCCTATCCCAGGGAGCACTGGGCACAAGGCGGGGTACACCCTGGACAGGGTACCAATTCATCACAGGGCACAATCACATACACATTCACATTCACACACCCATTCATACACTACGGACACTTCGGACACACCAATCCGCCTACCATGCATGTCTTTGGACTGGGGGAGGAAACCGGAGTACCCAGAGGAAACATGCGAACTCCGCACACACAGTGCAGCAGCAGGAATCGAACCCCATTGATCCTCGCTTGTCTGGATATGCAAATGCAAAATTCATCCTTGCATGTCATTTATTCTCACATCCGAAGGGGGTGGAGCTAAGACGCGAGGAAAGGATGCGAGGAAAGGAAACGAGGATGTACAAATACGAAATGAGACGCAGCCCTGGTGTAAAAAGACACGGATTAACGATTGGCCTAGAAATACTAGAAAGCATCCTATAGGTTCGGCCTATTGGTTCATCCTCACGTAAACCCCGCCCCCCGTGCAGCGATTGGTGGACGCTATAGCAAAACAAGGCGGGGTTTTGGCTGTAGTCATGCTGAAGTAGCAAACTGTCGCGTTATTCATTACTTTGAATCATTCAGGACTGTTGATTATTATCATTATTATTACGGTAGTCATGGAGAATATTCTGAGGAGGCTGTTTTCTTCTGAAGAGGAGGAGCTTTACATTTTGGACTGTCTTTCATATGTAATGATGTTGATGGCTGTTGCGACCTGTGTAACTTTGCTCTTCCAGAACGTACCATACGGCAGGTACAGCTCCAGTAAATATGGATTTCCGGTTAATGTGAAAGTGGCGTGGTTTGTTCAAGAGCTACCTGCTTTTCTTGTGCCTCTGAGTTTAATATTATGGGCGTCACCCTTGAAGATAACAGTCCTTCCTAACCAGCTCCTTCTCGGCATGTACTTTTGCCATTATGTCCAAAGGTAAACAATGTCAGTCCATCCTAATGTCTAATTCTCTCCCAGTCCTGCTCCTTATATATGGGTTCTAACATTTATTTTCATTTCCCAAACTCTTGTCCAGTCATTTATGAATGGATTGAATGTTTGGTTTTGGTTTAGTGTAGATGAATTACTATGAAGGCAATATATATATATACATATATATATGTATATATATAATAAATCCGACACACTCAAGAGTAAAACCTTTCCAGAAAAGTTTCATCATTTTGTTCATTGTTGGATCAAGAACACATCATGCACTGTTAATATTTTTTGTCGTATTCTATTAATATTAACAATAATTAACTCTTCTAATTAGAAATAGGAGTAAACATTTAAAACTTTATATATATATATATATATATATATATATATATATATGTGTGTGTGTGTGTGTGTATGTGTATATATATACACATATATACATAAAATCAGGAAAGGTGGAGCTTAGACCTTCTCTCTTCTCGAGTGTGGAGTTTTGAGTTCTGCCGAGTTTACCTTCAGTCTAAAAGAAGATATGTTTATGAATACAGATTATCCATAAATCTATAGAATTATTATTCATTTTTTCAATCTACCTGTAGTGTCTTGTCTTCAGCCATGTGTTTGTTTATATATTTATTGATGTTTCAGGTCTTTCGTGTATCCGTTTTTAATCCGTGGAGGAAAGCCCACCCCGTTTGCGTCGTTTGCTCTGGCGTTCGTTTTTTGCATTTATAATGGATATCTGCAAGTGAGATACCTGAGCCGGTATGCAGACTTCCCTCAGGGTTGGGTTTCACATCCCTGCTTCATCACAGGTGGGTAATGGAGTAGTGGCTTCTCTTCATGTATGCTGTCTGGAAAGGCAACGCTCGTGTGTGCGTAAAGTAGAGGACAGTCAGTTCCTGTTATCCATGCCACTGGTTACTGCGTAAACGTCTGTGCTAGTGAACAAGACAAATTAATGCCTTAGCCGCAGCCCTATATGAGTCAAATTGACAAGCTTTGGATAAAAGCAAGCGTAGTCGTAGCACATCCACTTCAAAGTTCAACGCGTTGTGCAGTCTGACGTGCTTTTCTGCTCAACATATCCGCAAAGAGTGCTTTGATTTCCTTTTTTTTTTTTTTTTTTTTTTTTGAGTTACGGTTTTAGCTGTGCTCAACTCATCCCACGCTTCTGGTAATTAGATCAGATGGCATTTTTATTCTCCTATGTACAAACCTCATTTATAACAGCAGTCTGCTTCTGGCTGGGGGCTGGGGGATATGATGAGGCTCGTGTGATGGATTTGTAATTAATTCATTTTCATACAGGCTCCTGTCTGTGGCTTCTCGGATGGATAATTAACCTTCATTCGGACCACATACTGAGGAACCTGCGCAGACCAGGAGAAACGGGCTACAAGATTCCCAGAGGTTAAGAGAGAGAGAGAGAGAGAGAGAGAGAGTTTTCAGTAAATTATGAATCAATATTTCTTGAAAAGAAACAGATGGATTTATGTGCAGTCAGAAACGATGACCGATGACATACATAGAATAACACTAAATGAACAGCTTGTTCATATCTCACATTACCAATCGAACTAAAAATCAGATATTCCAGGTATAAAACAACCTTTATGTAAAATACAAAATGAGTATGAATTCAATGATGCATTAATTTAGAATCTACAAAATAATTTTAAGAAGGACTAGGGGGTAGAAAATGTATTATTAATGTCCGTCCATCTATTCAGTTGCTGTGAAGAATAATGGTGGATCTGGCTATTGTTATACTGAGAGAACTATATTCTGATGTAACTCATCATGATATTTATAGTGTATCGCTCAGCCTTGGCTTAAACACGTGTAAAGGCATTATTGTCAGAGCTGCAGTTGGAGAAAATGAATCAAAAGCTTATTCGTTTTTTTTTTCTTTCAGATTTTTAGAATTGTACAGCACTGTGGGATAAATATATTTAGCGTATACTGAAATACAGAATGTCTTTTGTAGGTGGAGTGTTTGAGTATGTGTCC
Organism: Ameiurus melas; assembly: GCA_012411365.1. Classification (NCBI taxonomy): domain Eukaryota; kingdom Metazoa; phylum Chordata; class Actinopteri; order Siluriformes; family Ictaluridae; genus Ameiurus; species Ameiurus melas. The sequence continues at coordinate 20,742,231 of CM022765.1, forward strand.
GGTGCTAATTTTCTGGGTGAGATCGTGGAATGGGCTGGATTTGCTCTGGCTGCTCACTCTGTCCACAGTTTTGCCTTTTCTTTCTTCACCATCATCGTTCTTTCTAGCCGAGCCATCGCCCACCACAAGTAAGCTAAACCTGTATATAACACACGTGAAAATGTTGAATATTGTGGAAAAGTTATTCATTACACATGAAGTGAAATATTTCAAGCCTTTTTGTGTTTTAATCTTGATGATTACGGCGTACAGCTCATGGAAATCAAAAACCCAGTACTCGAAATATTCGAATGAAGAATTTCTAATACAGAAATGTCCTCATGACCTGAGAAGATCAGCGAATGAACTCAAAACACCTGCGAAGGTTTCCTGAGCCTTTAATCTCTCGGTCTGGGTCGGTACACACGACCACGATCACGGGGAGGATGAACATAAACGCTGCAGTTCATTCAGAAATCAAGGTCCCGGAGTCTGGAGGAAGAGTGGAGAGGAACAGAATCCACGTTGCTTGAGGTCCAGTGTGAAGTTTCCACAGTCAGGGATGATTTGAGGTGCCGTGTCATCTGCTGGTGTCGGTCCACAGTGTTTTCATATAGCACTTCACGCTTCCATCTGCTGATGAGCTTTACGGAGATGCTGATTTCCTTTCCCAGCAGGACTCGGCACCTGCCCACAGTGCTAAAATTACTAGTAACTGGATTACTGATAGTGGTGTTACTGTGCTTGATTGGCCAGCCGACTCTCCTGACCTGAACCCCATAGAGAATCTATGAGAGACACCAGACCCAACAATACAGACGAGCTGAAGGCCGCTATCAAAGCAACCTGGGCTTCCAGAACACCTCAGCAGTGCCACAGGCTGATCGCCTCCATGCCACGCTGCACCGATGCAGTAATTCGTGCAAAAGGATTAAAGCCCTGACGAGTACTAAGTGCATAAATTAACATACTTTTCACAAGGTCGACATTTCTGTGTTATAAATTCTTTCTTCGAATATTTTCAGATACCGGATTTTTGATTTCCATGAGCGGTACACCGTAATCATCGAGATTGAAACACAAAAAAGGCTTGAAATATTTCACTTTATGTGTAATGAATCTAGACTATATGAAATTCCACTTTTTGATTTTAAATACAGAAAAAAAATTTACTTTTCCACGATATTCAATTTTTTAAGATGCACCGGTGTGTATGTGTGTGTGTGTGTGTATTTATCAACCTCTATATGACTTCTCTAGATTCATTTCTTTTCTGGTTTCCCTACACTCACACTGGCAAATGACAACGCAACAATAGAATGCTCATATCTATGTGACACAGAGAAACAACTTTGGCAACAAGCGACATTTGGATTGAGATTTTTCTCAACTCTGTGCAAATTTGGTATGAAGCGGTAAAGCGACAAATCCAAACAATTCTTCCCCGCTTGCGTTTTCTTTGTTGTTTTTCTTCCCCTGCTTTCCCTAGTCTTGAATGCATACCCAGAGTGTTCATTTGTGTCCGATGGACATATATAAACACTGTAGGGTGTAAATTTCAACACTGTGGGTGTTAAATCAACACTCACAATGATTTTGCTGTGCACAGTTTAATGTACAAAAATGAAAGAAAACGGATATGTCTCATTACATATAGTATAATATTATGTACGAGACATTATAATGAAAAATAAAGTTTAAAAGCAAGTAGCAGAAGACATTTGTGACTCTGGTGAGTATATGACATGAGCTTGCTGTGTGAATGCATGGTTAGACTTGTGGGTTCGACTGTATATAATGGTACACCATCATAAGGAAATCTCAAATGGTTATAATCATTAAATGTATCCTATATCAATATAGACGATAGCATCCCAAACAATTATTTACTGAAGCAACTAGCCATTTTCAATATACAAGCTTTTAAAATATTTGTTAATACAGTTGTCGGCTCATAATTTTTTATACCGTTCCCCTTTTCCCCGTTCCATTCCTATATTAGTTAACTATGTTGATGCGGAGGCTCTGTTTGTGGCAAGACCATAATCACTTGTATCTATTTTTTGTCTTACAGGTGGTATCTTGAGAAATTTGACGATTACCCCAAATCAAGGAAAGCTCTGATTCCTTTTGTGTTCTGATGAAATGACCGTATCGCCCTTACCTACAATGAAGAACATCCAAACTTGTACTATATTATGACTATACTATAACTATAAACTTGTACTGTATCATGACTGTACTGTAGTATATAAGGAGATTTCTTATTACGTTGAAATGTTAAGCACCAGATCAAACCTGTCTAAGAATCGAAGCACTCACCACAGGCATTGCCAGTTAGTCCATTGTAAAATTGTAATTGTGCAGGAATAATAATTGAGTCACTGTAATTGAGTCACCGGTAAATAATTACACCTCAAGGCCTGAGTTTTGCATCTTGCCATGTGAACCGAGGCCAAAACAGGAGAGATGTACTCACACAAAAAACTAATCTTCAAAGGTTTCATATTTTATTACAAATCCTAAGTTCATTACAGCACATTACACACTTTTCTTCTCATCTGGTTAAGTAATATCCAGAAGTTTCATATACAGAAGTTTAATACAAGTTAGAAAACCTTTTTTTTTAGAAAAAAAGAGAGACTTACATTTTTTTTATTGGACTCAAACAGTGTTTAGTTGAGTAGGTCAAATAAAGTTTGTCTCTCAACCCTGAAAACCTCTATATTTCTAAAGTCGTCACTGGTTGGGCGAAAGAACAAACTTCAGTTGTTAAGATCAAACAAAAGATCTGCCTGTTTTTCACAGGAATATTACGACAGGGTCTGCCAAAATGCATTTCTTCAAAGTGCTACCATGCGGGCTGTAATTATGCTCTCTTATTACACTTGAACTCCAGCGATTGTCTGTCATAAAATGATCTAAGATAAAACCAGACAGGTTGTACAAAACAAAGGTTGTACTTTGCCAGTGCCAGGTTTGTGGTTCTGCCTGTCTGGGACAGGGCACACTGATACATGACTGGCCTTATCACTTTTTTCCCTTCTACCGCTGATTATTTCCACACTTTAATGGATTCAGCAACTGCAACGCAAAATCCTGCTTGTCTTTACGCCCTTTACGCCCCACTGCTGTTTTCACTAGTTGTTGGAATGGCCTGACAGCTTCTTCCCTGAGTACATCTGCTTTCCCAAATTGACAGAGATTTTGCACCCTCAGCAAGATCACCTATGATTGTGCTGGACACTTGGGCTGAATCGCCAACTAAGGACTAGCAGTCCAGGAAATACTTCTGAAGACATGGATGAATGTCTTGAACATGGGTCTTGTATGAGCTTGGAAGTGGAATTTGTTCTGTGAATTTTGGTCACCTCAGTGGTTGGATCCCATGTACCGCTCAGTTCCAACGATACATATTTTGCTTTTGGGACTGCCAAGCTGTGGCAAGTCTTCATCTACCCTAAATGTCTGTGTGTGGCAGCCGTTACAGTGCACCACAGCAGCATCATACATGGCATCTCGCTAAGGTCCTATAGGCTTATTACTGCCTTTCTAAACTGGGTGAAACACCTCTTCCTGCCATTGTCCTCTAGTAGCCCAGCTTGGAGCTTGGAACCTCCTCCTTGTGCTGGACTCCCTTAAGTAAGCACTGTCTCTGGAAACTTTCTTGCTAGTGATATCTTCACCTAAAAGAGTTGGGGAGTTACATGCTTGGGTGATATGCTTGCCTTGAATGCATTAGTGGCCAGATGACTTTGGGTTGAGTCCAGGTTTCCTGCCCAAGGTCATATCACCAAACTTTGTTAATCAGTCATTTGACCTTGAAGCCCTCAATCATTCTGCAGAGCATTCATTGCTGTTCCCAGTATGTGACTTGTGGTGTCATTTGGACCTGGCAACCATCAGATCCTTATACCAACTGTTTTTTTTTTGTTGTTTTTTTTTTTTTTGTTATGGTGGGAAGACACTTGTCTCCCCAGTGGGCCAGCCTTTCCTCAGACATCATCACCTTGGCCTCAAGACAGGCTGGATGTCCAGCCCCTACTATAACATGCCAGACTCCTTCTCATAGCCCTTGTTTAGAGGTGTGCTGATGCTACCTGGCCATGGCCATGCACTTTCTCCAGAATTTACACCTGTCCCAGTGGTGTGAGCAGGGCAGCCATTTCTGAACACCTTTCCAAGCATACATTGGTATACTATATGCGATCCAGGGGTTCCGCACCACAGCTTGTGGTTAGGATGAGTGAAATACATATGTAAATGTGGTTCTATGAATCTTGAACATTCTCCAGAGTTCACTGTAACTTGGAGTCTGTGCTTAGAGAGCTAATTGACAGGGTTCTAGGTGATGATTTCTGTATGGTGGATTAATAGTTATATAGAAGACCTTATGCAGGCAGAAGGTTATTAATCTGAAACAATGAAATGTTAAAGGATGGATAATTACAGTAACACATGGCGTAAAAGGAATCAAGACGATTGGGATGACTAATTAGCTTGAATACTCAAACAGTGATGTTGACAAATCTCGGCTTTTCCAGCTTGTGATGAATGGGAAATGAGTTTTAATTAATTTATCGAATGATGTGAAATGATTTTAAAGCTTGTATAAAATCAATCCTTCATTTTAATGGCAGCATAAAGACATAAAGGAAGCCTTTTCTGCAGCATCCTATAAAAGAAATGGATTGGCCCATTTCCACTATATCACTCTCTCGCTACAATCTAAGGCAATAGATGCAGAAAATGAACCAAGAGTCTTGAATGCATTTTACCCTGACAACAGCTCATTCACAGGGACATGGAGGGACAGATGATCTACAATGTACATAGTCCAAGGCAGTGGTTCTCAACCAGGGGGGTGAGATCTGAAGGGGGGCACAAATTGTTTTCAAGAGAAAAAAACCCAGACGGGGTACCAGTCGGGTACCCTGTGTATTCCTCCTCGCACCTCTCTCTGAGTCTTCTCTGTTCAGTGAGGGGCTGGGAGCCGGAGATTTAACAATGTCATGGATGACGCAAGGCGAATGCAATGCAACATGATTTACATGTAAAATAGTCCACGTTTTTACAGCCTAGTTCTCTTGTTCAAAGGAGTTATAGTGTTCAGAAACATTTTTGATAATTCATGTTACAGACCTTTTAAAAATCATAAAAGTTATGAAAAGTCATTTTGAAAAGTACAAAAGCAAGAAAAAAAATCTATCAATAACAGATATATATATATATATATAATATCTCATCTCCAGATTTATAATATTTTATATAGAATAGATAATCACTATACCTCCTCCAAAAAGGTTGGGTGGGGGTGGCATGCCACATGATATGGGAGACTTGGGGGGGGGGGCTTTAGTTACAAAAGGTTGAGAATCTAAGGCTAACGAAAAGGTATTAAAAAACGTTACTTAAAAAAGCATGTAATCTTTTATGTCTTCTGTGAGAAGTTTAAGATTTATGGAAGGAGTCTCCAGTGTCAGTGCTTTGTGACAGTAGGTTTTGTTTCGTCACAAGAGGGTCACAAGATTAATTATTACTTTGATTACAGCTGCTATAACATGATAACTTGTCTCAGGAAGGTTCTACAACATTGAATGTACCTAACAAACTGTTATTAATCATGCCATTAATAAATCGAAAATTGTAATCATTGGCAAATTAATGTTTACAAGGTATAAAATATTTTTATAAGAAAAGAATCCACTTTGATGTGGTGCCGTTGGTAATGTATCACAAAACCACAGGGTGTGCTCTTTTTTTTCTTTTTCTTTTTTATAACAGCATGCCCCATGGTGTTTTGTTTTTATTTTTACATGACAAATGTACATAATGATGAAATTTTGGGAAACAAATCTCTTTTAATTCAGTGGTTCTTCTTCCCCCCCATATATAAAGATATAGACCTACATTATCTTTAGAGTAATAAGCCTATTTTGCGATATTGTTAAAACCACATTTTATTGCTATGTAATCTGGAAAAAGTAGACACTGCATTTTGTTTATCAGTAATGAAGGGTCTCTGTCTCTGTGTGTATGTGTGTGTACGTGTACTTTTTAAATCTTGGTGGGGATTAAGTGTCCCCAGGAGGATCGGAATGTCTGACAATTTTGATCTTGTGAGTACATTTAGCTAGTCTCCACAAGGAAAATCTATTTTAGAAAAAAATATGCTTTTATTTATAAAACAATAAATCAGCTTGTCCAGGATTTCATGATTTTGTGATCGCAGAAATGATCGCAAAATCAAGGAAATGCTTCAACATTCATAGGCGCTTGCCATTTTTGAACATTATCGCAGATTTTGGGCCAAGACGCGTCATGAGACATGTCATCACAACGTGCATTCAGCCAAATCCCTCTTCGATTCGCGTGTCACGAATAGGAGCTAAAAGGTCTCATTTACCAACAAACATCACTGCGAAAAAAATGGCGGTTTCGCCAATTCAAGTAGTTTTCCACAGAGAACGCACAAACAAAAAGCCGCGGTAAAATCAAGCATTTTTGGCCACAACTTTCACAAAAATTCTCAGCGAAATCGTGTACAGACTGAATAATAATTATGTCAAAGAAAGGTCCTTGAAAGGATACAGTAGTAAAACAAATGTGTGTGCGCTCATGTTTTGAAATCTTGCGGATCAAGTGTTCACACAAGGGTAGAAATGTCTCACTATTTTGATCTTGCGAGGACAAGGAAAAAAAATTTATTTTATAAAAAAAAAAATAATAAAAAATAAAAAAGCCCCCCAAAATTATTTTAGTTTGAGGTTTTATTTAGCTGAAGGCGTGTTTTTAATTAGCAATGCTAACAATGTCAAAGAAGGGTCCTCACAAAGCTAAGACGACTTTAAAAAAAAAAAAAAGCATTTTTAAATCTTGGTGGGGATCAAGAAGGATAGGAATGTCTGACTATTTTGATTTTGTGGGGACCAACCAAATGTTCTCACAAGATCAAAATAATCTGACATTCCTATCCTTCATGATCCTCACCAAGATTTAAAAATTCGATATAAGTTGTCAGCTTTGTGAGGACCCTTCTTTGATTTTAGAAAGAAAAAGACCCAAAAAAATAGTTTCTGAAGTTTTATTTAGGTGAAGGCATGTTGTTAATTGGCAATACTAACAATGTCAATGGAGGGTCCTCACAAAGATACTAAGACAACTTTGTGTGTGTGTGTGTGTGTGTGTATGTGTGCGCACGCGCACGCATTTTGAAATAGGATAGGAATGTCTGACTATTTTGATCATGTGAGGAAATTTGGTTGGTCCCCACAAGGGGAAAAAACTGCTATTTTACACACACACACACACACACACAAATTATACCATTATTTATATTAAAAAAATTATAAATGTAAAAAAACGAAAAAAGAAAGAGCCAAAAAAATAAATTCCCTTTAGTTTCTGAGGTTTTATTTAGGTGAAGTCGTGTTAATTAATAATATTAACAATATCAAAAGGAGGGTCCTCACAAAGCTAAGACAACTTGTTTGTGTGTGTGTGTGTGTGTGTGTGTGTGTGTGTGTGCGCGCTTTAAAAATGCCCGTGCTTGGTGTGGAACTCCTCAGGCTTGTTCAAAGGGACTGATGGGAGGGTCGCCATATTGGATCCACTGCCTCACAGGCCGAGAGGAACAAACGGCCACCTGATTGGTCCTCACTGCTCGGCTCTTGAGCTCGCTCTTATTCTCACTGTAACCGTGGGTCGTGCTGAACGCGCTCTCGGGCTGGAGGACGTTCTCGGAGGACCCGGGACGGCTGGGTGTGTGTGTGTATGTATGTATGTTGTTTTAAATTATTATTATGATGATTACTTCAATCCTGGGTGGATAAGCTAGCTACAACCAAAAGTGAGCTAAGCTAGTTGAATTTGAATGGATCCGAGGGTCGCCTGGATTCAGCCGGAACAGAAGGGACCTGCTAATGCGTTATGGATGCATGTGTGGGAGACGTCTCAGGGAATCCGGGCTAACTCTTCTCACCATCACCGCCAACAACAACAACCACCACCACCGCAGCAGCAGCACAGCGAGCCTGGGTGTTCATCATCATCATCATCATCATCATCCAGCACCCACCACCATCCTCCTCCTCCTCACCACAGCAATGCCAACAGCACTAATATCCGGAGCTCCTTCGCGACGTTATCGATCAACAACAACAACAACGTTAGCTCCGCGTCACCTCCTCTGAACGCCAGAGAGATGGCTCCCACTGAGACGGGCTCTCGGTCTGCTCCGAACCCGCTCCCGGACCCGGACCGCTCCTACTCGGATTCCTCTTCCGCCTCAAGGGCTAACGAGACCAACAGAAACCGCGTGTGTCTCACTTTCAGCGAACTGAACAACGTCAACCAAAATCACCTCGATAATCATTACCACCATCATCACCATCATCCGCGATATTCCCATCCGGAACCGCAGCCGTATTTCCAGCAGAACTGCATGAAGCGCTACCCGGTCACCCCGGGACTGAACAACCACAATAACCACCTCCACCACCCGGGACGGAGGAAACACGAAAATAAAGCGAGCACGTACGGGATAAACTATCTCCTCTCCACCTGGACTAACGGCAATCATGTCAGTCCGGAGACCCTGTGGAGATCCAGGACCTACAGCCCAGGACTGAACGGGTGAGCGCGCAGGACCCGCTCCCCCTCCACTCGGACGCCCGTCGCGTCCTGCTTCTGTTCATCTGTTTGTTTACTTCCTGTTGTTATTTACAGCGTGTCGGGGCGCGTGAGCCGGTTCGGTCCGTCGCTTAGCAAAACTAGCTAGCCGTCATTTTTTTTTTTTTACCTCAGTTTAAACTCTGCCCACGAGGTTGTTTTTGTTTTTTTTTTGTTTAGTTTTTTCCTCCCTTTTAATTAAACGGATGCAAATTCTCTCTTTTTAAAAGGCTTCGTATGTTTTTAGAATGGGTGTTGAAACGAAATAAACACACCAACGTGCTAGAATTCCGAGGAGATACTTGCTAGTAAAGCTAACGGGTTCAGCTAACGGGGTTTAGCTAATGATGATGCTTCTGCAAAGCAGTTCTCACGCGCGCGAGGGGAATGTGGTTTATTAGATCATGTGGAATATCTCCATCAAAGGTACACACACACACAGTCATTCTTTATTTTGTGTTTATTTCCCCCACATTTTATTATTATTATTATTATTATTATTATTATTATTATTATTATTATTATTAATCATCATCACAACTCTGGAATGACACAAATGGAGCGATGGGAATTGTGTTGGGATAAATAGAATAAAAAGAAGAAGAAAAAAACATGTTCTTGGCGTCTCCTGACACGATTTCTTGAGGAATCCCTTTTTAAGATGAGATGCCTTTTAAACAGTATTAAAGGAGTTCACACCTAGGGGAATATTTCACTCTGAGTCATCTGTGTGTATATATATATATATATATATATATATAATTAATTTTGTAAATCAAATGTTAGTTTTCTAACGAAAGAAATTAATTCGTCGGCACAATTTATATATATATATATATATATATATATATATATATATATATAGTGTGTGTGTGTGTGTGACACCGATTTCAAACATTTAATCATCTGCCTTCAGGTCAAAGTCTTTTAAGATCACGAGAAACGTTTCTCATTTCAGTCGAGTGTTTTTTTGTTTGTTTGTTTGTTTGTTTGTTTTTTCTGCATTTTTATCTCTGTCAGCTGGACACCGGATAACTGCCTCGTTGACTCAACCGACATTTTTGGTATTTGAGCACAATTTTTTTTAGAAAACTGTATAGGGAACTGTGTGCTGAGAGAGCGAGAGGAACTAATAGATTACTGAGCAATTTGATAAGGTTATGATCTTTTTATTTTTTTTTTCCCAGATTGAATGTCACGCCGCTGCAGGTGGTTCCATGTGGCACGGCTTTCTATCAGTACGTTTACATGGACAACGATAATCCGATATGAACCCGATACTCTGATTAAGGAACTGGCATGTAAACAGCGGTTATTGGTGATCTTAATCCGACTAAAGTAATTCTCGAAGTAAACACAAATGGAATTAAGACGTGTGATCATGTACACACCTTAATCAGACTATTAACGTCATGTGAGAGTTTTCACCGCATTTTGTGACCGGACACGTACACACACCTCATACTTACCTAGTATATAGTAGGCGAGATACATGTATCTAAGCTACTATATAGACGGTAAGTACGCGGTTTGGGACGCACAAGCAGTCGTCTATTTGCACGTACAGCATGACTAATAATTAACCGCACTTGAAGCGTTCGTAATATTAAAAATAAAAACACCCAAAACTGTATACAGTTCCATAACGAAGACCAACTGTATGTCGACACGTGAAATTCTGGAGTGACGGCGTGGCGCGGTGACGTACTGACATGTGCCGTTAATCCATCTATATTCTCTAACGTGAATATGACAGAAATATTCTAAAAGCGACTCATGTAAACACCTTAATCAGAATATTGTCTTATTCAGGATAAGGTCAATAATTCGATTACTGCTGTCCATGTAAACGTAGTCTCTGTCAGAGAAGCAGATCAACAGGGCTCAAAACGTTGAGTGGAAATGCTGCCTGTGTAAATAATGTTGAATTCCTTTGACTCACGTCCACAGTCTGTCTAAACATGTATACCGATCAATTAAACTGTACACAGTTCCCTATACAGTTTTCAAAAGAAATTGCGTTCTCTTACCAAAAATGTCGGTTCGTGTAGGTTTTTTTTTTTGGTTTGTGCACTGTAGGGTTAAATATCAAAAATCTGAAAGGTGTGCATTGTACCTGACATGTTCATGAACACTTTACAGTTGGTTTTGTGATTGTCGTTCTTTACAAATGCTATCGCGCTTTAAATTATGGTATATGAGCCCATTCGGTAGTGAAATACGACCCCAATTCCAAAAAAGATGGAACGCTGTGTAAAATGTCAAATAAAAGCAGAATGCAGGGATTTGCAAATCTCATAAACCCATCTGTTATTCACAATAGGACATAGAAAACATATCAAATGTTTAAAGCGAGGAAATGGACTGTTTTAAGGGGGAAATATGGTAATTGTGAATTTGATGGCCGCAACACGTCTCAAAAAAGTTGGGACGGGGCCGTGTTTACCATTTGTGTAGCATTCAATCTTCTTTTAACAACAGTCCGTGTACGTCTGGGAACTGGAGACCAGTTGCTGGAGTTTTTGGGAGAGGAAGGTTGTCCTATTCGTGTGTGATGCAGGATTCTAGCTGCTCAGCAGTCCTGGGTCTCGATTCATGATGCGTCAAATGTTTTCAATCGGTGAAAGGTCTGGACTGCAGGCAGCACCCGGACTCTTCTACTACGAAGTCATGCTGTTGTAATAGATGGAGTATGTGGTATGTGGAGCATTGTCTTGCTGAAATATACAAGACCTTCATCTGGATGGAAGCAGATGATGCTCTAAAACCTGTATATACCTTTCAGCATTGATGTCTTTCCAGATGTGCAAGCTGCCCGTTCCATAGGCACTAATGCACCCCCATACCATCAGAACTGAACTGAGCGCTGATTAAAAAAAAAAAAAATCAGATGGTCCCTCTCCTCTTTAGTCCTCTTTAATTTAAAGGACGCGGCGTCCATGGTTTCCAAAAAGTATTAAAAATTTCGATTCATCTGACCACAGAACAGTTTTCCACTTTGCCTCAGTCCATTTTAAATGAGCTTTGGCCCAGAGAAGATGGCAGCGTTTCTGGATCATGTTCACATAAGGCTTCTTCTTTGCATGATAGAGCTTTAACCAGCATTTCTGGATGACACGGCGAACTGTGTTCACAGACAATTAGTTCTGGAGGTGTTTCTGGGACCATGCAGTGATTTTCCATTAAAGAATCAAAGCTGATTGAATGCAGTGCCGCCTGAGGGCCCGAAGATCACGGACATTCGATATCGATTTTCACCCTCGTTCCTTGCGTGCGGAGATTTCTCCAGATTCTTGGAAACGTTCGATATTATGTCCTGTAGATGATGAGATTCACCCTCGTCCCTTGACTTGCGTCAAGGAACGTTCTTCTGAAATTTTTCCATAAATTGTAAGCGCAGTTTTTCGCAGATTGCTGAACCTCTGCCCGTCTTTATTTCTGAAAGTCTCTGCCTCTCTGAGATGCTCTTTTTATACCCAACCATGTTCCTGACCTGCTATCAATTTCAAAAAAGATAAACGGTACATTTTCCTCAGTTTAAACATTTGATACGTTTTCTATGTTCTATTGTGAATAACATGGGGTTTATGAGATTTGCGAATCCTTGCATTGGGGGTGGGGATTCATAAAATGAGGATGATGGATTTTATCATCGAGATTAGACTGAACAGATGGATGTGACTATTTTTAAAAGAGCTTGATTCACAGCCTTTGAAGTCTCTTAACACCGAGGAACTTCTGGATAGTTCCATGTGCGCATCGACGACACCAGTGTATGCGTTTTGGCCCACGTTTTTAACGTTCAGCACTTTTCTGTAACTCTTCGTTCAACAAGAACCGTCTGTCCTACGCGCAGCCCTTTCAGCAGATGTGGTCAGTCAAACATTGCAAGCGCTAGTGAAGGGTGGAGTGTAGGAGGTGTTTGCTGATGGTGTATTCTGCGTCTTCTTTTCCTTCATGCTGCATGCGTAGACTGCCTGCTAGATGGTCTTTTTGAATAATCACAGCTAGTGCGTGTTTGTCTTGCTGGGGTTGTTTTTTGGTAAACCCCGACGAAGGTGTTTGCATCAGTCACGTCTGAGCAAAGCGCAGTGCTGTGATGATAACTCATTGGTGGGGTGATTTTTCCTTTTGCCCAAGGCTTCATGAGGAGATCATAGACTTCTACAACTTCATGTCACCTCGACCCGAAGAGGCCACCATGAGGCAAGAGGTAGTCGACCGTATCGAGTCCGTCATCAAGGAGCTGTGGCCAAGTGCTGACGTGAGTGAAACGACGGCTTACTTACTGCGCACGGTCGCACGGTATAACTTTTAGCTGCCAGATATTTTCGAATGCCGTTTTTGACTCCTCTCAAGCCGTTAAGGCTTGTTTCATGTGATGGGGCGTGGTGTTCTTGGAAAACAATCCACAACAGGGTGGTGTGAAACAAAGCACAGTGTTTTATTTCTCTTATACAACAGCCATTTGCCAATGATCATCATACTTAACCAAAAATGGATAAAAAAATAAAAAAATTTTATGTTTGCTGTTGTGGAATATTTGGGAAACATGTTAATCCCTGTTTCTATTTGTATTATAGAAAATATTTTTAAAAATCTCTCTCTCTCTCTTTTTGTCCTGGTGTAAACCTTACTGAACATTTTAACACTGGAGACTGGATGCAACTATTATTTATTTATTTAAATTAAATCTTCTTTGTTCTTTCTTTCTTGGGTCTATCTATCTATCTATCTATTTATTTATTTATTTAGATACTCTGTTCTTGAGTGTTTTGGTCCAGACACTTTTGTTCATGTGAATTCTTTTAAAGGATTTTGGAAATAAATGCGTGTGGGAGAAAGCCAGCTAGCAGTCCGGAGCAGCCGCTTTAAATTAAGGCTCTGAAGCAGAGAAGCGTATTTGATTATCTATCTATCCATCTATTTATTACACGTTCCCAAACACCAGACGTCTTCACGTTGCCTCTCCAGCCATCTTGAGTTTGATCCATGTTCTCAGTCGGATGTCTGGAGCTCGTCCTTGTGCACTGAACATTAGATGAACACCTTCTGGTTGCGCCAGCAACCACACTAGGTGGCCTCATGGCGCTTGCGTATTCGGTCTGAAGGAGGTATAAAGAGTAAAAGTCTTAGACGGGGCGCAGCTTTTAATCGTATTAATGAATTTACACCTTCCAGGATGTTTGTGTTTTTCATTTCTTCTCTCCGTTTGTGCAGGTTCAGATATTCGGCAGCTTTAGCACTGGACTCTACCTCCCAACCAGGTGAGTTAGTGTATACGTGCTCTCTCTCTCTCTCTCTCTGTCTCTGTCTCTCTCTGTCTGTCTCTGTCTGTCTCTCTCTCTCTCTCTCTGTCTCTCTCTATCTCTCTCTGTCTCTCTCTATCTCTCTCTGTCTCTCTGTCTCTCTCTCTCTGTCTCTCTCTCTCTGTCTCTCTGTCTCTGTGTCTCTGTCTCTGTGTCTCTCTCTCTCTCTGTCTCTCTCTGTCTCTCTCTCTCTGTTCTCTCTCTCTCTCTCTCTCTGTGTCTCTCTCTCTCTCTCTCTGTGTCTCTCCCTCCCTCTGTGTGTCTCTGTCTCTCCCTCTCTCTCTCTCTCTCTCTCTCTCTCTCTCTCTCTGTCTCTCTCTCTCTCCTCATCTGTCTCTTTCTCTCTGTCTGTGTGTGTGTCTCTCTCTCTCTCTCTCTGTCCTCGTCTCTCCCTTTCTCCCTCCCCCCTCTCTCTCTCTCTCTATCTATCTCTCTCTCTCCCTGTGTCTGTGTGTGTCTGTCTTCTCTCTCTCTCTGTGTCTCTCTCTCTCATCTGTCTCTTTCTCTCTGTCTCTGTGTGTGTGTCTCTCTCTCTCTCTCTCTCTCTCTCTCTCTCTGTCCTCGTCTCTCCCTTTCCCCCCCCCTCTCTCTCTCCTTATGTCTCTTTCTGTGTCTCTCTCTCCTCGTCTTTCTTTCTCCCTCCCCTGTCTCTGTCCCTCTCTGTCTGTCTCTCCGCCCGTCTCTTTCTCCTTCTCTCTCTCTCTCTCTCTCTCTCTCCGCCTCTCTTTCTTGCATGCTCTCTCTCTCTGTCTCTCTCCCCGTCTCTCTTTGTCTCTTTCTCACTCTCATTTTTCTCTCTCTCTCTCTCTCTCTCTCTCCCCGTCTCTCTTTGTCTCTTTCTCACTCTCTCTTTCTCTCTCTCTCTCTGTCTCTCTCCCCGTCTCTCTTTGTCTCTTTCTCACTCTCTCTTTCTCTCTCTCTCTCTCTCTCTGTCTCTCTCCCCGTCTCTCTTTGTCTCTTTCTCACTCTCTCTTTCTCTCTCTCTCTCTCCCCATCTTTTTGTCTGTCTCTCTCTCTCTCTTTCATGCAGCTTGTCATATCACTAAGAAAGCATAAAGTCGTCTATACAGAAAGCATCACCACATCAATGGTTCGATATTGTTCTTGTAATTAACAGCTCTTTGTAATGAATCAGTTTCTTCTTAGCCTCAGCCTCAATTTTCAGACCACACTGGAAAAGATTAATTGTGTAGCAAGGTGTAAAGTGTCTGAAATGCTATGGATTTTCTCCCAGCACTACTAGTGGTGTATTATTATGAATCTTTTTTTGATTACTTGTGGTTTGTAAACTCTTAAGCAACAGCATTATCCTCATACGTGAACTGGGATGGATCGGCTGATGGGACATTCTGCGTAGCGCTAACGTGAACCTTTTTGTGTAGTATCTTGCTGCTGTAACATCTCTGAAAGGATTCAGCTGGGTTTGTTGATGTTGTCTGTTCTCAGTGACATTGACTTGGTGGTGTTCGGGAAATGGGACAGACCCCCCCTGCAGCAGTTGGAGCAGGCCCTCCGGAAAAATAACGTGGCCGAGCCATGCTCTATCAAAGTACTTGACAAAGCTACGGTGAGGGACACACACACACACGTCCACCCGTGACGGACCTTCCCCTCACTGGTGATTTTCTAAAGCCGTCTTTTGGTTTCTAAAGGTACCAATTATTAAACTGACCGATCAGGAAACTGAGGTCAAAGTGGACATCAGTTTCAACGTGGAGACTGGAGTCAAAGCCGCCCGCTTCATCATGGACTACGTGAAGGTAAATTTGATTTATGTTTAAAAATAAAAAATTCCTCCCCGTCATTTAATTCAGCAACGCTTACAAGTACAACATTCAAATCGATCGATCGTAAACCCGAGGTTCTCGATCGAAGGAAATGTCAAATTTGCGTTTCCGCGTTCGTCGTTAATAGCGCCATCTTCAAAAATTCTGAGAACAGATCCCACGCTTCAACGTTCACGCCAATACCACCACTCCATAGCGCTCGTCACATGTTTACACGACTGGACAGTCTAATGTAGCAGCCTTGGGTATTTAGCATCATGGTTTGGGTGAGGAAAGCGGCATGTACAGACACTAGGTTCCATTTAAATATTTTAAGAAGAGACGCGCCGATAACAGATAGTTTAGAAACATCCGATGATCAGGGCCGATTATATCCTGTCAATCAAAAGAGGGCGGGAAAACACCTGGAATTCGTGCTGTGTGTAAAGATGTGTCTTCTGTGGAATGACGACAAAACTGCAGTTTGTAATCTTCCAATTTTACACCACAAGTGAGCTGCAGTGAAGCGGGAGTTTCCGCGTCGAATTTATTTTTAAAGCGCCAGTACTCCGTTGAGAGATTTAAATGAAGATGAGTTGACAAAATATTAATTGCACAGAAAAATGTGCGTGTATGTCTCGCACTTCTTCTTCTTCTTCCTGTCTGGAATCGGTGCCAAAACGTTCCTGCTGCTCTGAACAGATGGATCGGTCTCATGTGAAATAAGTCTCTTCTCGCAGTGTGTGTGGATTTCCGAAACGTGTTTTTTATTACTTTTTTTCCCCTTCTCTTCCATCTTTACCAGAAATATACCGTGCTGCCTTACTTGATCTTCGTACTGAAGCAGTTCCTCCTGCAGAGGGATCTGAACGAGGTCTTTACTGGAGGCATCAGCTCCTACAGCCTCATCCTGATGGTCATCAGCTTCCTGCAGGTCGGTACATGGGGTGTATGCCGAGCCGTTTATTACAAATCCAACTATACTAAGGGTTTCCGAGTCGTTTTTGTTGTTTACCGAAAGTGGGGACTTTTTTTTTTTTTCCGTAAATAATAAACCGGTTTGGTCCTCGTAACTCCGGTGAAGGGAAATCGTAAAGCTGCAGCATACAGAGACGTTCTCTAGAGCAGTGGTCCCCAACCCCCGGGCCGCGGACCGGTACCGGTCCGTGGGTCATTTGGTACCGGGCCGCACAGAAAGAATAAATAACTTACATTATTTCCGTTTTATTTATTATCTGGGTCTGAACGATGTTTTATTTTGGAAAAAAAAAATGACCGGATTCTCTCCGTTACATCCGTCTATGACTCACTCTAGACGTATGTCAAGACGCTTGTCCCGGTCACGTGATACGGTAAGCGTTAGGGGGCAGAGCGGATGTCACTCATGTTATGTTGTTGGCGTGATCTTACTAGGACACTGCTAATAAAGTTGCGATTTCACATTGGATTCATGTTTATTATTATATATATTTTTTTAAATTAATAAAACCCCAGTTTTTATGCCGGTCGTATCATTTTATTTTGTTGTATTTATCCGCCACACCTTAAAGGCCGGTCCGTGAAAAATATTGTCTGATATTAAACCGGTCCGTGGCGCAAAAAAGGTTGGGGACCGCTGCTCTAGAGTTGTGTGCTTCCAGCTTCGGGGAAGAACCGCATACGGGTGTGATGCTCGGGTGTCCACATACTTCTGGCTATACAGTGTAAAACCTTGAATAATGAAAACTTTTTGTCTTTTGCTTCGGTTCAATTTTGTAATTCATTCCGATGGTTATTTTCTCTGTAGTCGCAACGCCGCGTTGTCCAACGTCCAATCGGTTCACAGTTAGTCAAAGGAAACCGCATAACCAGGTGTTGGAGTTAGCTTGCTTTTTAATCTGCCAAAATAGCTAGCATGTAGCAACAAAAGTCAAACGACTCATTTTCACAGTGGCTTATTTCACTTGTGTCTCAACTAGTTCGGGTTTGAAGCTTTATAGAGGGTGTCCCGAAAGTGTCCGTCCGTAAAGGAATATGTTCGCCAGAACCACGTCGGTTGTGCCTTCGTCAGCGGATGTTCGTGGACGTCCACGTCTCGGTCGGTCTTTTTGATTCTGTTAATAACCGCGCTTCCCGTTGAAGTCCATCGCAACCTCGCGACAGCTTCCCGATCCTGCCATGAAAACGATTTTTCAGTATATGCAATATAAATTCAATACGATTCAATTCCTCTATGTATGGAGAAATTTTCGAACACTGTATTACAACTTCTACAAAACAAAATACTGGGCACCCACAACAGCGTAGACGTGGAGTTAAAATGCAGTTTACGGCAGCGGAGTCAGACGTGTAGACCTCGCTTTGCGTTTACGTTCTTCTCTAATCGGTCAACTCGTTCTTGTGCCGTAGCTCCACCCCCGAATCGACGCCAGGAATCCCAACATGAACCTCGGCGTCCTGCTGATCGAGTTCTTCGAGCTGTACGGCCGCCATTTTAACTACCTGAAAACGGGCATCAGGATCAAGAACGGCGGTGCCTACATGGCCAAAGAGGACATCATGAAAGCCATGAGCAACGGCTACAGGCCGTCCATGCTGTGCATCGAGGACCCTCTTCTTCCGGGTGCTGCTTTTAAACTTGTCTGCGCTCCACATCTCCCGTTACATCACATCACATAGAGCATTTTTACCATCCCCCCAAGAGAGTATAATGATGGTTCATGCTGGGCAAAGAGAGGGCTGTGTCCAAGTTAATGATAATGTGGCCTGCTCCAACTAGTGCATTCTTTCTTAAAATACACCATGCCAGATGGTGTACTGTACAGCGCACACACACACACACACACACGCGCACACACGCACACACACCATGCTATGCAATAGCGATGTTTCACATCAGAGAGCCTGTCCTTGTTTTGCATATGGTAGGTCTTGTTAATTTAATGGTTTTAATAAAAAAAAAATCAAAAATAAACACACGAGCTGAGGATCAGGTACACTATACTATACACTATACTATACACTATATACTAAACACTACACTAGTTCGCATGTTCGCCTCACACCTCCAGGGTCCGGGGTTCGAGTCCCACCGGGGCCATGTGTGTGTGGAGTTTGCATGTTCTCCCCGTGCTGCCGGGGTTTCCTCCGGGTACTCCGGTGTCCTCCTCCAGTCCAAAGACATGCATGGTAGGCTGATTGGCGTGTCTAAAGTGTCCGTAGTGTATGAATGGGTGTGTGAATGTGTAGGTGATTGTGCCCTGTGATTGGCACCCTGTCCAGGGTGTACCCCGCCTTGTGCCCAATGCTTCCTGGGATAAGCTCCAGGTTCCCCGCGACCCTGAAAAGGAGTAAGCGGTAGAAGATGGATGGATGGATAGATAAACCCTACACTATATACACTAAACACTCCTCATGAGACTGCCGACGTTCTGTAACTCTGGGTTTTTGTTGAGGGAATCTATGTATTCAATTCCGTTTGTTTCTGTATAATGATTTTAACAACAGCAAAACTGTTTGTTGGCCGACAGGATTTTCCCACTGGCTTTTAGATTATTGCGGAACGTGAGCTCTGTGACCAACAAAGGTTTATGATTCGTACACGTTCTGTTCAATCAAGATAATCTGCACAAATGAACACCGCCTTTGTGCATTTATGCAGCTTAAATACAATCTCAAGAAGTAAAGAGAAAGGAAAGTTAGGATATAAACGAGCTACGTCACGTGACTTCGCATGACGTTACTGTTGCTAAGCTTATGATGTCATAGAATAAAACCTTTAACACACTACAGACCTTATTTCCGGCATTTAACCAAAAACCCATTGACTCCGGGACGACGGAACCGGAAAACGAGCTCGCTTCTGGGTTTTAGGACTCGTTCCTGCTGCGCTCCGTAGTCATTAGCAACAGCATTGAGGAGAATGTTCAGTTTGAGTAGATAAGATCTCTGAAGAACAGTCCTGGGATGAGCACAGGGACGGTCTTTATGATTACAGAAGTACACGTCTACGCAGGATGAACTGATTTCTAATCATGATTTTATCCCCTCGAATGTTGTACGTTTGTTTTTTCTTTCTGCTTCAGGTAACGATGTGGGCAGGAGCTCGTACGGAGCCATACAGGTGAAACAGGTGTTTGACTACGCCTACACCGTCCTCAGCCACGCGGTGTCGCCTCTCGCAAACTCCTACCCCAACAAGGACAGCGACAGGTGACGCAAACGCACCCTCACGCTCCTCTTTTTGCACGTGTCCAGCGTCACATTTAAGAGAATAACTCGCACCTTTTGTTTCTGTGTGTTCGTAATCCGTTTCCTTTTTCTTTCCTTTTTTTTTTTTTTTGATTGTTTTTTTTTGCTACAGCACTTTGGGACGTATCATCAAAGTCACCCAGGAAGTGATCGACTACAGGGAGTGGATCGTTAACAAGTGGGGAAGCAAGCAAAGCGAGAGGAATAACGGTAACGGCTTTTTTTTTTTTTTTTTAAAGGAGAGGAGGAACCATGAACGCTTTTTATCTCCTCTCAGCAGGAGGAAAAAAGGTTCAGGGTGACTGCGAGTCCGAGTGAGGAGACTCTGTCGGTATCGCCCAGCCGCAGGTTCATTAAAATGCTGATCAGGGCAGTAAATCGAATTGGGTGCTCTGCAGCATGTCAGCTGTCTCCACAAGAGGTGGAGGAGTGCGTATCGCTCACTCAGCAGTACTAGCCAGACTTCCCCTTAACGAGCGTAAATATGACTGACGGCTTTTATTAAGGGGGACGTTTTGAGACGTGTGCGAGTGAGACATCTGGGACAGCAGCTATGGGGAAATGTTAGGACACCCAGAAATTTGCACGAATTATATAGAACGCTTATCTTCCCATGACGGTGAACATCGGTCTTCTTGAGCTGAAATATGTTCTTGAGCGCTACATGCAAAAAAAAAAAAAAAAAAAAAACCTGAGTATTATTATATGGAATATATTCCATGAAATACATCTATGGAGAGAGGGAAATGTAATGTGCGTTAAATACACACCCCTAACGTATTAATCGATCCGAATTCTATTGCAAGTTAAGCATTTGTGTACAAAAAGCAAACTGTAATTCCAGAGAGGAAAAACAAACACGTAAGCAGATATAACAATCGCACATGTTGAAATTTTGTTCTTTCTTTTGTTTTTTTTTTCTTTTTTTTCCTCAATTAATTTTAGAATGAAGTCCGTGAGTACAACAGCATAAATAGAGGAGAAACAAAAAAATCAGCCAAAAACAAACAAAACTGGTATTGCATGCGATGATGTGAAGTGTACAGTAGGTGTGAGGTGGTGTTGTGCTTGAACATCTCTTTTCAGTATGTATAGAGATATATACGGGTGTATAAATGTGTGTGTGTAAGGCAAGCTGTAGAATAAAGAAGTATGTATGTGTGTATGTGTGTGTGTGTGTGTGTGTATATATAAATAAATAATATATATATATATATATATATATATATATAATATACACAGTGCCTTTCGAAAGTATTCGGCCCCCTTGAACTTTTCAACCTTTTGCCACATTTCAGGCTTCAAACATAAAGATATAAAATTTAAATTTTTTGTGAAGAATCACCAACAAGTGGGACACAATTGTGAAGTGGAACGAAATCTATTGGATATTTTAAACTTTTTTAGCAAATAAAAAACTGAAAAGTGGTGCGTGCAAAATTATTCGGCCCCCTTTACTTTCAGTGCAGTAAACTCACTCCAGAAGTTCAGCGAGGATCTCTGAATGATCCAATGTTGTCCTAAATGACTGATGGTGATAAATAGAATCCACCTGTGTGTAATCAAGTCTCTGTATAAATGCACCTGCTCTGTGATAGTCTCAGGGTTCTGTTGAAAGCGCAGAGAGCATCATGAAGACCAAGGAACACACCAGGCAGGTCCGTAATACTGTTGTGGAGATGTTTAAAGCCGGATTTGGATACAAAAAGATTTCCCAAGCTTTAAACATCCCAAGGAGCACTGTGCAAGCGAACATTTTGAAATGGAAGGAGTATCAGACCACTGCAAATCTACCAAGACCTGGCCGTCCCTCTAAACTTTCAGCTCAGACAAGGAGAAGACTGATCAGAGATGCAGCCAAGAGGCCCATGATCATTCTGAATGAACTGCAGAGAACTACAGCTGAGGTGGGAGAGTCTGTCCATAGGACAACAATCAGTCGTACACTGCACAAATCTGGCCTTTATGGAAGAGTGGCAAGAAGAAAGCCATTTCTCAACGTTTGGTGTGACGTTTGGTGTGTCTCCCAGGTGGCTTGTGGCAAACATTAGACGAGACTTTTTATGGATATCTTTAAGAAAGACAGGACAGTAGGGCAGGACATTAGGGCACACAGCCAGGACCCAGCACTCTGCTGCATCTTCTAACTGGTTTATTTTCTCTTACGGCAGCTCTGACAGTAGTTCCAGGTGCAAATCACAGGTTTACACGAAAGCACTCGTTCTGATACATAATCGTTTCTATAGTAACAGCTATATAGTGTGTGTGTGTGTGTATATATATATATATATATTTTTTTTTATTATTTATTTATTTAAACAAGTTTGTGTTTTTTTTTTAAAAGGCATGTTAGCGTTTTTGGGTAAAAAATAAACCCTCTAAAACAGGACAGTCCGCACTTTGAGGGTATGACGGTGTAGAACGTACAGTACTCGATCAACAGGAACTGTGAATGTCCCACCGTATTAAATGTAACTATAAACAGATGGAAAAAATACTACAGGTCATAGTTAAAAAAAAAACTAAAAAGTGCAATCGTTGGCAAATTAACGGTGCATGTGTGGTGTAAAGGGAATAAAACATCCCGCTTTTCATTGTTTTCCTGGAGCACCTTGCTCTGTCATGAAATGTTCCTTACTTATTAAGACTTGAGTGCAGCTCTAGTGAGCAAGTTGCCGAGTCTGATGTTACGGAGTGAGAGGTGGCTTTTAAGGATGAAGCCTGTTTCTGATTGGAACGTTTGGCGTGTCCTCGAACAGGTCCTGCTCATAAAGACTCGGCGGAGCAGGCGGACTCGAGCGCTCTGCGCAGCGTCGGAGCGGAGGAGCAGCAGCAGCAACTCCAGAGAAACTCTGCATCTCCTCACAGCGCCGACTCTCCCATGTCTCTGTCCAGCCCTCAGCAGCACTCGTCTGCTTCGTCTCTGTCAGGCAGCGACATCGTAAGCGTTACACTCCTGTCCTACTCAACACACCTGCACCCATCATCGTTTATCTTCACATTTCGATTTTAGACTGTACACACCACCGCTCAAAAGTTTGTGGACCCTCGGCTGAATCGTGTTTCTCGTGAGCTTAAAAACCTGTTGATCTGAAGGCGTGTGATTTAAACGTGTGAAATCGGGGTCGCAGACAAAAACATATAATTGGTCCAACGTATTCATTTCTTTCATTAGAAATCTAACATTTTATTTGCAAAAAAATATTTATTCAAACGGACGACTCCGAGGGAAATCTTGCGAAAAGCAGCCGATAAGATTCCAGCGTAAGAGTGAACTCATTTTAATGCTGCTGTTGTTGCACTTTTTGCGAAGGACTCGGACTGCACGCCGTGCGCGGCCCCGGCAGTGCCCTCGTACCCTCTGCAGACGCTGGCACCGGGCACGCTGAGCAAGGCCAACCTCACCATGCCACTCACAATGCCTGCTGCCAACCAGGTGAGCAGAAACCCGACAGCAGTCCGACGCCTCCGTCCGAGTCAGCTTTCTGTACAGAGGGAGAGAAAGAACATGAGTCACGCTTCAAAAAAATGAAAGAAAGAAATGAAGTCTGGCACTTTTAATAATAGTCTTTGAACAGCAGCGTAAGGTCGTGCTGAAATTGCTTTGTACATATACCGCTGTTGTATTTCACTAACAACCTCTCCGATGTCTCTTCCTTAGACGAGAGTATCGATGCCTGGGGGTCTTCCTCTCCACGTTTTATCTGGCAGACAGGTGTGTGTGTGTGTGTGTGTGTTTCACTAAAGCACCTAAGATTTTATTTGCACACAACATTTCAAACATGTGCAGTTATAGAACGTTAGCCCAAATATTAAATACATTCAACAAGCACCTCAGATGGAATCCAGGCATACTGAAGTCTATAAATCATGTTTAAAGCGCACCTATTATGGATTTGAAACGTGCCTAGTTTTGTTTTAACGGTCTCATTGAATAGATTTGCACGCACCCGAGGTCAAAAAAAAAATTTTAACGTGCTCATAATTTAAACTGCCGCATTATCAATCTTTTTCCCCAGCGTCACAAACGACTCCTTAAATGATCCGTTCTAAAGGATTCGTTCTAAACTCCTCCTTTCAGAGAGCATACTCTGCTCCGATTGGTCAGACGTCCCGGTCTGTTGTGATTGGTATACCGCTGTCGGCGTGTGTCGTACAGGAAACGGACACTACCGTAACGAGTTTCAGCTCCATGTGAAAAATGACCAGAGCGGCGGTTTTTTTTTTTTTAACAAGTCTGGAGTCACTAACGATTCGTTTCAGCTGTTTCATTTGGGACTCAATAACTCAGATTATCG
>CM022765.1:20771482-20788982 GCA_012411365.1 Ameiurus melas
GGAGAGACGAGAAAGAATCAGAATTTTTAAATAAAAAAAAAAACCAGGGCAGGCTAACCGAGGTAAATGTGAACGGTTTGTGTAAAGGAAAAAATTATTATTTTTTTTAAACAAACAAAAAAACAACAAAAGGAAAATATATTAAAAAAAAAAAATAAAAAAACAACTGACTGACTGCTGTCATAAAGTGTTTTTGGCAGCAGGTGGAATCTCTCCTGTCCCCCCCCCCCCCCACCCCCTCTCTCTCTCTCTTTCTTTCTTTTTTGCCACCGAGAATGCCACTGATTCGGATCTCTTGTATGTTTAACATCATGCCGTCTGTTTTTGACGTGTGCGCTGAGGTCATAGCCATCACAGTGACGTTACACACACCTTTCAGCTGTAAGAGTGAACTCGTTGAGGTAATAGGGGGCAAATATTATCATAACAGCGGTATCTGCTTTTAGAGAGAACCAGCATCTTTGGGAGGGGGTTTGATATTATTATTATTATTGTTATTATTATTATTATTATTAATAATAATAATATTATTATTATTTATTATTATTATTAATAATAATAATAATAATAATGAACCAGTGAAAATGCAGACTTTCAGAAGACTTGGCAGATGTGTGTGTGTGTGTGTGTGTGTGTGTGTGTGTGTGTGTTCATCTCTATATCTGTATGGCTTGAACCGTGATCAACACAGACTTCCTCTACAATACTGAGTGCAAAACTCCCTAATAGATGTGAGAAATTTTAAACTAATCTCTGTATGGCCAAAAGTGCCCCTGAGCTTAAAAGGGAAAAGCCCTAAAAGAGGTGCGCCCAGCATTCATGAGGTCAATGAAAAGGATTTTTTTTGTTTGTTTGCTGTTTCACCTTAATATTTTTATGTACTTTATTTTCTATTTTATTTTTTAAATAAAATCCTAAAACCACCTACATGTGGTATTGCAGTTACTGATTTTTTGTCATATCGAAGTGTGTGTGGTGTTTTTATTGTTTTTTGTTTGTTTTTTACTCCTCCTCCGTGGTCGATTTGTGCTCAGCCACTAGACGGCGCCCTTGCTCCGTCATTTACTCTGCCTTGTTCTCCCACACACTCTCTCTCTCTCTCTCTCTCTCTCTCTCTCTCTCTCTCTCAACCGTTAACCAGGATTTGAAGCTTTTCTTTAATACCTTGAAAGGAAGAAAGGTGTGTGTGTGTGTATATAAGATTGAGCCATCTCCTTTTTTGTTGTTGTTTTACATGTTTAAAAAAAACGGCTGTGATGCGTCTGAAAATTTGTGTGATGTTCACCATATGCAATAAGACATTGGAAACTTGTTATTTTATGTCCTTTTATTTAAATTGGGATGTTTAGGGAGTAACTGTTGCGCATATATATACCCAAAGGCCATCATACTGACTTTGAAGCACGGTGGTGGAAGCGTCATGCTATACAGCTGCTTCTCTTGACCTGAGATCGGGGCTCTTGTAAAGATAGAGGGAATCATGTGTATCTGCGAATATGAATCTGTTTTGGCACAAAACCTGCAGGGTTCTGTTAAACGAGCCAGTGGAAATCCAAGTTCACAAAGGAATGGCTTCAGAAGAAGGAGATCGACGTATTGGAACGACTCAGTCAGAGCCTAGATCTAAATCCTGTCGAAAAGCTGTGGAGTGACTTGAAGAGGACTGTGCACAGGAGTATCTGGAACATTCAACAAAGAAGAGTGGAACAAAATTGCCAAATCGAGATCCGTTCATTTTTGGGGGACTCTCGCTGAAAATTCTCACCTCCATTTTCACAGGCTCAAAAGTAACTGGACAGACGAACAGCATAAATATTAATATTATTTTTAATACTTGGATGAACATCCTTTGCAGTCAGTGACTGCCTGGATGCGGTCTGGAACCCATGCACATCACCAAATGCAGAGTTTCCTCCATTGACATGCATCGCCAGGCCTTTACGGCCGGTGCTGAGGGTCTTTCTGCCTTTAGTTTTGTCGCTAATAAGTGAAAAGCAGGCTCAATTGCATTGAGGTCATCAGACATACAAGTCTGATGCTTTAAGTCTAGCCTTCATTTCAAATCCACTGTGGTGGCAAAATCCAAGGAAATCACATCACTGTCCAAATACTTATGGTCCGGACTGTATACATGTTAAATGGTAAAATGTTTGTTTTGCTCAAATGTCAGTTCCTCTTTTTATTGTGAAAGGACCCCCCAACGTATTGAGATTAACACAAAGGCGTATGAGCAGGCAGGAGAAAGTCAAGTGGCAGCTGAGTAAAGATGAAAGAAGTTCTTCATCGCTGTATTGATGAGATCCACAGAGCAAACGCTATCAGCGGTAGGATTAGAGGAATAAGACCAGCGAGAGAAGAGGGAGAATCAAAGACTCCTAAAATCCCTCAAAGCACCACTAGAGGAAATGAGTTCCAGGAGACCTAAAGGCGAACGGGTACTGAGCAATATTGCAGCGGGATTATATTTCGCAGGGATTATTATGCAGCCGTGGATGTGAAAAGCAGGAAAGGACGGATGATTTGTTTATCGTTTTTTTTGGGATTTTGCACCAAACTTTAACCCGATCACAATTTTAACGTAAATGATCAATAGGAAGGTTGCCTCTGCCAGACAAGTTGTACGTTTTTCCATTTCCTTAACACTAATTTGGTGTTTCTTTGGTCAAATTCAGAAACATATTTAGAAATTAGCTATTTATATATGATTAAGAGGCCTAGACTGTCAGTGATTTTGTATGAAGCAGGGACTTCGGAAAGAATTTCTAAGGACGTCCTCAATGATCACAGCAGACTTATTTTATAAATAAAATCCACTCTTTTGTGCGCAAGGTGGACATGCTGTCCCCGTGCTTCGGGTACTTCCTCCGGATACTCCAGTTTCCTCCCTCAGTCCAAAGGCGTACGTTGTCGGCTGATTGGCATTTCCAAATTGTCCGTTGTGAGTGAATGGGTGTGTTTCGTGATTGCGCGACGCGATGGATTGCCACTCCGTCCAGGGTGTCCTCCGCCTTGTGCCCCGAGTCCCCTTGGATAGGCTTCAATGGGTGTATTAAAAGAAAAGAACAAGCCTAACTTTAGAATCCTATTTTTATCTGTTTGGTAACCATGGCAATTTCAGTTATGACCTCATTTAGGACTAAAGCGATTACAGAATAACATTTCCTAAGTGCGTCATCTTATCTTAACTACAGATCAGATGCTTCTGTAATACTCTTTTCCTAACATGACGACAAAATCCTAAAAAGTGTCTAAACTGTAGAACAACCCCATCGGGTCACGTTACAACAGCCATGTCTGAGAACGGCGTTACATTTATTAACGATACAAGACGAAGAACTGTGATGGTGATGATGAAAGACTTTTGGAAAACCCAGATGATGTGCTGGACTTTGAGACAAAAACATTCAGTACGTTTACATGGACAACAATAATCCGATTTTAACCCGATTAAGACGATACTCTGATTAAGAAACTAGCATGTAAACAGAGATTATTGATGACCTTAATCTGACTAAAGTCATACTTGAAATAAACAAATGGAATTAAGACGTGTGGAGTATTCCTGTTTTAGTCGCATTATTGACGTGCGTTATAGACATGTACACACCTTAATCACATTCTGTGGGACTTTCACCGCAATTTGCAACAGGTCACGTACACATACATATATCTCAGCTACTATATAGTCAGTAAGAACACAGTTTGGGACGCAGCCCACGGCTTCAAGCAGTTGTCTATTTGCACATATAGCCTGACAAATAATTACCAGCACTTGAAGCTTTTGTAACATTAAAAATGAAAAATACCCAAAATTGTATACGGGCCCATAACGAAGACCAACTGTATGGCGATACGTGAAATTCTGAAGGGACGTCGCACGGCGTGGTGTGGGGACGTAATGACGTGTGCTTTTAATCAATCTATGTTCTATAACATGTAAAACGGGTACATGACAGGAATATTCTAAAAGCGACTCATGTAAACACCTTAATCAGAATATTGTCTTATTCAGAATAAGGTCAATAATTAGATTAGTGCTGTCCATGTAAACGTAGTCCGGGCTGAGTCTCTCGAAACTGGGAATGAGTCAAAGACGTTTCTCGCAGTAACTTCCGATTGAAGAGGACACTTATCTGGGATAAGAGCCTTCTTGTGCCTCGTTACACGTGCGTACGTGTGATTCGGAAAATCAGCAGAGCAAACTGTTTTTAAAAGTTCATACATAATTCATTGTTTTTCCCTTTCCTTCAGCTGGGTGTTCGAACACAGTGCTCTGATCAGCGCACTAAATAATTTAAACCCGGATTCATCGATATGCGGATTTCAAATGCAGTGATGTGGAATTTAGTCCCCCAAAAGGAATCTGTCCTTTCCTCAACTTGTAGCAAAAATATGCTGCTCTTTACTACAACCCGTTTATTTACCTGAAGCCGTCCCGCTTGATCAGGCTTACTCACTGACAAACCTTCAAGGGCCATGCGTGGTCGTAATGACGCACAATTTGCGGAAAGTACAAAGTGCAATCACGCAGCAGGAGGGAGGATCGGCTTTTTCGACTCTCCTCGACTCTGCTCGTTCTCCTCGGCTAATTTCCTGCTCGTGCATCTCCGACTTATTACAGCATGCGCACGCATGCAATCACAGAGTAATGTCTTTTTGTGTTTTGATTTTTTGTTTTGTCCTCTGTACCCGTGTGGGCAGAGTCGGAAAGGGGGAGGTGGGAAAGAGAACAAGCAAACAATCAGGAACGCTCGTCAGTGTTTTAAGACGCATAGATTAGAATAAATTCATAGTAAAACAGTTGAGAGATCAACTTGTGTTCCCTGTGTAGACACGAGAGAGCCGTGAGTTTTACGAGCTTTACGTGGTTCATGAAGTGAAAAACCTTCCAGCACTTTCAAGGTGGACAATCAGACTTTTCCTAAGAAGTCCAGTTTAAAGTGTGGCCGGACTTCAGAAGATAAAGCTGCAGATATATTTTTGACTGGAAGGCGCTGAATGGTATACACGGATCAGCTGTATCATTCAAACCACTGACAGGTTTTCTTTTACATCGTGTGTGTGTGTGTGTGTGTGTGTGTGTGTGTGTCGCTTATCTGGGGAAGAGATGGCACCAGGTTGCAGTATGGGAAGAAGGCAAGCCAGCAGTGCAGACCATTTACTTTGATGGTAAATGGTCTGTACTTATTTGGCGCTTTTATCCAAAGCGCTTTACACTGGTTCTCATTCACCCATTCACACACTCGCACACCAATGGTAGCAGAGCTGCCATGCAAGGCGCTAACTTGCAATCGAGAGCAAGTTGGGGTGGAGTGTCTTGCCCAAGGACACTTCGGCATGTGGAGTCATGTAGGCCAACATGACTCCACCAAATGATTTGGCCAAATCGAACCGCCAACCCTACGATTAGTAGACAACCTGCTCTACCACCTGAGCCACAGTCCAAGTGAATCTCTGGGCAATGTTCTTCTGGGAAACCTTGAGTCCTGGCATTCATGTTGATGTTACTTTGGCACCTACCTAAATGCTAGTGCAGACCAACTACACCACTTCATGGAAACGGTATTCCCTTATGGTATCTTTCAGCTGGATGATGCACCCTGCCAGTCTGGAAAAATCGTTCAGGAACGGTTTGAGGAACATGGCGAAGAGTGCAAGGTGTTAACTCGGATTCCAAATTCCCCACATCCGATTGAGTATCTATGGGATGTGCTGGACAGGTCTTGTGTAGTCCATGTTTCTATGGGTCAGAACTGGTTTGGTGGCGCAAGGAGAACCTACCCAGTAATATGGCTGCTAGGTTTATACATTTAATTCTGTAGTTAGTCATTAGTTAAGTCCAGTTTGTAGTTTACAGGACATCATTTACTTGCAATCCACAAACGTGTTAATGTCAAGGTGTTCAGTTCTTTCTTGCAAGAATGCAGACTTATGGAAAGCATTTTCTGTTGTTGTTTTTGTTGTTGTTGTTGTAACCACCACGTTCTGCAACGTTTGTTATCCACCCAATTTATTTGACTCTGATATTCAGCAGTAACGGTGTATCATTAGCAAGCAGTTGATACTTTTGAGAAGGCACGATAGGCTAATTGCTAACAGCTAACTGCATCGAGAGATGTTAGCTAGCAGTGCAGGCTCTGTATGTAAGTAAGTAAATTTTATTTATAAAGCACATTTAAATAAAGCAAAGCTGACCAAAGTGTTGAACAGAGTAAGAAAAGTAAAATAGAAAACAGAATAAAACTAAATAAATACAGACAATAGACAATCATAAAAAATGTGATTAAAATGCCTGGGAGAAGAGGCAAGCGTTCAGCCTCGTTTTAAAAATGATCATTGAGGGTGCGAGGCGGATATCCAGTGGCAGTTGATTCCATAAACGAGGGGCGGCGACTGAAAACACTCTATCCGGTTTAGTTTTTAAACGGTATCGACATACAGAAGAAACCTATCAGAAGATCTTAGAAATCTGCTAGATGAATGTAGTGTGAGAAGATCTTTGAGATTAGAAGGAGCTTGACCATTAAGAGTTTTCAAGACAAACAACAGAATCCTAAAATGGACCGGGAGCCAATGGAGCGGTGTTAAAATTGGGCTCATATGATCATATTTCTTTGTCTTGGTCAACAGCCTTGCAGCTGCATTCTGAA
This sequence comes from Ameiurus melas, assembly GCA_012411365.1. Classification (NCBI taxonomy): domain Eukaryota; kingdom Metazoa; phylum Chordata; class Actinopteri; order Siluriformes; family Ictaluridae; genus Ameiurus; species Ameiurus melas. The sequence goes on from CM022765.1 coordinate 20,778,133, forward strand.
CCATCTGGAGATGAGCAAAAGATGACTGAGGAAGACCCTCTGTGAGCTCTCCGTAATACACGATACGGGTTGCAAAATAGCGAGATCACATTTCCAGTTTCGATAAAACCCAACCTCAAGAATTTTCTAGAACGTCTACAAACTCTGTAAACGGAGATAACGAGAACACGACTCTCAACCGGCATAAGTTCTCAGATGTTTTCAGACTGGCGAGTGTTTGAGATATTTACCGATAAGTTGGCATCTCGGTATTTCATAATTTGTGCAAAATGGCCTCCAGAGCCCTTCTAACACGTCTGAACGACGCTCCTAAATAATGTATTATAAATAACAAGCTGAGAGAAATGAATAATCGATGTTACAGGTAGATCCCTAGCTAGTATTGCGTCAAGGTGATTACATTAAGGACTTCATGTTATTATATGGAGCCGAATCGGTACCGGAGCAAAATAAAATCACACCTGTGGAAACAAACTTCCAATTGCTCAGTGTGATGCCTGGAGTGATGAGTAAGTAGCACTTGGGTCTTGCTATGAGCTGTAAGTATTGTATTTATAGTCATATTAACACTTTTATCATGTTTACTAATAATACTCCGAGCAGAAATAATAAGTCTATAAAGAGCGTTTCTTCATATGGACGGAAAGACGGCGCTTTCGTGGCGTTCTCTGATTACAGCCACGCCCCCGAGTACGGCCTGTTTGGACAGCGATTACATTTCGGTGTGGTACTGCTGCAATGCACTTAGAAAAGCGAAATGCAATTATGTTCGATTAAAAAGCAATTTCCTCTTGATTTTAGTTTTCCACCAAAGAGCTCAAGTGAAGGAAGAACAACGCAAAAGATCAGGTTTTTCAGCGTGGTATTCGTTATTGTGTTTTCACGTCCTTTCGCTGTAATTATGCAGCGCGGTGTAATGCAGTGGCGTGGACGTGGATTTCTGACCCAAGTTCAGCATTCTTAAAGGCAATGTCCTTGTATGGACAGTTGTATGGAAACTGTCTGATTATCCGTTGTGACAATTCTTCAATCCAAGCCTTGTGCTTAAGATTTTGGGAACCTTTTGTTGTTTTGTTTTTTTTAAATTCCTGTAATCCACCCCCCAAGGGAGCTCGTCCCTCTAATTAATTTATCCCTTTGTGTTTTCTCCTTTCCTTCCTTTCAAACGTCCTTGTCAGCTCTGTGCTCAAATGAGTATTCACTTCCATGGTCTTATTAAAAACTTTGGTTCGACCAAAACATCCACTTCGGGCCGGATTAGCTCCTGAGCCAGCAGACCGTGACGGCGTTGGCAAGCCCGTCAGAGCTCGGCCGCTCCATCGGCTCAGCAAATTAAAGAGAAGAGAAGATTGTGGAGGATTTGCATGGCACCTTCAAGAGCTATTTCATTTCTAGTGCTGGCCGATTGAACGCTGCGTGACCTGGTTAAACACTATTGAATTTTTGATTATGGAGTTGAGCTGTTGACCTTCATGTGTGAAATAGATACTTCTTTTTTTTTTTTTGTAAAGAAAGTGTCACGGACTTTGTTGAAGGACTGTTATCCTGATCTTAACACGGAGTAGATTGCTGTTCTCGATATGAGATAATCTCCAGATGGCGAAGGTGATGCACAGCAGCATTATTTATTGATTTATTTTTGGATGGTTATGATTTATTTATGAGACGACTGTTTAGATTTGGTACACCTTCTGTACAACTCTCAAAGAATCAAATATACTCTAAATGGTTAGGTCTTATTTCCGGGACTGCATTTCACTGATTAGAGCATTACAGTGGCACAGTGAGAACATGAGCTACAGCACATCATCACAATTACTGTGGCCAAAGTGCCAGTAATATGTAAAACTCTTGAAATAGATTAGGTTCATGCCACAAAAAGGACAGTCATCCTAATGCAGTGGCTGGCCAGAGCCATTCATTGTGTTGTGTGTGTGTGTGTGTGTGTGTGTGTGTGTGTGTGTGTATAGCTTTACAGATCCTCATGCTTAATGAGATCATCGGTCCATTTCACTGGGCAGACTCAGTGGAGTCACAGTCCGGGAACGAGAGAGAGAGACACAGTCTCAGCCATTAGAGTCGACAGTTGTAATGGAGGGAGATTAATGAATACCCTTGGAGCTTTGCTTAAAATGGTGTGCTGTATCATGTGTTCATTCGTTACACCTATTTAAATAAATAAATAAATAAAGAGATTGCTTCCATGATGGTTAAATATGCTTGAACGGCAAATTGAAGGCCCTCATCGCCGGAGTTTCACGAGCACAAGATCTGTTTGATTTTTCTTCCCTCTAATACTACAAAAAACTAAAAGTAAATAAAAGTCACTCTGGATTGTCATTCCATTGAGGAGCTGATCAACTCTTTTCTGAGGGTCTCTTTAGCGTCTCTGCAGACACTTCATCTTATCAAAAACATTTGCAGTTTAGAAAATGAGATGTTTGTCTCGCCAAGTGATACAGACTTCTCATTGCCATACAGACTTCTCATTTTCACATTACCTGTGTTACTTTCACATTATCTGTGTTAACCAGATGAGGATGGGTTTCCCTTCTGAGTCGGGTTCCTCTCAAGGTTTCTTCCTCAAAAAACATCTTAGGGAGTTTTTCCTTGCCACCGTCGCCACTCAGTGGCTTGCTCAGTTGGGATAAATTCTATTTATGTTTCTCACTGTTAATATTTGTTTCTATTTCTGTAAAGCTGCTTTGAGACAATGACTACTGTAAAAAGCGCAATACAAATAAAATTGAGTTGAATTGATGGCTGGTAGATATTACTGTAGATGGGGGCTAAAATCGAAATATCAAGCAGCAGCTTGACAATGACAGTATTAGGGTTTAGCAATGGATTATTTATTTGTCACGTATACATTAAAGCACAGTGAATTTCTTCACATACCCTAGCATGTCAGGAAGCTGCGGTCAAAGTGCAGGGTCACTCATGATACAGCACCGCTGGAGCAGAGAGGGTTAAGGGCCTTGCTCAAGGGCCTAATAGTGGCAGTTTGGCATCTGTCCTTTTGTGAGATTTCGGGGGATTTTGGGGGAGGGTGTTGTTGGACAATGTGTGTTTAAACTATAAAGTGGCGCAGGACTGAGTCCTAAAACCTGGAAACGATTTTGCTTTTTTGCACTTCCAGTTCCATCGTCCTGAAGTCAGTGGGGGTTTTTAAATGGCTTTTGATTAAATGCCTGAAATAAGGTCTGTGGTTAACAAAAACTCAATATATTTTCGCGCTTTATTCTACAACATAAAATACATCAGTATTACGCCACTGGTGCTTGTTTTTATTTTTTAAAACTTTTACATGAAAAAAGGCTTTTGTTAACATATGGCTAAATGGGACTACAGAGGTTGCCGGGGACAATAAAACAGGAAAACTCATCTATTAACTATTCCAACTCAAAACTTTCCAACTTGTAGATTTAACAATACATAGTATTTTCCAATGGTAGTGTGTTTTAAATAAAGATTGAAAGAGTTGCCGGAAAGAAAGCTGGTGGTGGTGACGTTGACGTCATGTGATGTAGTTTGTTTATAGACTAACTTGAGCTGTTTACTTCTGGAGATTGTATTTAGGCTTCAAAAATGCATATAAGTTGTGTTTATTTATGAAGATGATCTTGATGAAGAAAATGTGTAAGAATCGAAAACTTTTGTTGCTCACAGTTCTTACTTTCTGAAATACTCCAAAAGCCAATGGAAAAATCTCTTTGGATTGTTGTCGAGGGAACTGGGGTGATGCTAACTTCCGGGTTGGCCTACAGAAATACATCGTCCCTGCAGCACTCTATTAGTTCCCCCTCCAAAAGCATTTTGGGGAGGGAAAAGTGTGATAGATTATTCATGTAAGAGGGGTTAAGAAGAACTTGCAAAGGTCCAATCTCTAAACAGGCTCGAATTATACTGGCATACACACTCAGAAATAAAGCTTTTACTGACTTTATTGTCAGAGCTACATTTCCTCGATGAGTCACTGACGTTAGCTTTCGCGCTTTTTTCCTTTCGCATGTCCCCCGACCCCAACATGAACTACTTCTCATACTCAACCCAATTATATTCAAATATGAATGACTCTTAACATAAATTAGCCTAATCTCACATAAACATTTAAAACTCTTATACAAAATATAAAATAGAGAAATAAATCTCGCATTAATAATCCATCTTGTTCACTGTATTTCACATGTGTCTTCTTAAATCTAGGAGAGTGTGTGCCTGTACAGTCACCTGAAATGACTACGACTGATCAGATGCATGAATCTACAGTCTGGCCTAGAAAGAAATCAGCCCCAGCCTCGCTTCTTCACATGATTCAATGTATTTTTCCTATGACCACTGATGGTGCTATTGGATTCATCAAAATGCAGAATAATCCGCCTTGACAACGACAATTAATCTGACATGTATGCCAAACATGAAACCTTATATGAATGTATTTTTTTGTAGCTTTGAAAGACTTTAGCTTTGTTCAGCTGCCTCCTTGACTCTCCTCTATTTCTCTCTCTCTCTCTCTCTCTCACACACACACCCACACACACACATAGATAAAATCTGCTTTTACAACCATCCTTGTGTGTTTATTAATATTGCTAGCTTTATATATATCGCAAAAGATGGGAGATTTCATTTAAGCGTTTAGGGATGAAAGTAAATGTAGCCAGTCTGCGTATCGACTACATTACGACTCGAGCGCTGGGAAATACAGTAAGAATATTATACACCAACTTTTACACCAGCAGTAAGGGGCAAAACGTGACAGCACTATTTTTTATATTTATGGCATTTGACAGACGCCCTTATCCAGAGTTTATCCAGTACATTGATCTCTTTTATACAGCTGAGCAGTTGAGGGTTAAGGGCCTTGCTCAAGGGTCCAATAGTGGTAGCTTGAACTCCTGACCTTCTGATCAGTAACTCAGAGCCTTTTACCACTGAGCTGCCACTGTACTGTCACTGAGCTGCCACTTGCTGCCACAGAGCTGTCACTAAGCTGCCAAAGAGTTACCACTGAGCTGCCACTGAGCTGCCACTGAGCTGCCACTGAGCTACCACTGAGCTTCCACTGAGCTGCCACTGAGCTACCACTGAGCTACCACTGAGCTTCCACTGAGTTTCCACTGAGCTGCCACTGAGCTGCCACTGTACTGTCACTGAGCTGCCACTGAGCTGCCACAGAGCTGTCACTAAGCTGCCAAAGAGTTACCACTGAGCTGCCACAAGCTACCACTGAGCTGCCACTGAGCTGCCACAAGCTACCACTGAGCTGCGACTGAGCTACCACTGAGCTACCACTGAGCTTCCACTGAGCTTCCACTGAGCTGCCACTGAGCTGCCACTGAGCTACCACTGAGCTGCCACTGAGCTGCCACTGAGCTACCACTGAGCTGGCACTGACCTGGCACTGAACTGCCACTGAATCGCCACTGAACCACCACTGGCCCCATTTAGTGCCTTAACAAGCCGGATAACATTATTCCTATTAATACAAGAACGACATTACAAATACAGGAAATATTCACATGGTTAAGACTGGTTTTACATTAATAAAATGTCAGAAGGTATCTGAGAGGTAGGATCGCAGGCTCGTACGGCCATATCGTGCAGCTCAAGAATCACCTGTGTGTGTACCTCACCAAGACGCTAATCTGTAATTACTATAAGAGACGAGCATGACTGATCCATCCCTGCGCTGTTAGAAACTGGCAGATAGCCACGTGGAGAGTCGTGTAAAACTCATTAACGCACTTATTCTGGAGAAAGGTGGACCTACAAGCCATTACACAGTAAGTTAAGAGCAATGCAGTGACCTAGATACGTTCCAGTACTCTTGGAAGGGTAGTGCACTTCCTTCCTGGCTGTATTTCTCAGTAAATACCTTCAGTTGTACTGTGTCATTAACTTCCCTCTGTGAAGGAAGAAAGAAAAGCGTGCAAACTGCACTGAAGAAATGGCCCATAGAACAATGCAGCTATTTTATTTATATATATATATATATATATATATATATATATATATATATATATATATATATATATATATATATATAAATAATAGGAAAAGTCCATTACATTACATCATCACCCTTGATTTGATAAAAACCAGTATCATTTTGAAAGTGGTGCTTTAGGCAAAATTCAGTTTGTGCAATTTGAGTATAGCTAGCCCAAAGTAAGTGATTAGTAAAGATGAATGAATAAATGATTATCATTGCAATTATTGTTGTTATTTTATTTGGGGTTTATTGTTACGAATTAACCTTCCATCTCTGTCCCTTGATCTTACTTTTATAACAGTCTTCTGTATGATTAGCTGATTGGACTGCATGAATGAGTAAGTTTGTGTGTGTGTGTGTGTGTGTATATATATATATATATATATATTATATGTATGTATGTATGTATGTATGTATGTATGTGTGTGTGTGTGTGTGTGTGTGTTAGCATGTTCGCCTCGCACCTCCAGGGTCCGGGGTTTGATTCCCGCCAGTGCCGTGTGTGCGGAGTTTGCGTGTTCTCCCCGTGCTGGGGGGGGTTTCCTCCGGGTACTCCGGTTTCCTCCTCCAGTCCAAAGACCTGCATGGTAGGCTGATTGGCGTGTCTAAAGTGTCCATAGTGTATGAATGGGTGTGTGAGTGTGTATGTGATTGTGCCCTGCGATGGACTGGCACCCTGTCCAGGGTGTACCCCGCCTTGTGCCCCATGCTTCCTGGGATAGGCTCCAGGTTCCCTGCGACCCTGAGAAAGGAGTAAGTGGTAGAAGATGGATGGATGGATATATATTTATATATACACACACACACACACACACAAAAAATTTTTCATTCACTCTCTCTATTTAGTGTCCCTCTCTCTCTCTCTCTCTCTCTCTCTCTCTCTCTCACACACACACACACACACACACACACACACACACACACACACACACACACACACAGACTCTATGAAATCACTTTAACACTTTCTTTTGCTGACACTCCCCCCCCTCTCTCTGTGTGTCTCTGTCTCACACTCCCGCCCGCTCCCTCTTCCTCTTTCTGCCTCGCTCTCAGGCGCTCACTTCATCATGTTGGCTGGAGAATGCTGCGTGCGGCCGTTCTCTCTCTGGTGCCGCGGCACCGCTCGCGCCTGGCCGGCACGCCGCAGCTGAGCGCTCGGCCCGTGGACGAAGAGCAGGAGCAGAAGCAGCAGGAGGAGGAGGAAGCTGAAGAGGAAGAGGAGGAGGAGGAAAGCACCGGGCTCCAGGCTGGCCCCATGCCTCGGCCACAGAGAGCCTACGTGTTGGAGGGGCCGGAGGACGCGCGGGGACCCAAGTCTCCAGACTGGCTCTACGAGTCTTACTATCGCATGAGCCAGCAGCACCCGCTCATCGTCTTCCTCCTCCTCATCGTCATGGGAGCATGCGTGTCTCTGCTCGCTGTCTTCTTTGCCTTGGGACTGGTGAGTGCCTTTTTCAGACTAATAGGAACAAAATCTCCAGGACTTATCAACTGATCATTAGTTTTTAACCACCCGTCCAGTCACTCAGACTTTTTCCAAGGGTGTCCTTCTGTAATGTTAAATCACAGCCACTGAAGAACTTGGATGAGAGGAGTGCTACTTTTAAACATTTCCATCATCATTACACAAAAATACCTTCATATCATAAACGTCCTGGTTCTTCTCTTGGAATGAGTTATTTCCTCATTTCTTCCAGCCGAGTGTGAAGGAATGGACAAGCTGCAGTGTAGTGTAGTGTAGTGATGAAATACTTTCCGTCTCTCAACTTGTAGGCCATTTTTAGGTTTATCCAAGTGGGCGTTTATATACATGCATGATAAAAAATACAGTAATGCAGCAGTAGTGTGATGGAAATGGTTTATTATTGATAGTAATATCACAGAATTGCCTGTTCACTTCTACCAGCATGTTGATAATTCAACTAGACTGATTATTCATTAACCGTGACTTGTGGAAGTGTGTGATGCACGACAGCGGTTCTCAGAGCAGGGTCCGGGGACAACCAGGGGTCCATGAAACCTATCCCGAGGGTCCGTGATCTTATCAAAGTTATGATATCTAGTTATAGGTGTTAGTCTGTTTGATGGGTCACTTCAGTTAAAGGATTAATAAATGAATCATTAATAGACCTTAATAAATCATCTAGTGTGTTCTGTTGGTGGAAAGGTCAGGAAGAAAAATCTCTAATAGACAGCATAAATTAGTAAGTAATAAGTGTATTATTTGAAAAGAAGCATTATGTTCATACGATAAACTCAATTTACTCAATTTATTTCACAGTTAAAGGAGTACTTGGCTGCCAATAGTTTAATGTCCATCATGTATTTGACTGTTTTATATTATTATTATTATTATTATTATTATTATTATTATTATTATTATTATTATTATTATTATTATTATTATTATTAATAGTTAATAGTATATTAATAGTATGATAGTAATAATAATTATTATTATTAGTAGTAGTAGCAGCGGTAGTAGTAGTAATATCATCATCATCATTATTATTATTATTACTATTATTATTAATAGTATTAGTAGTAGTAGTATAATAATAACAATAATAATAATAATTATTAATATAAGTATAATAATAATAATAATAACAACAATAATAATAATAATTATTATTAGTAGTAGTAGTACTACATTCACCTCACACCTCGCGGGTTGGGGGTTCGATTCCCGCCTCCACCCTGTGTGTGTGAAGTTTGTATGTTCTCCCCATGCTGCGGGGGTTTCCTCTGGGTACTCTGGTTTCCTTTCCCAGTCCAAAGACATTCATGGTAGTCTGATTGGCGTGTCCGAAGTGTCCGTAGTGTATGAGTGAGTGTTTGAATGTGTATTCAATTGTGCCCTGTGATGGATTTGTACCCCACCTTGTGCCCCTGGGATAGGGCATGTTTGGCATCTTATCAAAGATCCATAAAAAAAAGAAAAATACAGACTTGACTTAATCTCCCTTCCAATCTTCATTGTTTCATTTTTATCCTTTTAACCTCCCTTGTGCAGGAAGCCCTTTCCCTTCTGAAAATGCTTATCTTGTGCTTCCAGAGCGAAAACACTTGTGACTCTTTAGTGGCTCCTTAGAACGAAGGGATTATTAATTCCCCCCTTCACTCGCGCCGTGCTTGCAGAGCGCGTAATTGGAAAAGCGAATTAACATGATAAGATCAGTTGATCATTAGCTGCGTGTAAAATCAACGTGAGAGCGGCTAATCACTTAACTTGTTCGGAACTTGTTTTGGAAAAACGTGCGAGTGGAATCATTTCTTACACTCTAAAGCCGAGCGTAAAATTCTTCTCGTCCTGTTGTTGCGTCTCATATTTAGGTAGCCGTATTTATATTGCTCGGTAACCGGATACTAAATCCTGTTGAACTTTTTATGTTTGTTAGCAAAAGTGAGACAAAAGCCTGCCCAGTTTCTTCTCTCAGTCAAGTGAGGCTTAATGGGTGAGCTTTGATTTCCAACGATCCCTCGCCCTGCCTTTCTGTCCCTTTTCAAATTACAATGAGAGCGCAACCTTGGACTAAATCCATACACCCCAAACCCTTATAATGCAACACACACACACCACCACCACCACATACTCACTCACTCACTGCTGACTCACTATCCATTTTCCTTTCAGAGCTCATTTCTGTCCAGAGAGACAGTGCAGAAGGAGCCACTTAGCTCTTGCTCAGTCTGAGCGCATCTGCATAGCTGCTAGCTTCAGAGGAAGTGTGACTGCATTGGGATTTATTGAGCTTCACAGAGTGACAAATCTCCATAAACATGACCTGCTACTGAAGGAAGTGTTGCCCATCTGGAAACCAGATCGGATAGAGTACAGAGTTCAGGGTAAAGCATCTGATAACCATAAAGTGTGTATATATGTATGTAATAAATGTATACAATGCTTGTTAATTCCAAGGATAAATGAAAGGAATATGCTGTAGACTATTTTGTAAAGGAGGTCGGAGGTAAGTAGTGGCATTTTAGTTTGAACAGATGAAATCTAAGGTTAGATATCTTTCAAAAACCACACGCCCATTGGTGGTTCTGTCTAACTCATTAAAGGTTAAGTGCTGTGCACAGGCTCCTGGTTGAGAATAGAGGTGTGTATTGAGACCGGAATCCTGTGGGATGAAACAAACAAACAAACAAAAACATCTGGTTTAAGCTACGCCCAGTTCAGGTTCAAATCCAGATGCAGATTCATATATTTGGAGCCGTGAACAGAAACAGAGAGCTGCATTGCGTTCCACACTTATACTGTACCATGGATGTGTTTTCTCTGAGTGGACGCAAACTTATGATCATTATTCAGCATCATTCTATCGAGCAAGTATGATGAATAATAAATGATGCTGACCCAGTCAACTAAGTTCTGATTTAAACATCCAGGAACAACGGGAATGGGTTCTGCAGCATGTTGATTGGTCAAGCCAATTGCTTGTGACACTTTTATCCAAATCAAGTTTCTGTAAGAGATGGGACACAACGGAGCAGATGACGGTTAATGGCCTCGCTCAAGGACCCAACTGTGCCAGCTTGGTGGTGTCCTGGGATTTGAACCCACAACCTTTTATCCAGTGGTCTGAAGCCTTAAACATTTGGCCCAGGCACAAATTTTCACAAAGTAGTATTTTACGAAGTAATGAATTTTTAACCCAAACAGAACGTGCTGCCTTTGATAAGTCTCTGGTCCTGCTGAGAATTTCTGCTCTTGTGTGACCGTCTGCTCAAACTTCCACCGAAAAAATCAGCAGGCTTGCCAAGTGTGCATGACCAAACAACAACACCAAAAGCCACTGAAAAAAATATATAAATGAGCAAGTCCAAATCCAAACTCCAAAATTAT
>CM022765.1:20793982-20878982 GCA_012411365.1 Ameiurus melas
ATATATATATATGAATGAGACGATGACACGCATTGAATCTCTGTACTCACCAAGCACTAGATCATATACACCTGGTCATTCATGCCATTATCCAATCAGCCAATCACATGGCAGCAGCGCAGTGTGTATTCTGAGATGCTTTTCTGCTCACCGCAGTTGTAAAGAGCTGTTATTTGAGTTACCGCAGCCTTCATGTCAGCTTGAAACAGCCTGGCCGTTGTCCTCCGATATCTCTCTTTTCCGTTTATTGTTTTGTTTTTTGTTTCTTTGTTTTCTGCACCACTCTGTGTAAACTCTAGAGCCTGTTGTGCATAAAAATCCCAGGAGATACGCGGTTTCTGAGACCAGTCCATCGAGCACCATCGACCATGCCACGGCTGAAGTCACCGAGATCACACGTTTCCCCGTTGTGATGTCTGATCTCATACTGTATTTAAATATATTGTGATCTGATACAGTGTAGCTTCGTTTTTCTTTCTCACAGACTCGCTGCCTGTGGGGATATATTCGTCTCGGGGAGAAAACTTTGTATATTTGAACCCACACACCAACTGGAATGATGTGAAAAGGAAGAAAGGGTGTAGAGGTGTAAAAGCCTCTGGGTGTTTCATACACATGTGTTCGTCCTCCTGGGTATCTGTATGTTTCCAGGCCATGCTGTGGAATGGTTTTACACTTTTATATTAGGGCTTACACCAGTATTGATCCTCAGCATCCTGCAGTAAATCCTGTCCTGACTCTCTGGACTTCAAAGCACTTCTGGGCTTTCTTTTGATGACCTTCATACTTTATCTCAGAGTTTAGAATGCTTTTCTGTATTTTATCGATCTGATTGTGCTAGACCGTTCCCGGTAACTAGCGGATCGCCAACAATGACCTGACGAAACGATGAACGAGACTTGATTAGCTACAGCGAAGCATGCCGTATACTAATCCTTTTTTATTGAAATGCCATAGAGTTAAATCCTTCAGTTAATACAGTGAAACTAATAGGAAAGGAAAGTAATAGTGCGTAGAATTCTTGGTGTGATAATGCATTATGCCTTGTTGGCATTTTATTTGGTTATTTTGTAAAAAGTATCCATCCCCTTTATATCTCTTGATGTCTTTATACTAAATTCTTGCTCCTTAATCAACTTCTGTTATTTTTGCTAACACGTCAGTATCAAGCGACTACATTTAGACTTTCATTTATACCTAAATGCATATAATTAGTGAAAATAGCAGGTATTTAGCAGCATTAACAGCTTTAATTAGTGCTTTCTCTCTCTTTTTTTTTTTACATTAATGTTTCTGAGAATGTACTGTAAAGTTCAGTCCAAAGTGTTATCGATATTTGTAATTATTTGAAAAATTAAAATCACATTTCCGTGGTTAATGTTTCTTTAATTACAGAAAAAAAAACTATCAACCACTCTTTTAGGAGTTTGCACACAAATACAGCCCTTTATCTGGCCTTATCTCCTGAAAGATCTTAGTTTATGCTGCCCTGTAAACTTTTTCCTCTCTCTCTCTCTCTCTCTCTCTCACTCCAGGCCATGGAGGATCACGTAGCCTTCCTCATCACTGTGCCCACTACACTGGCCATCTTCCTCACCATCTTCATCCTCGTCTGCATCGAGTCTGTCTTCAAGAAGCTCCTCCGCCTCTTCTCCTTGCTCATCTGGGGCTGCCTGGTTGCCATGGGTTACCTCTTCATGTTCTCCGGAGGGATCGTTTGTCCGTGGGACCAGGTGAGACCGGAGAGATGGCACGACACGTTATCCTTTCTCACGTGATCGCTCCTTACACGCACATCCATATCAAATCAAACCAAAAGTTTGGCTAGTGGATCGAAGTCAGTATTTTCGCTCGTGCATTTTCCAGTCACGGTGATTCGTGAATAGAAACGTATTGTGCACCTGTGAGTAGAAGTAAAGTCGTTCAGGATTACACATCGCATGGCTGCACGTACTGTAATTATAAAAATTAAAATCACACTGTTTCGCGCTCGCTCATGCTCTCAGCCTCTCCGCGCTCCCCTCCATACTTCCTCTTCATGTTGCAGCTACTTGTTTAGCTGTTCCCAGCCCCACACAAGCACCGAACACTTTTAGCTGCACACTTCATCGTGCTGGATTTGCAGTGCGCGTTTACACGGAATCAATCCACTGAAAAAATGAACATTAATTACTGAATATAGCTGTGAATTAAGGAGCTTTATTCAGGAGTGAACATGACTCATCTAATGGAGCGGAACGGATGACTTGCGGTATATCTGAAATGAATGGCTGTACATACACAATGTGATTCGGGAATCAGTGGATGAGTGACACTACAACATGGGAAAACTGTCACAGCTTGTGCTCTGGATCCTGCTATAAATCTGATCCCCGCCCCACACACACACACACACACACACACACACACACACACACACACACAGGGTCGGTGCATGCAACTCTGGCACTGAGGAATGAAACACAAAGGCGATGCCTGATATCCATACACATACATCCTATACCATAGCACTCATTACCTGAGCTTAAAAGCTCTGCAAGATCTCCAGTGCATGATGATCATACTAAAATAACACGTGGCTACTCATGTAACCCGGGTTCCAAAAAGTCTCTCAAAGTGCAGCCAATGACACAGGACTATATTATATTTTTTAGTTAAATTATATTTTCAGAAGTTTTTTTCAGAGTCTGCTTGCACCTATGTGAATGTACTGGCCACAAAGAACTGCACGGGCACCGAATAGAACTTGTGGAAGTATCACGTAATCCACATAATGAAGGTTAGGCAGAGGAGAGAGGCAGGCAGACAAATCCAAAACGTGAGACAATAGCGAGGTCAAGAAACAGGCAACGGGTCAGGCTATTGGCAAACAGGCATAAACTGGGCAAGGCTAGAATATAGAACGAGAAACGAGATCAAAGAACATCGAAGAACAAAACGGGGAACAGGGTAGAAATGCATGACATGGTGATAACAAAGAGACACGAGGGGTTTAAATGACAAATGTAATCAGGGGTGAAACACAAGACAGCTGAGAGCAATGATGACACACCTACAGATAACAACCAATACAGTCAATACAAAACAAAACAAAACCAAAACAACAATACGGGGGTGGAGACAGGACATATTCCATAACAAAAGTCAATGTCACTGAAGAATCAAAAGCATGCGTTTGCTAAGAGCTCGCGCATCGTGCTAGCGCTTCGTGTTTCCGAGCATGCTGCATGCTACAGCGCTAGCTCGAGGGGAAATGGTGACAGTATGGCACATCTTTGTTTAGCAACAATAAAATGTCTGGCTTTAGTGGGTAGCATGTTTGTCTCGTACCTCCGGGGTTGGGGGCTCGAATCCTGCCTCTGTGCTGTGTGTCCGGAGTTTGCATGTTCTCCCTGTAATTCAGGGGTTTCCTCCGGTAATCTAGTACAAAGACATGCATTTTCAGCTGATTAGCATTTCTAAATTGTTCACCTGCGATGGGTTCGTCCCCCACCCTGGGCCTCGAGTTCCCTGGGGTATGATATGCTGCCTGCAACCCAGTATAGGATATGCTGTACAGAAAAAGGATGGATGTTCTTCTTTTCCTGCATTGCATATATTAGACAACATCTTTTTAACCATTCAAACAATGTGGTCAAACCATCTCAGGCAAAAATATCTCATTTCTTTTTAAAGCTTCTTGGCAGACAGGCTTTAACATTTACATTTACATTTATTCATTTAGCAGGCGCTTTTATCCAAAGCTATTTACAAGGGAGGAAATACAAGCAAAGCGATATATCAAGTGGAGAACAATACAAGTAGTGCTACTGTATAAAATTTATAATTGAGTTCTATAAAAGCAAAGTGCGCAGAGTTGAGGTGTAATAACCAGAGTACATTTTTGTTGTTGTTGGAGTTTTTTTGGTTAAGGAGAATGTGGGGTTGGCATTTTAGGGGTTAGTTCGGTGTTCACTGAAGAGGTGGGTCTTTAGTGATAGATTCTGCGGTCCGTATTGAGGTTGGAAGTTCATTCCACCACTGAGGGACAGATAGTGTGAAGGTTCTGGAAAGGGACCTTGAGCCACACTGAGTAGGCACTACTAAGTGTCGGTCGTTAACCGATCGCAGATTGCATGAGGGAACGTAAGCCTCGAGAAGAGTGTTGAGGTAGGGGGGGTGCTCTTCCAGACAAGGCCTTGAATTTGATGCGGGCAGCTACAGGAAGCCAGTGGAGGGAGATGAAGAGGGGTGTGACATGGGTTCTCTTGGGCTGGTTGAAGACGAGGCACGCTGCAGCATTATGAATCATTTGAAGGGGTTTGATGGGAGGCCTGAAGGTAGTGAGTTGCAGTAGTCCAGTTTTGAGATAACAAGAGCCTGGGCTAGTATCTGTGCAGCCTATTCAGTGAGGTAGGGTCGGATTTTCTTGATGTTGTACAGGATGAACCTACAAGACCATGCAGTTGTTGAGATGTGGTCTGTAAAGTTCAAGCGGTCATCGAGAATCACCCCAAGGTTCCTGGTCGTCCTGGGTGGCTTGAGTGTGATTAAGCTGAGCGGTAAAGTGAGGTTGTGGTTGATTGAGGGACAGGCTGAGATGACGAGAAGCTCAGATTTTGCCAGGTTGAGCTTAAGACGGTGTTCCCTCATCCAGACCGAGATGTCCGACAGGCAAGCAGAGATGCGTGCAGAGACGGATGGATCGTCAGGCTGGAAGGACAAATAGAGCTGGGTGTCATCAGCATAACAATGATATGAGAAGCCATAAGACTCAATCACCTGCCCCAGAGATGTAGTGTAGATAGAAAAGAGGAGTGGACCCAGAACTGACCCCGGTGGAACGCCAATTGTGAGTTGCTGAGTTTCAGAAATACCTCACCTCCATGATACCTTGAAGGATCTGTCAGAGAGATAGGATTGCACCCAGCACAGAACCGTTCCAGTGATGCCCAGGCTGGAGAGAGTTAACAGGAGGATCTGATGGTTCACAGTGTCGAAAGCAGCAGAGAGGTCGAGTAGGATGAGGACACATGATCTAGAAGTTGCTCTTGCTAAGGCTTCATTGACGGAAAGCAGAGCAGTCTCCGTGGAGTGATTGCTCTTGATGCCAGACTGCTTGGTGTCCAGGAGGTTGTTCTGTGTGAGAAAATTGGAGAGTTGATTAAAAACGGCTCTTTCAAGAGTTTTGGAAAGAAAAGTGACGAGGGAAACATGTCTGTAGTTGTTAACTACAGAAGGGTTAAGTGATGGTTTTTTAAGCAGTGGGGTAACCCGGGCCTGTTTAAATGAGGTAGGGTATGTGCCAGTAGAGAGAGATGTGTTGAAGATGTGTGTGAGTGCAGGTTATAGCGTGGTAGAGATGGATTGAAGAAGGTGCGAAGGGATAGGGTCAAGAGGACAGGTTTTGGGACGGCTAGAGTGGAGGAGTTTAGAGACATCAGTCTCTGAGAGGCAAAACTAAGACTTTTTGTCTATTAAAAGTATTTTTAATAATTATATTCGACAGTCAAGTGTAGTTATAGTCGGCTAGACAAGCCAAAACGATACGTTCTGTATAGAAGTGCTGTGGATTTTGTAGGTTTTTCTGAAAACTTTTTTTCTCTTATAGCCTCTTTACTTCATTTTTTCCTTCATGTGCTGAGGATAGTTGGAGTTTAATGTTTCCAAATTTCAAGAAGTGCAAAGCTCTCCTCCTGAGACCACATGACCCCATGACCTGACATGCTGAAAAGCTGTGTGTTGTTTTCAGCAGTGATGGGACACGGCTGCAGGTACGGCAAGCCTCCAGGTACACATGTCGAAACAAACTGCAAAGCGGACCGGAACCTCATTGCGTTCACATATGACGAAGAAATCGAACCACAAACGGACTCACAAACGAACCTCCGGAGGTGGTCTAAGTACGGTTCGCTTCTGGGTCCTTTTAGTGGGCTCTGAGATCACGGTGTGTTCACAAATACAAGATGAACCGCTCCAAGAACGTTTGGAGGGCTCAAACGAACTAGGTGTGAAAACGGCCATAATCTTACACCATGGTAGAATTCATGTAGAGAGAGGTAGGGTGTTATAGATCAGAATAAAAACGTCTTTCAGCGCTACAAGTGACTTGAAGCGGGGTTCATATCCTTTTTAAAAACCTGACAGTGTGCAATCTGTTTTTATGCATGAGTTTCTTACCCATGATTATATGATGGTTGTTCAGGGAAACAGTGATGAATCATTCTAATTTTCCAGATGTACTTAAATCAGGTACATCCTTCACATCACATCTAATTTTATCTTTTCTCTTCATTTGCTTCCCTACTTCCTCTCTCTCTCTCTCTCTCTCTCTCTCTCTCTCTCTCTCTCTCTCTCTCTCCTGGCAGGAATATTAATACCTGTTGGTGTTGCATTATTAAGAAGCTCCACTGGCGTCTCTCTCTAACCCTTTATCACCAAACTCACTCTTTTTCTCCTCGCTCCATTAAGCACACACTGCATGCAAAGTAAGCCAGCTTCATCAGGTGGCACTCTGAAGTGCCGTGGCGCTCACATAGCCCTTAGTGAGCTCTTTAGCTTATCACAGCCGGCACCTGGAAGCTGTGCTTTTTGTTCACAGGGGATATTTACCGCCATTCAAGAGGCTTTAGCATTCATGTTGAAAGCGCAAATGGCATAATGGAGGAAATTGTGGCACAGCACCGTTGGCAAGACAGCATGGAGGCAGAAACAAGGTGGAGAGGGAGTTGTAACCCCAGTTGCCTTTGTCTTTATCCTCAGCAAGGAACAGACCAAAGGGACAGTAGCAGCCTAACAAACGCCATGACCTCTAGATCCTTTAGACATGCTCATTCAGATGAGGTTGTTTATGTAAGCCCAAAATGATCCTTGTTTTCTTTGTTACCTTTTGAAAATGACTTAAATAGAGCATTCTATTCAGAAGCTAATGTTTGAAAGAATATATTTATATATATGGATGGACATTTTACATAAATTAATACTCCAGAATGGCGCTAAAGAAAATCTTAGATCCCTATCTTAGATTGGGGTTAAACCTGACGCAGGACTACGAGTACTGTATGTGTGTGCAGCATTGCTCACATAGTCATCTGCGAACCTATCATACATGTGGAAGATTAAATAGGGAATAACGATGAGACGTGCTGTTAAAGGAAAATAATCGAGAACAGGACAATATAATACAGCCTGACATACAACACTAACCATGTCTTATTCATCCACCACAAGGTCCAAGATTCTTGTTAAAGCCATATCGAGTGGTTTAAAGTGTGTAGGACTGGATGGAATTATTATTGTAACCTTGGAAGCACAGAACAGAACTATACAAGGTCTCAACATGCTGTAGAAATGTCCAGTTTCCCTTCACTGGAACGAAGAAGCCCAAACCTGTTCTAGCATGATGATGCCACTGTGCACAAAGCGGGCTCCATGAAGACACAGTGTGTTAAGGTTGGAGTAGAAGAACTCGAGTGTCCTGCACAGAGCCCTGACCTGAACCCCACTGAACACCTTTGGGATGAACTGGAACTGGAGTCTCTTCATCATCCCAACATCAGTATCTGATATCACTAATGCTCTTATAGCTGAAGGAACACAAATCCCCACAGACACACTCCTTCCCAGAAGAGTGGAGCTTAGTATAACTGCAAAGTGGGAATAAATCCAGAATGGGATGTTCAACAAGGACATCTGGGGTGTGATGGTCAGGTGTCCGCATACCTTTGGCCATACAGTGTAGTTTATCTTCAATAGCTTCTTTCCTGTTCAGAAACCCAAAGTTTATTCCCATCAGTGACCAACCTTAGTAAATTTTTCTTCAGAACAATTAATATGAAAAGCATATACATACGGTACTGTGCAAAAGTTTTAGGCAGCCTATTTTTTTATTTATTTTTTTGTTCAAACTTTGTTATAGATTTTTTAAATATTTGATGACTTCTACATTATCGAGTCAGTACAAAAACATTTTAGATTCCCAAACATTAGATTAATAGTGGACAGCGGTTAAGACGGTGGACTCCTGATCCGAAGGTCATGAGTTCAAATACCAGCAACACCAACCTGCCACTGTTGGGGCCCTTGGGCAAGGCCCTTAACTCTCAACTGCTCAGTTGTATAAAATGTAAGTTGCTCCGGAGTACGAACTCTGTCAAATGCCATAAATGTGAAAGTAAAGTTTTTGCCACACCAAATATTGACTTTGTTTCATTTACTCCTCGTAACGGTTTATTTATTTATTTATTTATTTTTTAAGTAGAAACATTTCATTTCATTATTTTTGAAGGCATCTTTGCATTTCTACAGCATTTCATTGCATGTGCCTAAAACGTTTGCACAGTTCTGTATGGTATCATCAGCACTGGAACACTTTTCTGGTAGTGGTGTAGTCTAAATACTATACTGTATATTAGGCTATTAAATCAATCTCATCGCAATTTACTGAAAGTGCATTTCTCTCGTCTTGCCCATGAGAGAAACTGACGATGAGAGGGACCATATTTCCTCCACCATTAACTCTGCTGCTGTAACGTTCGTCGGTAATATGCTAATTATGTGCAATCGACCTGCCAAACGAATGACGCATACGCACAACAGCCATCAAAGTTAAAAGCAAGCCTAACCCCGGCCTTGCTTGACTTTGACTGAGTATTCGCTGCACAGGTTGAGCCGTAATAAACCGACAGGCGACAATTCAGCATTTCAGCTTGTCACTCTTCATAATTTCATTGCGCCAGCAAAGACCTAGGTGTACAGACCACGGCTCAGTGCGTTGGGAAGCCTGTCTCCGTTAGAGTCACTTAGAGAAAGCTGAAGGGCTTTTTCCGTGTTGTTTTTAAAAAAATAAAATAAAAAAAAAGAGGCCCCAATCAAACTCTTTAATCAACAGAAGCATGGGAAGTGGACCTGACCCACAGTACTCCAATCAGCCAGGAACAAAGCTGAACATATAAATATTGACAAACCCCAAAGGCCCTTTTCACTTCTTGCAGTTCGAATCGCTCTCCAATCAATAGATCCCCTTGTGGAGACATTAAATCATTATATACAAGGTGTGAAAGATTTAAAGGCAGCGGTGGAAGGGATGGGAAGAACGACAGAAAATAAAGAGGAACTAAGTGTTGAAATTCTGATTCTTCTTCATTTTTCAATTCGATTTTATTCGTATGGCGCTTTTAAAAATGGACGTTGTCTCGAAGCAGCTTTACAGAAACATATAAACACAGGATAGAGATTTTAAGTGTGTGAATTTGTCCCTATTGAGCGAGACGGTGATGACGGTGGTGAGGAAAAACTCCCTGAGGTGATACGAGGACGAAACCTTGAGAGGAACCAGACTCAGAAGGGAACCCGTTCTCATCTGGGTAATGACGGACAGTGTGAAAGTAAAAGAAAGTTCATTATGGTTTTTATATGAAGTCTGTTTGTTGAACTAGTCCACTGTTCACTAAAGGAGACCTGAGTGGAAAACTGCATGTGGTATTTGTAGTCCCAAGGCCATTGCAGCAACCGTAGTCCCAGCAACTACAGTGAGAACGTCCATGTGGAATCGAGGTCCAAAACCATTTCCATGGTACTTCAAGCGGTACCGTCCTCAGCAATCTCCAGGCTGCACTGCTTGGGGTCGTCTTCAGTGGTAGAATGTAGCCTCCACTTGATGAGGGCTCCATCCAGAGGTAGGACATCAGGATGGATCAGGCAGGTCCGGACAGCAGAAAGGATCACTGGCAACTCTATAAAATCATGTGTTGCTCGACAGAAGAGACGGAGAGGGAGGTAAAGAGAGGGAGAGATTATTAGGTAAGGAGAGGGAGAGATTTTTCTTACGGTTGCCATCTGTCATTTTTTCCTTACTTCTTTACAGTATATTAGGTTTGGTCAATTTTAAATATCTGGGCTAATTTGGGGAAAAAAAATTTAATTCAGTGCAGTTATAAAGAAGTGCCTATTTTATTTCTGTATGCACCATTGGGCACGGTGACAGCTAACCCTTCAGATCATACACACATTAGCGAGTATCTATCATTCCCATAACTCTTCCCTTCAGACTGAGCAGCTAATGATCTTGTGCTTCATAAACGGCCTTATTAAAGAACCGAGCTTCAGATAATCCATACCAATTTACCCATTTCAAATGTTTACACTCTAAATCTCCTTAATGTCCTAGCTCTCCTAAACAGCAGAAAGCAGACGATACATCCACACGTCCGTGTCCACACCATTCCGAAATCTGATCTCAGTCCATAGAAGCTCTTAAAAACGTTACTGATCCACCGTGCGTTTATATCTATAATAAGAACCACTATTCTTCTTAAACCGTCATTACTCTCTTCTCCTCAGGCCCCAAAAATAGGACGCGTCGCAGTCAGAGACGTTTCTCTCAGATTAAGTTTCATAACACTCCTCGGGCCTTTATTAATAATGAGCTAAAATTATAATCATACTTTGAATATTTCATGACATCGCTCGATAGAATTCACGATATTTTGAGACGGTGATCTCCCCGTCGACGTTGATTAATGCCTTTCAGTACATTCACACCAACTGATCATCGTGTAGAGATGGACTGAATGTGTGGATGATTATATCAGATATAAAATGCAAATGCAGTGATGAATTGCACGAGAACATGTGTGTTTTCTATTTCATGAATACATTAAGGTTTGTGAAAACATTCATGGCTAATATAGCAGCTCTAGAGTTGAAAAACTGCTGTAATATTCTATACAGTCTGCACAGGGGCTTAGAACAGATGAGTCATAATTTAACACATTCACTCAAGGGCAAAAAAATACAAATTAAAAATGAGCCAAGGATCTTTTACTGCAAAGATACAAGTTCACGTTAATGCACTTAACAGAACTTTTGAACAGCGGACTATTGAATTTCATGCCTTATTTACCTTATTATTTATCTGTCTGTCTGTCTATCTATCTATCTATCTATCTATCTATCTATCTATCTATCTATCTATCTATCTATCTATCTATCTATCTATCTATCTATCTATCTATCAATCTGTCTGTCTATCTCTCGATCTGTCTATCTATCTATCTGTCCATCTATCTATCTATCCATCTATCTCTCGATCTGTCTGTCTGTCTATCTCTCGATCTGTCTTCTATCTATCTATCTATCTATCTATCTATCTATCTATCTATCTATCTATCTATCTATCTATCTATTTATCTATCTGTCTATATGTATATCTATCCGTCTGTCTATCTATCTATCTATCTATCTATCTATCTATCTATCTATCTATCTATCTATCTATCTATCTATCTATCTATCTATCTATCTATCTATCTATCTATCTGTCTATATGTATATCTATCTATCTGTCTGTCTATCTATCTATACTGTACACACATATATAGATAGATTTTTTACTTTATATTTATTTCTATTTATTTACATTATACATCTTTCTTTTTTTCTTTCTTTCTTACTCTAAATTTTTTATAGGAAATGAGTGTTGATTCAGTCCTTATTTGTTCATTGTTCATTTTTTTCTATTTAACATTTCAACATTACTAATTAATTAACTAATTAATTCAACATTTCATGCAGCTTTTATTTATGTTTGTTTGTTCATCTTAATTTTATAGGAAATGACTTGCTTCCATCTTCACTTGTTTGTTAACTTTTTATTTCTTTTATTTAGAAGTAAAAAGACTACATTTTTTTCTTCCTTCCTTTCTTCGTTCTTTCTTTCCTCCTTCCTTCCGCTTAAGTTTAATCCTTCTGTTAAGAGGTTTTGAAAGTATTTTTACACTGTATACATGTTTTTCATTATTTTCCTTATATATTTTTGACATGATAACACATTTCCAGCTGTCTTCTAGCTCTCCATCATGTTCAGCTCCCTGCATGCGCCGTGCTTTCCGAGTCTATCTCCTGGTGATATTTCATACAATCATTGCAGGAGATTGCGTTAGGTGAGTCAGAAACCCTACCCTCTGCCGTTCCACAGAAATAACGGGAACGCTATTTTCAAACAAACTCGCGTATATCAATAAGCGCGCTGTGTCTCTGCGTCTCTACGTCTCTTGATTGATTTACTGCACTGTGCGTTTCGCAGATGATCAAACCTGCTTTATGTGTACTCCATGAGATGGCTCATCATTTCCCTATTCAGTAAGAAACTCCGGAGAGTAAATAACAGGAGCCCTGCCTGTGCTAGCTTTCCCCAGTGAATCGGAGAAGGACGGGCCCCGTCAAACGGCATGATTATAGCAGAAGCAGCTGAATTGGGTCGTCACTCTAAATATCACTCGCCCAAAAAAAGAAAAGCTGAAATCGGCCGTGCGTTTCAATTCGATTCAATTCAAAGCGAGAGATTCTGCATTTCACCCAGCTAACCTTAAGACCAAGTCCTGCGTTCGAACTGCATCAACACAGCGACGACGACTGGGGTAACGAGAGGTCAGCGTGACAATGTGCCCAAGGTTTATGTATCAGTGGTTATAAGTTCTGCTCCAACACTGTTTAATAATCTGGAGGAATCAATAAAGCGACAGGAGCATCTTTCCTGCATGAAGCGTGCGTGAGCTGTCACCAGCTACCACCCTGTGTGACACTACTGAAAAACCAGCAGCCTAGGACTCACTTCAAAGATGTTTGTCTGTAGAGGCTTTAACTTTTAAAGTCACATGATTTGAAACATTCGGATTTCTGTAAAGCTGCTCTGAGGCAATGGCCTTGATTGATTTTTTCGAAAATTTGCGATGCAACTTGTGGAGTTTTATTTCGTGGATAACTACTTGAATAGGGGAAAATGCAATTGCGGTGGCTTAGGGGTCAGCACGTTCGCCTCACACCTCCAGGATCGGGGGTTCGATTACCACCACTGTTCTGTGTGTGTGGAGTTTGCATGTTCTCCCCGTGCTGTGGGGGTTTCCTCCGGGTACTCCGGTTTCCACCCCCAGTCCAAAGACGTGCATGGTAGGCTGATTGGCATGTCTAAAGTGTCCATAGTGTATAAATGGGTGTGTGAGTGTGTATGTGAGTGTTCCCTGTGATGGACTGGCACTCTGTCCAGGGTGTACCCCGCCTTGTGCCCCATGCTCCCTGGGATAGGCTCCAGGTTCCCCACATCCCAGTAGGATAAGCGCTATAGAGCATGGATGGATGTTTTGCACATTCTTTCACAGAAAACAAGACCTTTTAGCTGTACTCATGTTCATCGTACATGAATCGAAGAGCGATTTGGCTGACTGTGTGTCGTGATGACGTCACATGACACGTCTTGGGCCAAAATTGCGGTAATAAGCTCCTCTGAATTTGCAGACTTTGCTTGATTTCGCATTCATTTCTATCTATTTCGATCGCAGAATCCTGGAGAGAGTGTATAATACACACGAAACTGAGTTGAATTACTGTGACAATCGCATCGTCTTTTGTTATCTGCAATTAATATTTTGTCTGTACACCTATCAAACCTCAAAGGGAAATGGGAAGATTTATCTATATCACAACCTTAATCTCTCTTTGTCTTTGTCTCTCTCTCTCTCTCAGGTTTCTTTCTTTCTGTTCATAGTGTTTGTGGTGTACACCATGCTACCGTTCTCCATGAGGGACGCCATCATAGCCAGCATCCTCACGTCCTCCTCCCACACTCTGGTCCTCAGCGTCTGCCTCTCGAACACAACGCGGCATGCCGAGCCACTCGTCTGGCAGGTGAGTCTTTTTGTTTGTGTGTTGTTGTTGGTTTTTTTTGTCTCTGTGTTGCGAGTGTCCTTTCTTGGCTATTTTTGTGCACTGGGACAGCAACACAGATGCAAGCAGCTGAAAGTTAGAAATAGGACACAGTTTGGCCTATAAAACTCCAAAATAAATAAATAAATAAATAAATAACTGGGGGGAGAGAGAGAGAAAAAAAGGCAGCGAGAGCAGTTTCTGCCCGAGTAAAGTGCCGTGTGCTGTTTTTATATATTACACTATGATCCTGAAAGAAACTCATTTCTTTAATCTTACAGTGTGTGTATAAATGGGATGACAATAATAAAAAGTAAAAAAAAAAAAAAAAAAAAAAAAGCTGCCATGGTTCGTCGTGTTCTTGACAGTAATTTGCAGGCATGCTGCATCACTCTTCATGCAGTGTATCATTCTAGTTGTTATTGTGTTTTATATAGAACAAGGAAATTGGCAATTCACAGTTAAGAAGATGAGATTAAAGCTCATCTACATAAACGGCCTTCATTTCCCACCCATGTGTAACACCGAAAGCCTAGTATTAAGGAAAATGTAATCGTTGATTTACTCTGAATTCGAAAAGACGACCCGCAGGTATTCCTGGAATAACCCTTCGAAGGGTCTTGAAATGGAAGTAAGCACTTGGCTGTACGGTATCAGACGTTTTATCCAAACCTAAGCTAGAATCAGGTTCGAGCGTAACGCTGTTAGCTACAGATACACTTGCGTGCTTGCTCGATTTGCTTCCTAGTTACTTTATTGTTGTTGGAGCGATGCAAGCTTACAAGCCGAAGAAACTCGCTAATAGTGCTAATAAGTAACATAATTACATACCGCCATCGATTTATCGATTTAAGCGTACGAATGAATGTAATGAATACGGATGAGATGCAATAAAATATCCTTGTCTTTGTCGTACAGCTGGCATCGTGATGTAGCGACACCTATCGGGCATGTTTCCCTGCATGGGTCCTGTCTGCCAGAACCGAGAGCGGGCCAGACAGCGTCTGTAACGCGCTGCGTCTGTTTCTCAGCGTCTCCACAGGCATGGAGAATCCCTGAGGCATGACATACTCCAGCCCGTTCCCGCCTGAGCTCTACGTACATGTCCTGACGTTCTAGCCGACTTGATCATCACGCTATCCGCATGGAGCCGACTCGAGAATTATTGCCGCTGGGATCATCAAATGGTGGCCCTCGTACTCCAACACAGCGTTCCAGTTACATCAGAATTATGTATCTGGAAGAAAAATAAAAACCTTTTTAAAAATGTATGACTTGCATTTTGGCATTCTGTGCTATCTGCAGCTTTGCACATTTTCCTGAAGCATGCCTCTGAAAGGCAAGAACGGATCAGATCAGATCAGATCAGATCAGATCAGCACATGTATGTACGAGACACATAAAAATGTCCCTTCACGTTTGCGGCGAATTGCAGCATGCAGTGAGCAAATGGGAGCTTTTTGGGAAAATGATTGTTTTAACCAGAGGTTAATCACCGGCCCAGTTACCATAGCAACTCGGCCCGCACGATTCAACAAGAACGAACCACCGGGTTCTCCATTAAGCTCGAAAACGGCAATCTGCACTTTATTTCTTTATTAAGGGCCCTTTATTTTGCGTCAACCCTGCCTTGAAAGTGAACAGAATCCCCGTGGTGCGTTTGGTCCATTTACTGCCGCTTTTATTGTATTTGTGAGGAGCTGCTATGTGCCTGTTCTCGTGCTGTTTTTGCTGAATAGTCATTTACTCTGCTCTTTTACTGAAAGAAACCTTTTTTTAGATTAATTGGACTCTTGAATAATAGCTAGAGATGATTTTACACTTGTGTTTTGTTGGGGTTTTTTTTTTGCCTTGTTGGTTACAATATTTATCCCTCTCTCTCTCTCTCTCTCTCTCTCTCTCTCTCTCTCTCTTTGGTAAGCTTCGTAATTGTTAAAATAACTAATTAGGGTGACTTCCTGTGTCCTAATAGACTCCCCCCCTCCCCCCCTCCTGAGCCTAATGAGCACTAGTGATGAGTCAGCAGTGTGATTCCAGTAGTGTGTGATTTCTAATTAAGCCAGCGCTCCTCATTGGCCTGGATTTGTCTTCTGTCTTTTACAGCCAACACTCAGTAATTACAGCTAGCAGAATGACTTGGGAATTCTCTCATGACCGATAAACACGCTTTTTTTTCTTATAAAAGATGTTCCTAAGAAGACAAAGTCCTCATTGCCAGGAAAGACCTGATTCCATACTAAATGGTCTCCTCCCCCCCAGGCTTTAACTGTCCAAAATAAGAGTCTGTATCCACTGTAGCCTCAGATTCTTGTTCTTGGCTGACAGGAGAGGAACCTGACGTGTTCTTTTGCTGTTCGGAAAACTACTTTTAATTGCAATCGCACGGTCTTTCGCAGTGATGTTTGCTGGTAATGGAGACCGCTTAGCTGTACTCATGTTCGTGAGGGCTTTGATTGAATGCGTGTTGGCCCAAAAATTGCAAACTCGTCTGAATATTGTGGCGTTTCCTTGATTTTCATTCATTTCTGCCATCTGTGCATCGATTCTGTGGCTCCTGCTTGATTGGAACGAAAACCTGGCCACACTCCGGCCCTTTTGTCGGATAAGATTGGACACCCCTGCTCTAGAGACTGTTGTCTGCCTTACATTTTAAATTCTTGGGGATCAGGATGCTGCTAGTTCATCAATCATTCTGCTAAAAGAATATTGAGGAGGAAGAAATACTACATTACGAGCACACGTCCTCCATCTAATCTTCTACATGTGGCCATTAAAGGATGAGCAATGTTTTCTCAGGACAAGTGGAGGTCCTGCTTCTGTGCGCTCTTTAATTGTCGAAGAGAACAGTGTAATTGCCACTGCTGGACCAGTTTAACCTGCTAATAGTGTGCGTCTGAGTAATAATGGCCGGAGGTCCTGGAGGCTAATTAAAATGATTGACGCTCTTGAGTGGTGTTCTTGGCTACATCCTGTCTCTGGCACCCACGTTCATTTCCCAGAGATGCCATAGTTGGGAAGGTTCATTCCCCTCTTCCTGTTGATACAAAGCGATGCCATGTAATCAGGAGTGTCTGGAAGGGGAACGTATACAGAACCGGGCCGTTGGTGCTCTCCTCTGAGCACGTCTTCATAAAACGACTCCTTATTCCATGCGCTTTAGACGTCTTACGCCGAGTGCTGAAGAATTTTGAGATTTTTTTTTCTACCCTAGACTTTCTACAGTGATATATGGCTAATGTTTTTTGTAAATGCTGCTTTTTTTGTTTCTCTTCTTGATCTTATGAATTCAACTCATCCCAATAACCCACCACAACAGATCCCAACATGTGATGATAACGTCAATACTAAAAGCAGCTTTCCAGCTCGGAAAACATTATATATATATATATACATACATATATACATACCGTGTTTTTGTTTCGCCTTTCTGTTTACAGATACTGGCCAACATCATCATATTTATCTGTGGGAACATGGCAGGTGCTTATCACAAACACCTGATGGATCTCGCTCTGAAACAGACCTACCAGGACACGTGTAACTGCATCAAGTCGCCCATCAAACTGGAATTTGAGAAACATCAGCAGGTAAGAAATAAACGGGATGCAACACAGATTTTCTCTATTTTCGCTTCCTATAAAATCACAGCCTGAAATTTCCATTGTAATTGAAACAGTTTTCTGTGATTATGTCGCTTTCTAATGTTCTGTTTATCGGCCGTTTTCTCGCAGCGACTTGTTTTCCATCTGCCAAGTCACTGGCGAACATCCACATCCTTTCACACACTGATTCATACATGTTAAAGCTACACAGTGGTCTTGGGGTTTATAAACATTTTTGAAGTGTTTCTGATGTTTTGAGTGACATTTCATCCAGCAAACTGGACAATATTCATATATTTGTGTGTGTGTGTGTGTGATATGCAAATATGTATATAGATAATATGCAAATTAGTATAATGCATAATGCAGTAAAAACAAAAAAGTCAAAAACAAAACGGTAACGCAAAATATTGCATATCTTAAATAGGTTAAGTTTCATTTTGATTTTATAGTAAAAAATAAAAAGAAAAGCTTATTGCCGTTATGATAATAACGGCAATAATACGAAACTACTATTTTCCTATGTAACTGGGAAAAGGGGGCTACTTAAAGGAAAATAATTGAAACACTGTCTGAGATCAGTTAACATAAATTTTTTGTTATTTAAACACATTTATATATTTTGCGTGTTTTGTTAAGTGTTCACATGTAATTGTTGCCATATGGCAACAGCATGCGATAATGGAACTGTAGTAGGTGCGTTCATGAACTGAAACAGGCCGACACTTATGTCGAGGCAAACTAGCGACTACGTTTCCCAGAATGCACCCTGAACTACAAACATGGCCGACGACTACGACTCCCAATGTAACACACAGACATATTACCTTCTTATAAGGACTAATCACACACACCTGTTCCTGATCACAATCAACATCACACCACACTATAATAGAGACTGTTCAGGCACTAGGCTTTTGCGAAGTATTACGCTCAGTTAATCATTTCTCTGTCGAGTACCAAGCTTTGATCTAGTGTGTATTAGCCTGGCTTTTGACTTTGTTTACTCCTTTGACCATGATTCTCTTCTTGGCCTTGTCTCTTTTGTACTGTTTGCCTGATCATGTGACCACTGCCTGTCTTTGTTTATGTGTTTTGTCTTGCCCTCTGGATATTATACTCTTCATTAAAGCTCTTAAGTGCATAGGAATCCGCCCTAAGCCTCCATTACATGACGACACTAGGCTTCTCTAATAGTATATTTAACTTATAGTAATATTATATTGACCTTTTTCACATTCAAAGTAAGAAAACCTGTTATTCCGCAGCACTGTTGAAGTCTCGATTCTGATTGGTCAGAAGGTGTTCGTTCATTTTCTATAACGCCAGCTCTGACTTGTACAGGGACAGGTACGGCAGACACGCCACTAAAACTAGGCCTGTGGATAATTGCCGATACACCGATTACCGTTTCTGTGAGGAGACGTTTATTTAACATTTATGGAAGGAGTCTCCAGTGTCAGTGCTTTATGACAGTCAGTTTTCCACAATGGGAAGTTCTACAGGACAGAGTTTGTATTTTTCCGGTCTTATTTACTTTGAGAAAGAGGAAACTAAGGCTAGTGAAGAGAACAACTATTTATGTCTGCTATAACATAAATGTAACTATAAATGGATAACAATGACAATGTTCTTTAATATATGACAAATTGCTACGTAAGAGGAATAGCACACTTCAGGATGTATTGTTATTGGAATCTAATCAACTTCATGGTGGTAGCATTGAGTCCGCTCTACATCACACCATCATATATGTGATTATTTTCCTTTAACGGTACTCCCCCCAACTGTTTTATTCCTTACTTCTGTTCAGAAATCTGACCACTATTGTGATGGAGTAAAAACAGTTTTGTAGTGGGCTTTTATCCATTCAGAGGGTGCAGTGGAGGTTTGGAGGTTGAGTATGAGTCATTTATGCAGTTAAACAAAAAGAATTACTAATATCCATTGAATGGGTGGGACTGAGAGTTGTTTTGGCCAAAAATAGCTCCGTCCCCCTCCTCCCACCCTATCCTTCCTTTCCGAGCTGTGTGAGGTTTAAAGCTTCCTCTTGGTTAGGTTGGATTTGTTTGTTGACTGGTAATGCTGATATGTGATATTTTTTAACCTCGATCAGGACCAACATTATATTTTCAGATCAGGATCATTTTTGGAAACTGTAATGGACGAGGGACGGTCAAGTACAGTATTAAACATGAAGAAGTAGTGAATAGAGCAAGTTGATGACAATATCAAAATATTAGAGTTTTATTGATTTGTTTTCTCATATTCTTGCCTTATATGGTAGGTGCTTCTTCTTAGTAACTACTTAATAAGTATTTCTGGAACTGTGCTGGTTAATTAATGATTAATAAAATGACGGTAAGGCTTTAATTGTGCTCCTTTTCCTATTGTCTCGGCACAACCTCATAAATGACTGACCTTCATTGTTTGCGCTCTGGGAAGCGCGAAATCCTACGTATCAAGACGCAACAGAAAAGCCTTCACCCTATTGGGAGATCGCTAGATTAATTCTTAATGATATTAATAATAAAGACAGCATGTAATCTAATTATTGACCTTATTCTGAATAAGGCAATATTCTGATTAAGGTGTTTACATGAGTCGCTTTTAGAATATTAATGTCATGTATCCGTTTTACATGTTATAGAACATAGACAATTAACCGAACACGTCATTACGTCACCGTGCCACGCCGTCCGACGTCACTCCAGAATTTCACGCATCGACATACAGTTGGTCTTCGTTATGGGACCGTATACAGTCTTGGGTGTTTTTATATAAATTTTTACAGATACTTCAAGTGCAGTTAATTATTTATCATGCTGTACGTGCAAATAGACGACTGCTTGAAGCCGTGGGCTGCGTCCCAAACCGCGTACTTACATTCTATATAGTAGCCGAAAAACATATATTTCGTCTACTACAGGCCTATAGTAGGTAAGTACGTGGTTTGGGACTCAGCCATGCTCTCTTGTTCTCCTTGTCTTTTTGGTCACAGTACAGTGAAATTATTTTCTTCACATACCCCAGCATGTCAGGAAGCTGGGGTCAGAGTGCAGGGTCAGCCATGATACAGCGGCCCCTGGAGGAGAGAGGGATAAAGGCCTTGCTCAGTGGCAGCTTGGCAGTGCTGGGGCTTGAACCCCTGACCTTCTGATCAGTCACCCAGAGCCTTAACCGTCAAGCCACCACTGCCCCAATGCCTCATTAGCTGTTGTGTGATTGAAGAGAGCTGGTTAGAAGGTGAAAATTGGCAATGACACAACAAAATTATTGATCGAAATGATGGAGTAAATTCTCCATTCTAGTCTGGATCCACATACAATTGCTCGCATGCTTCTGAGTTTAGATGAGTTGATCGTTTGAAGT
Source organism: Ameiurus melas (assembly GCA_012411365.1). Taxonomy (NCBI): domain Eukaryota; kingdom Metazoa; phylum Chordata; class Actinopteri; order Siluriformes; family Ictaluridae; genus Ameiurus; species Ameiurus melas. Next base: position 20,814,637 of record CM022765.1, read on the forward strand.
GTGCATCATGACATCGCGTGTTGAAGATAAGATCGCAATATATCGTCTAGACGATTATCAGCACTTTGGATCTTCGGCATTTCTGAAATCCAGATCATTCCAAAAGCTTCACAAACCAAACCTGCGCATACAGACTTGTCTTTTTTATTATTCCTCCCGGTGGCTTCTCCACAGTGCAATTATGATCTACAGGTTTCCAGCACTTTCACACACACACACACACACTCACACACGTACATAGCATTTTGCTTTTTTCCCTCTACGCTTTTATGATAGACTGTAATTACCACGGAGATGGATGGCAGCTCTCTGCTCAGTACGTCGCTCATCACTCTGGGCTGCAGCCTGGCCGGTGTGTGACGGTATTTTTACTAAACAGCGACAGCAAAGCCAGACTCCTGTTTCACTGTTTCTGTTTCTCGCTCCAATTTAGCTCAGGATGCTTAATTACTTCATTTCCTCCTGAGACACAGCTTGGGAAGGTGGTCCAAAACAGCCTGGAATATATTATCTCTCTCTCTATCTCGCTCTCATGCTCTCTGTCTCTTGCACTCTCTTTCTCTCTCTCTCTCTCTTTCTCTCTCTCACTATCTCTTGATCTCTCTCTCGCTCTCTCTCTCGTTCTCTCTCTCTTGCTCTTTCTCGCTCTCTCTCGCTCTCTCTTTTCTCTCTCTCTTGCTCTCTCTCGCTCTCTTTCTCTTTCTCTCTCTCTCACTCTCTTTCTCACTCTCTCTCGTTCTTTCTCTCGTTCTTTCTCTCTCGCTCTCTCTCTTGCTCTTTCTCTCTCTCTTTCTCGCTCTCTCTCTTTCTCACTCTCTCTCGTTCTTTCTCTCTCTCTCTCGCTCTCTCTCTTGCTTGCTCTCTCTCTCTCTCTTGCTCTCTCGCTCTCTCTCTCTCGCTCTCTTTCTTTCTCTCTCGCTCTCTCTCTCTCTTTCTGTCTTGCTCTCTCCCTCTCTCTCGTTCTCTCTCCCTCTCTCTCGCTCTCGCTGTCGACTTCATTTTCGATTCAATTTCTCTGGTACAGTGAAAGCCCTTTACTTTCACTAAAGAGACCATGATAAACAAGGTGATTAGCTGTTGTTAAGACACTTCTCTCTCTTTTTGTTAACTCTGTCCCTGTGTCATAAAAGCGCGCACACACCTCACCTGAAAGAGTTTCCGAGTGAATTGGGTATTTTATTTATTTATTTATTTATTATTTCAGACCGGCGTTTTAATGGAGCGTGTCTGTGTGCTTTGTTTTAAATGTCATGAAAAAATTCACGATGGTCAGAGTGTTCTCATTCATGGTTTGACCTGCACAGAACAAAGACTTCATCCACAACAGCAAACAGAAAGCACAGCTGCCTATTAACGTATCCCATTTGAAGAGCAATCGGAAGCCGGTGTTGAAGCTGTGATTTCACTAGATGATTGATTTGGGGTTTTATTTTTGTTCCAGCAGTACTCTGTACATCCGTTTCGTCTTGAATAAAACCTAAACGCAAGGCCGCCTGGAGAAAACGTGTCGGGTTTCAGTGCATTCAAAAATGACAGAGAAATCGTTTTTTTGTTGTTGCTTTTTTTTTTTTCTACCAATAATATACTCTCACGCTTCTACTTTAAGAAATATGTTTCACCAAAACAACTGGAAAATGTTCTGACCTTGTCTTGGCTGTCTTCCTGCAAAGATCGCCTTGGGAAAGGAGACAGTTTAACAAGTGTACTGTAAGTAAATCAGTCTGCATGAAGATGTCTACAACCTCTCCAGCTCTCTGATTTCCTTATTACTCTTCATTACACAACTTCATTTATGGACGTGAATGTTGTGAATTATTTCCCGATTTCTTGAGTTAATACTGATGTCTGGTGAGAATTTCATGCGAATAGCCTCATTGGAAATATATTTACTGAAAGAAAATGTTAACGGGGTCAATACTTATTTCGTATAGCACAAGATGTGAACGTTTCACCATGCGAAGGGTTTTCCAAGGCCACCACATAAATAAAGAGTGAAAGAAAACATTTCACTAACATTGAAATAACCTATAAAGCATCTGCCCAAGCGCATCCATACCTTCTTCACTCTGTCCAATAGGAGCGTCTCTTGCTGTCCCTCCTGCCTGCCCACATCGCTCGTGTGATGAAGGCTGAGATCATCCAGAGGCTCAAGGGTCCAAACTGCGGCCAGGCCGAAAACACCAACAACTTCCACAACCTCTATGTACAGAGACACACCAATGTCAGGTAGGACTCGCACTACTCAACACACACACACACACACACACACACACCTAGATTAACTGAGCTGCATTTCTGCATGTTAACAGATTGTCTACTATTCCTGTAGACCTTACACAACAGACACAGGTGTTTCTCACAGCTGAATAAATCCGGAATAAATAATAAAAAATAGGACAGAAAACAAAAAAATGAAATAACCCAAATACAAGTAGGCTAGATTCTGCAGAAAGTTTTCTATACTCTTCGAATGTACAGCCCTAAAAGAAAAAAACTCCTGCTTAAAAAGACTTTCATCTCTGTGTGGAAGGACAAGGCTCGCCTTCCTTTCCCCCACTTTTTGTTTTTGAAGTAATATTTTTCTGCCCTTCAAAGATTTATCCTGGTGTTTTTCATCATGGTGACACGGCGCTCGTCATTATGAGCACTCGTGCTTGTTTTTCAGGAACAGCCAGACGACCCAGATGCTCGGTCTGACCTCAGACTCCACACACCGGCGTTATCGCGAGCTTTTTCCCTGCGTCCGAGCGCAGAGTCACTGCTTCACTCCGTATTTCACACGATTATTACGCCACACCCCAGACCACTTCGGGATTAGTTTTACATGGCGTGATGGTAATTGATGTAATTACAGAGTATCTCTGCGATTTCCGTCTAAATCCATCATGTCAGTAATTACTTCTTCTAGAAATCGAATGGCCGGTCGAAAATAACTCCAGCTATATCCTGTTCGAATTGACACGGTGGAAACGACTCCATTATATCCTGTGGGAGAAGAGAGTTTTGCACTTTGTCCTACTTAAGATGTCTTTTCGAAGTTTATACTCGCGCCTAATTAAAACCTAGCTTTCGGTGTTGTGCTTCAGTAGATATAGTGTAGAGGCAGCGATACTTTAACCCAATCATAGATTGCCTCACTCTCTCCTGCACAGTCTTAAAGGCCTCTTAACGTTTTCGGCAGCATTCTATACGCAGACATCGTGGGGTTCACGCGCTTGGCCAGCGACTGCTCTCCGGGAGAACTGGTGCACATGCTCAACGAGCTTTTCGGCAAATTCGACCAGATAGCCAAGGTAACGCACAAATCTCATCTTCTCACTGCATCTGTGTCTCGTAGCTGTGTCTAATCTAATCTTTTTCTTCTTCTTCTTTCAGGACAATGACTGTATGAGGATTAAGATACTCGGAGACTGTTATTACTGTGTGTCTGGACTGCCCGAGTCTTTACCGGACCACGCCAAGAACTGTGTAAAGATGGGACTGGACATGTGTGAGGCCATCAAGTAAATCACCATCTCTTGGTCTTTTTTTCTTTGTGTAGGATGCTTAAACATCTACAGTACTGTGAAATAAGTCTTAGATGCAAAAATGTGATCTACTGACTTTTTGTCTTAGATGTTTGGGGGTCTTTTTTTTTTTTTTTTTAGATCTGCATTAACATACGAATATAAAAGATTCTACATTTTATCCAAACATTTATTTTCCTTAACATGTGTATATGTAATTAAAGAAAGTAAGTTATAAACTGCTCCTTCTTATAAAAACAAAAACACCATGGAGGTTTTTGAGGCAGAAGTAAGCGCGAGCCAAAATCTGCAAAAGAACTCCAGTAAGTTCTCCAAGTTGTGTAGAACCTACCAACCTCCCATCCTTATAAACCCGTTCCACGGCGTACCTGAGAGAGTCGATGTGGGTTTTAAAGGCAAGCGGAAGCCAAATATTGATTTGGTTTAGTTTCTTCTGGTTAGAGTTTACCGCTTTTGCATATTTAGAAACATTTCCTTCCATTATTTGTTTGATGAAGCATCTGAATTTCTCCACATAAGCCAGAATTCTGCACATTTCGGAGTATTTTCTATACGGTTTGAATCTATGACTCCTTCAATATTTTCTTAATACCTTCAAATATCCTTCAGGAGGTTTACGTGACAAAAAAAAATGTATTCAGGGAGAAATACATTTCGAAAGTGCAAAATAATGATCCTCGTTCCAGGTTTTATGATTTCAAAAAAAAAACAACAAAGAGTGCAAATGAATCTCTAATATTTTTGTCTTTTTGACCTGTATACAGTATGCATTCTATTTCCTGCCATACATGTTTGTTAGTTAATGTATTCATTAGCACATAGGGGTAAAACCTGCTCAATAAGAAAGAATATCCATAAGACGCACTAATAACGAACACGGATCATTTCATTTCAACCCGTGCACAGATATTTTGAGGGGCAGTGGCCCGAAACATGAGCGAGAGCACGAGTGTTTAATTATGCACGTTTAATTCATATTCGTTCTCATAGAGACAAACATCTACTAACATGTACTTAAGGTGGTCGTTATTCACACACGAATTCACAAGACTCGAGGCATAGTTAAGCTGAGCTCTTCGTGATGAGTACAGTGCACGCCTTAACTCATCGTTAGTACATACTGAAGTAAGTATTAATGCAGGTATTGGTGCATGATTATTCACGTTACTGTAACGTGTTACCAAAACATCCACACACTAAACTATGACAAAACAAATCATAGTAACTCATAGTAAAGAGGCTTCACAGTGTAACCGACAAAAGCAATGCGAGCTTTAATTGACCACTCAGGTCTGCTCTCAAATCGCCTCTTTGTGTCAGAAAAACTTCCTTTCAGACTACTTTTTTCTGAAGGGAAAAAAAAAAACCTCATTTTGTTGGAATGCAGCCACAAGATAGGACACCTAGGCTATAAACTCTGTAAATACACACACTCCCCAACTCAGCTGTACTCAGCCACACTCTATAACAAGCCTGTAGGGTTATAACAAGAAAGATCCGTTGAGTCACAGTGGCACTGGGGATGTACAGTGCATCCAATTACCCGAAACACCACACGCTCTAAAACTCACAGACTATATGTGAGAATTTCCGGAGGATTCTCGTAGTTCCGTCGCCATCTCATTGCCTAGCTGAAAATAAAGTAACGCTTTATTCGTATCGGCCACTGTAAACAGTCACACTAGTCTACAGCAGGTCCCAGCTGGTTGTGAGCTAAAATATGCTACGACATATCAGTAACTCAACATTACTACTCTAGAGTTCTAGTTTCTCCTCAATTCGCTCCAGTGGACACACAATCCAGGCATTTGACCTGACACGGTGGTCAGTGAGAAGCTTTTTGAAGAAGAAGCCTCGGTTTATTTGTCATATGTACGTTACAGCACGGTGAAATTCGTTTCTTTGCATGTCCCAGCTTGTTAAGAAGTTGGAGGGGTTGGAGAGCAGGGTCAGCCCAGTAATAACCCTGGAGTACAGAGGGTTAAGGGCCTGGCTCAAGGGCCCAACAGTGGAAGCTTGACACTTGACGCCCCCTGGCCTTCTGATCAGTAACCCAGAGCCTTAAAGGTTGAGCCACTAAAGTCGTAAATAAACCACTTGAAGACAGCTGTCGACAGCAAATAATAAGACCGCGTGGATGCCAAAATGGAACGCGAAATAGCGGGAAGTTTAAACTGTACTTCACTTTATTTTGAAAGTCCAGTTTATAGCTTGTGATGTTCCTTAGATCAAGCTTACACTCACTCGTAGTCCTATCACCGTTTCAGGTCACGGGTGCGTAACGCAATGCCACTAGACGTGTCCAAAACTTGTAGGTTTGGGGGGGACAGAGGTAAAAATGCCAGCAGTGTCATTATGTTTTGTGAATTCTGGCTTTAACAGTTCCTTAACTTCAGCTACGTCACTATAGTTCATAATACGTCTCAACTAGAGAAGACAGTGGAGCTGTTTATAGTTGCGAATACCACATAAACACCTGCCTACAATATTTTCTAGCAAATTTAATTGGTTCTATTGCCCAGAACATAGACAAACTAGTAGTCTAATTTATACCACCGTGATACTGAACCAGTAATTTATACCACCATGATACTGAACCAGTAATTTATACCACCATGATACTGAAACAGTAATTTATACCACCATGATACTGAACCAGTAATTTATACCACCATGATACTGAACCAGTAATTTATACCACCATGATACTGAACCAGTAATTTATACCACCGTGATACTGAACCAGTAATTTATACCACCATGATACTGAACCAGTAATTTATACCACCATGATACTGAACCAGTAATTTATACCACCATGATACTGAACCAGTAATTTATACCACCATGATACTGAACCAGTAATTTATACCACCATGATACTGAACCAGTAATTTATACCACCATGATACTGAACCAGTAATTTATACCACCATGATACTGAACCAGTAATTTATACCACCATGATACTGAACCAGTAATTTATACCACCATGATACTGAACCAGTAATTTATACTACCATGATACTGAACCAGTAATTTATACTACCATGATACTGAACCAGTAATTTATACTACCATGATACTGAACCAGTAATTTATACTACCATGATACTGAACCAGTAATTTATACCACCGTGATACTGAACCAGTAATTTATACCACCATGATACTGAACCAGTAATTTATACCACCATGATACTGAACCAGTAATTTATACCACCATGATACTGAACCAGTAATTTATACCACCGTGATACTGAACCAGTAATTTATACCACCGTGATACTGAACCAGTAATTTATACCACCATGATACTGAACCAGTAATTTATACCACCATGATACTGAACCAGTAATTTATACCACCGTGATACTGAACCAGTAATTTATACCACCATGATACTGAACCAGTAATTTATACCACCATGATACTGAACCAGTAATTTATACCACCATGATACTGAACCAGTAATTTATACCACTGTGATACTGAACCAGTAATTTATACCACCATGATACTGAACCAGTAATTTATACCACCATGATACTGAACCAGTAATTTATACCACCATGATACTGAACCAGTAATTTATACCACCATGATACTGAACCAGTAATTTATACTACCATGATACTGAACCAGTAATTTATACTACCATGATACTGAACCAGTAATTTATACTACCATGATACTGAACCAGTAATTTATACCACCGTGATACTGAACCAGTAATTTATACCACCATGATACTGAACCAGTAATTTATACCACCATGATACTGAACCAGTAATTTATACCACCGTGATACTGAACCAGTAATTTATACCACCGTGATACTGAACCAGTAATTTATACCACCATGATACTGAACCAGTAATTTATACCACCATGATACTGAACCAGTAATTTATACCACCGTGATACTGAACCAGTAATTTATACCACCATGATACTGAACCAGTAATTTATACCACCGTGATACTGAACCAGTAATTTATACCACCGTGATACTGAACCAGTAATTTATACCACAGTGATACTGAACCAGTAATTTATACAACTGTGATACTGAACCAGTAATTTATACCACAGTGATACTGAACCAGTAATTTATACAACTGTGATACTGAACCAGTAATTTATACCACCGTGATACTGAACCAGTAATTTATACCACCATGATACTGAACCAGGTAGTTACTCGAACTGAAAGAATGAACGCTGTATGTTCATGTTGAAAACAAAAACAAAAAACAATCAAACAATGAAGTGTTGGTCTTTGTTTTCTACCACAAGCTTAATATCTGACTGCTTGCTTGTGCCCATCTGAAAGTAAAAACCTTACAGTGTCACTTTTGTTGTTTTGTGGCATACCGTGTGGTCCCAGTCATAATACACACCTCTATTCTCAACCAAGCCTTCTAAAAGCCTTCTATCTTGCCAGTTGCCGCCTCAATGTGGACTTTATTGGTACATTTTATGACGTTGCTGAGAATCAGGCTGCTTCAGGACAGTCTACAGATGGTTTCTAGAGTGTCTAAAGTGGACCATCCAAAAAAATGCATTATTAGAAACAATTCTAGTGCTGAGTGGGATGAAATACATTAGTCTACCAGTAAAGTGCACTGGGAACGCCAAGCGAGGGAAAGAGCGCAAAATGAGTATCAATTAGCACACGAGAAAACGTCTCTACGTCAGTGTTGGCCAAGCTACAGTGCTGAAATGTGTCGTGTCATTACAGGAAGGTGCGAGATGCTACAGGCGTTGACATTAACATGCGTGTTGGAGTGCATTCTGGCAACGTGCTCTGCGGCGTAATTGGACTCCAGAAATGGCAGTATGACGTTTGGTCACATGATGTCACTCTGGCCAATCACATGGAGGCTGGAGGTGTACCTGGGTGAGCTTTTTTGTTTTGTTTTGTTTTTGTGATCCCTCTCTTTGTGCATGTGTTTTTACATGTGTGATCAACAGTATGAAAGCTAACAAGGGCTCTTCACATTCAGTCGAACACACCGTGGAGAGCTCTGTGAAAGAGGCTGATGATGAGTTTTCTTTCAGCAAGAAGACAATAAAAGCTGCCCCGTCTCTTTTATTACCTCGCCTCATTCGTATTATATATTTACCGTCCAGCCCGTGTGGGCTGCACGAGAGGATGTCATGTTTCTTGTCCGTGTATTGTTATTGAAGTGCTCTCTCTCTCTCTCTTCTCTCTCTCTCTCTCTCGCTCTCTCTCTCTCTCTCACATCCTGCTGGTCCTCCCCAGCCGAGTTCACATCTCCTCTGTAACGCTGGAACATTTGAAGGGGGCCTATAAAGTGGAGGCGGGAGACGGACAGAGCCGAGACTCGTATCTGAAAGAACATGGCATTGTCACATACCTTGTCATCAATCCAAAGGTACAGTACCACCGAAACAGAGGTGGCTCTTTAGTGTTTTTCCAAAATCCTGTGAAAAATAACCCTACAAGCCAATATTTCCATTTCAGCTACATTATGGTTAGTTTACCATAACTTTACATTGTCAATAATTGAACATTCACGGTTTGTAAATGTTTTTTGTACGGAGATATTTATTTAAGATATATACTGAAGGAGTCTCCAGTGTCCGTGCTAACAATCTTCAGGACTTTGAGCTTCTGGGTTTCTCTGTAACATGACGTTTACGTTTATTCATTTAGCAGACGCTTTTATCTAAAGCGACTTAGAAATGAGGAAATACAACTAAAACTCGCTTAAATATTGCTGAGATGTTTACTTACTAGAAGCAATCAAAATATAACAGAAACTTAAACTTCTGATTATGAATATCATGCTTCATTTTCTTTTTTGCCGTAAAATGTGCTTGTTCCGATGGCAGCCATTTTGAAAAGACAGGAAAAGTTCATTGGCAAGGCCACACCCCCGCATGTGTGATGTCATTTTAAAGACCCCATTGTCTGCTTTAAGGAACAAAGGAACTTAATAGAGTGATGTACATGGAATGAGAAATATGAGCAAAAATGTGATGTCCACTGTAGTGGACAAAAATCAATTGCTGGGTCTCAGGAGGATGGGTAGAACAATACAAGTAGCGCTACAATACAAGATTTTTAATCGAGTTCAAGAGAAGCAAAGTGCGCAGAGTCGAGGTGTAAGAGCTAGAGTAAGTTTTGTTTAGAATTTTTAATAATGTGGGGGTTAGCAGTTTAGGCGTCAGTTAGGTGTTCATGGAAGAGGTGGGTGTTTAGCTGTTTGGGTTGAGGTTGGAAGTTCATTCCACCACTGAGGGACAGTTAGTGTGAAGGTTCTGGAAAGGGACCTTGAGCCACGCTGAGTAGGCACTACTAAGCGTCGGTCGTTAACTGATCACAGATTTCATTGGGGAAAGCAAGCCTCGGGGAGAGTGTTGAGGTAGGGGCGGTTCTCTTCCAGACTAGGTCTTGTACGTGAGAAGTTGCGAACATGACACGGCAAGTGGCATAATTTTTATTTATTTATTTATTTATTTATTTATTTTACTTGTTAACTTCAAGAGAGAGAAACAAGAGTTTATAGTTGCTATAATGTAAGTGCTAAAGGGGACTAAATGGTTTTGCAGACGTTCCAGATTAAATGTAATTCTAATAAATGGATAAAAAGTGCTGTGCTATGAGGAATAAAGCACTTCAGGATGTGTTATTTTCATTTTCAAGTTATTATTGAAATTGTTGATTATTTTACTAAAACAGCATGCCTCGCCATGTTTTATTCCTTACATATCACTATGTTAACAATATATGTTAACTATTCCAGATTTCCCAATTATGGTACGACCTAAAGCTACCTGTATACCCTGGTACTGTTTCCGACACATTTAAAACAATTACGTAACCTACGTAACTGTAAGTGTAGGTAACTGTAACATCAGCATTTGTATAACATTCACCCTTACGAGAGATCCTAAAGGGTTCTTTAAGGATTCTTTGGATAGTTAAAGGTGAGCACGGTGGCTTAGTTGTTAGCACGTTTGCCTCGCACCTCCGAGGTTTGGGGGTTTGAATCCCGCCTCCACCGTGTGCACATGAAGTTCGCATGTTCTCGCATGCTTCGGGGGTTTCCTCCGGGTAATCTGCTTTCCTCTCCCAGTCCAAAAACATGCCTTGTAGGCTGATTTGCATTTCCAAATTGACCGTAGTGTGTGTCCGAGTACCCTGGGATAATCCTGGGCTCCCTGTGATCGTGTGTAGGAAAAACACTCAGGCGTAAGGATCTACACGGAACCTTTAAGGGTTCTTCCAGAGTGACAACCAAAGAGGGTTCTAGGGTTCACATACTGTATGTCTAAAAAAAATACAACCGCTCATTTATAATTCATATGCATATATGACCATATATCATGATTGATCCAAGTGGGAAAATTCCCAAAATTCCCATATCATGACGGTCAAGCCCCATGCTCCGCCTATCTGGTTGTATAGCACACAGTTTAACAAACTTTTAAAAGGTGTCAAATAAACAGCATCGTTGCTTCCTTTGATTCCCTTTAAACACCTACCATAATGTTTTGCAGTCCCAGTGTCTGGCAGCAACTTTGTAGCAATTTACCGTACCATCAGCTTCAACATAAGCCGTCTACCATAAACGCTTACTTTGAAGCGTATCTATTTACAGTGCAACTTGGCACCGCACAGGAGGATGTAACTCTGCCAATTTCAGACTGCCTACCGCTTTAGACCCGTACGTGTGCGTGGGTTTGCTCTCTTCCCACAGAAACGGCTCTGCTCGCCAACATCTTAACACCGTCTATTTCATTTTGAAATACGGCTGTTTATTTTCGTTGCGTCAGTGCGAGGGGTGGTTCTGTTTTCTTGACCCAGGGTGTGCATTAAATTAGAGACGATGTTGATTTGATTCGATGCTGCTTATTTGCATCAGGGCTGAAAATATTGATTATACTCTTGTATGGTGTTATGTGGTTCACTGAACACTGACACTGTTCCCTTGAATACTGCCTACAGTTTGGTTTTTTTGTTTGTTTAAAGGCTACATTGCTAATTAATACTGTGAGTCATGTTCCAATCCAGTTTTACATCCTGCCTAAATGTAATATACTGTGTGTATATATATATATATATATAATATATTATTGCCCTAATTCTTGATTATTATCTTGGGTCATACCCTAATATACCCAGGCATGAATCATAATATTCCTATCTGACTTTACTGTCCCTCCCCCATACAGTTATTGACATATTTGATCATGTTTATGTGTAGGGAGAGAGACGCAGCCCGCAGCTCCACTGCCGTCCTCGTCCGGTTCTCTACGGGGCGAAGATGAGAGCGTCTGTGCGTATGACGCAGTACCTGGAGTCCTGGGGGGCGGCGAAGCCCTTCGCCAACCTGCACCACCGAGACAGCATGACCAACGAGAACGGCAAGATCAACACACATGTGAGTCCACTGAGGCATTAGCAGAAAGACAAGAGACGTGAAAACTGGATTTGGAGCTCTCCAACAACGATGGCAACCTACCCAGTGTTAAAAATGTTAAATGTGATACAACAGAAAGGAGTTTGAATCCCAAAAGTGCCACAACAACTACTCTTTGTGTGGGAGTGATGGCATTACTCTCTCTCTCTATCTCTCTCCTGTCAATCACTCGCCAATCGTGAGCATCATGTATGCATAAGAGGGCGCGTTACCTCCAAGTGTGATGCAGTTTGAAAAGATGCAGTCTCTGAGGAAGTACGTGTTAGACTTCACCCTTCCTGATTGGCACCTATTGTATGATTGAGGAGAGCTGACTGGTGGGAGGGAATTTGCAAGACCAAATTGAGGGAAAAATGGGGGAAAAAGGAATACTTCATAATTACTGTCTCTTGCATCTAAAGTGTGTACGATTACCATTTTGACCTTTTCTGGACTGGAGTTTTGGACTGGTATCACATTTTCTCTGTACTGAGAAAACCTTTACACATTTAGAATGGAAGTGCAGGGCAGTTGTCGAACTAACAGTAAAGGTTAAAGGATGAGACAAACGAGAGGAAAAAGTCCCACCAACGCTGTTCCTTTGTAGTTTTCTCCAACATTCTAGTTACTTAAACTGTCCCACAAGTCTATGTTGGTGAATATGCAAATGATTCGAATTACTCTTAGAAAGAGCTGCCTGAATCATTCATCACAGTGTTCTACAAAATCTTTTTTAACTACTGCCCTTTCTCTTTCAGCCATAAGAGTTGTTACATAACGTGCAGCAGTGAAAGTTCTCTCTGTGCACTTCCTGACTCGAGTCTCTCGTTTAAAGCTCACGTGGATAATACTACTAGAGCTGCCTTTTCCCGTCTCGCTCTAAGAAACGTAACGATGTTAAGTGACAAAGAAACGAGTCCGTGCTTTGATTACATCTAGGTTGGACTACTGTAATTCCATAGAGCGTGAACTAGCTTGCGTTAGTCTAGAGTTTTTACTCCAACCATTAAGTCTGGCGGAATTGCCCCTGTTTTATCCACAGGCTCTTTATTAGTACCTAGAATAATCAGGACTACAACAGGAAGCAGAACTTTCTCCTACAAATCCCCCAAGCTATTATCTGAGACTTAGACACCGTGACAGTCTTGAAGTGTAGGTTGAAAACCCTGTTTGCATTTCGGAAACTCTACAGATGCATTCGATTAAGTGCCCTGTAATATTCCTTTAATTGTCTTTCTACCATTTGCAGTCCCAAAACAAATCGTTCAGTATTCAGTATCCTGATTATATTTCTGATATAATATTTAAAACGTTCATTTAGACATTTTAGCTCATTGATTAATAAGGAAACACAGACATGCTGAGTATTTGGTTTTGGGACATTCATTCATAAATTATTCAAAATAAATAAATAAATAGATTTATAATTGATGAGCACGAAGTCGTCCATGCCTCTTCACCGTCACAATGTTCATCATAAAAATGTGGGACTCTCTAAGCATCATCGTTCTTCGTCTTTTTCAGGACGTGCCAATGGGACACTATCATTTCCCCGGGAGATCAGAAAGGTCAGTCCTCCGAGCGTTAAGTGAGAAACCTCTCACCGACCCGCTCCGTCTCACTCCCACTGCTCATGCGTCACCTTTCTTTCGTTCAGAACAAAATCCCAGAAGAAGAGGTTCGAAGAGGAGCTGAACGAGCGGATGATTCGTACAATCGACGGCATCAACGCACAGAAGTGAGTGGGCCTGCTTTTCTCTTCCAGCTCATTTATATCGAGGAATCCTTTCACAATTTCAAACACTATTAAAGTGCACCGTCGAAGGATTTTTTTTTTCTGACTGCTGCTTAACTCATTATAATTACCAGTCCTTTACTTTAGGTAAGGCATGAATGCTCACCGTTTTTGTTCTTTCTCTTCTCAGACAGTGGCTGAAGTCTGAGGATATTCAGAGGATATCCCTGTTCTTTCACAATAAGACTCTGGAGAAAGAGGTGTGGTCTTATAGGAGTTATCCTAAGCTCAACATAACGGCATTCTAAACATGTCTCAGTATTCATTATGTCTCAGTGTGCGCTTTGTCTAGTTATAAAACCCAACTTTTTCCATTTTGGGTTTTACCCTTTACAAAAGGGTAGTGTTCATAAAGCTCTGACACCTCACGTAAATCGACATAAACCTTTATAAAGGCTTATTCTAGCGGGTACGTCTCAGCTTGTGTCATTCGTCTCAAGTTGACGCAATGCCGAAGTCATGTGACATGGATTTTGTTTGAAGTGTTATGTGTCATCATCATCATCATCATCATCATCATCATTAGGGATGCACCAATACCACTGTTTTCAGACCAAAGACTTACATTTGGTATGAGTACTTCACACTTTTCGGAATGCCCCACGTATGAAGCACGCCATCAAACGCACCTTCTATGGCTTGACCAGTGTGCAAACCCCTAAACTGCATTGCTTGTAAAGCGACTTTCTGGGGAGTAAAATCGCCATCAATCCACTGTGCTGTTAAACGTATAAGAGACATTGGGCTGACACTGCTAGTTCAAATATCAGTGGTGAAGCTGAAGTCCGAATCGTCCTGCAACAGGTTCCTGATGTGCTTTTTCACCAAGTCATGCAGCTTTGGTAATTTGGTATCTGTAACCTGGTGACGGCTGGGAATCTCATACTTCTTCTCAAATACACCAAGAAGACGACGAAATCCTGTATTATCTACAACTGACAACGGTTGGTCATCATGAGCAATGAACTGGGTAAGAGCTCCTGTTATTTTTACTGCCCGTGGGTTGTCTCTGGACATTTTCTCTCGTTCTCCAGCGTTTGCAGCAAAGTTGGGTGTTGCTAGTTCCCACTGCTAGCATTAGCAAACTCTATGCACTCAGCGTTATGTTTGTTCTTTAGATGTTTAATCAAATTGCTTGTGTTAAATGAGCTATTTTTACTCCTCCTCCTGACAGTTCAGAATAGCATAGTTTGCAGTCTGCTCTACTTTTATCATCATCACTTATCTTAAAATATCTTCAAATTGCTGACTTTGCTCCTCTTCCGACGACCTGCTCAGGTGACGAGAGGTTAGGCTATGTCACTTTGTCATAAAGTCGGTGCGGTTGTATCGGGGTAGTTTTACGAGTACGAGTACATGAGTACATGTACTCATAGTACATGAGCACAGTACATGAGCACAGTATCGGGCCGAGACCCGAGTACTGGTATCGGTATCGGTGCATCCCTAATCATCATCATCATGTGATTCGGAGCTAGAAAGTCAATTGTCATGACATTAATGTTAAACATTTGAAAAACAAACTCCATCTAATATAAGGCCTGAGAAAAAATACCATATATATAAATATTGGTACAAGTTTTAATAAAAATGTTCTAGACTTTCAGTAAATATGTACTAGTATATCTACACATTTATACGTTTGCCTCACACCTCCAGGGTTGCAGGTTCGAATCCCACCTCCGCCGTGTGTATGTGTGTGTGTGTGTGGAGTTTGCATGTTCTCTCCGTATGCTTCGGGGGTTTCCTCCGGGTACTCCGGTTTCCTCCCCGAGTCCAAAGACGTGTGTCTTATTATTTCACATCATCACCATGATGTGACTCATGACGATCTAACGTAACGCAGGCCGTAAATTGTCATAACACTACCCTTGTCACATGACTCCGGTGTTGCCAGTCCGATAACGGCACTCTTTCATTTATAACCCGTGTTCATCTTGTCATGAAGTGTGTCAGCCGTGTCAGCCTTACGAACACTGCCCTCGGAAAGTGACGATATGTGTTTTTGTGGGGTTTTTTTTTGTTTGTTTGTTTATACGTGTTACAGTATAGAGCGACGGCCTTGCCAGCCTTTAAGTATTACGTCACCTGCGCGTGCGTCATCTTCTTCTGCATTTTCATCGTGCAAGTATTAGTTTTGCCAAAGTAAGTACTTCCTCACTTCCTCACTTTTGTCTCACGATCGTAAGAATAATTCGGAGCAGCTCTTTACCTCTAGCCACACGATCACATTAGCTAAGCAATCTGAGCCAGAGTAGAGGGAAAGACGAAGCCACAAACCAAGAATGAAAATGAATCAATCTGTGATAGAGACTTTACTGTATAGTTCGAGATTGATATGGATTTTGTGAATAAAAGCGCAGGAATTATGCCCTTTTTTTGTTGTTTTTTTAATCTTCTGCGTGACTTCATCATCGTTCTAATTAACCGTGCCTGTGTCAGCCAGAAGCACACTCGGACATCTGAAAGCAGGCATTGATTTTCCCTCTCTGTCCTCTCTAATGTGTCCTCACTCCCTCACTCTGTCATTATATCCATTTTATAGCACCATTAAACGAGCTGCCCCGACAGACCGTGACTCTTATAGTTTCCTTTACCTCTTGCCTTCTTCTCTCTTTTTTTTTTTTATTCAAAACGACATTAGTGTCAGAGTGCAGTGAAGTCAAATTCACCTACGAAAATATCATATGCTTCCTGATCAGGTGGCATTCATAACAAAAAGCCTAATAAAACTACTGGGAAATGAATATTACGACTTCTTGCACACATTCGCTAGACGCGATCTCGTGTTTATCACGAGATCGGGTCAATAAGTTCAGCTGTGTAATATAATAGTGGGTGTCATTTTATTAATGGTCCTATTTTCAGCTGAAATGGGCCCTAAATGTTCATGTTTTGGTACTGTTTTTCAATGTCACCATAAATAATCTGAATAATCAGTGTGTGTGTGTGTGTGTGTGTGTGTGGGTGTGGGATTCTGTATTTTAAGGCTTAAAAAAATAAGAGCCGAACTGTTCTGTCTCATACAGGACCGCTGTGCTTAGTGTGTCTTTTGGAATGACCTTCCTGTTGCTAACTCTTATCCTCATCATTTGTTTCGCTGGCCGTATACTGGTGAGTGAACTTCTAACATTAATCAGAGTTCAATCAGGTTGTGCTGATAAGCCAACTAAGGAATAAAGCATGACGGGGCATGGTGTCGTAGGAAACTAACCAAAGACGGATTGGTGTGACGCGCCTGAAGATTGTCCTGTTCTGAAAACTTTACAAAGTCGGAGACTCTTTACACTTTTTCTTTTCTTTTTTTTAAACGTTTTGGATGTGTCTGCCACACAGGTCCCTGGGTATAGCGTTATCAGACAATCCTATTCATTTGAGTCTAGATTTCAATCTGCTGAAATCAACAGGATCATATGACTTGAGTAAATCAAGAAAAAGTGATGCACAGTGATGTCCTTCATCAAATGCCTCAATAATGTCATTTAAGTCCTTAATTGCAGCTGAAGTTGTGCTATGGTATTGTTTTGTTTTTCTTGTGTGGTAGAATATTATGTTCCTATTGCTATGCCGGTAGTTATCCATGTTTGTACGGTCTCCTCCTTTTAATAATGGGATAACGAAAGCAGATTTACACATTTTTGTAATTTGAATTTCATTTCAACACAGCGATCAATGACAAATATATACGTCAAAGGGCTCAGCGATAAAATCTCCAGCTCGTATTATGAATAGTGGTTCTAACTGATCAGGACTTATTTATATACTCGATCATTTAAGAGCTTTGCGAACCTGACAAATAGCAAAACTTTAAAGACTAAAGTCCGATAAGTGTCTCCGTCTATAATCCGTATCATTGTTCATTTCTATAGTTTTGGGTGCTGGAAATAGAGATCCAGTGCTTACTAAAACAATCACGCGTCTCTCCTGTATCTGAGATTTGTATCTAATTTTCTATTATGTATAAGGGAAGCTCTATAGAGTCAGTATTTTTTCAAAATTTCATAGGCTTGTTTAAGTCGCAAGCTGTTTCGTTTCAAAAGGAATCAGCTTTAGCTCTCTCTAGTCATCTATTACGAAGTGGTCTAAAACAAAGCCAATCAGACTGAAGCTCAGAGTGCCTCGCTCTAGCCCAGGCAACATCATGCTCATGAATCAAATTGGATCATGTAGGTGAAAACCAAGGGTCGTCACGACTCTTCACACGGTATTTTTTGAGAGGAGCGCGTCTATTTATAATAGTAAAATAAAAAATACTGCCAGGTACACTCCATATCTGGAATCAACAAAATCTTCTCCCAGTCGAAGCGAGCAAGGTCATGAACGAAACCTTGTTCACTAAATTGAGACGTACACCGCCTGGTAATGATGCCATCGACCATTCCATCTTCACAAGTGGTACTATCTTGAATGTAGTCTAATTTATGTCGTATTTATTATTGTAGTATTACAATAAATCTAATATAAGGTCATTGAACTATTTCTAGGAATAAATACTCATCTGCCAATGGAATGAGAAAGTTTAAAGCGTGGGATTAATCAAAGGAAATGTCTAGAAATATGTTAAATAATGTTATATTTGGTTTATTGTAATGTTGTAGTAAGAAATACTATCTACAGTCGTGCTCAAAAGTTTGCATACCCTCTCGGCTAAATCTGAATACTGTTAACAAAATAAGAACCATCATAAAAATCCCATGTTTTTTTTTTTTATTTAGTGATGTCCTGAATGAGCTATTTCACATAACAGATGTTTATATAGAGTCCACAAAACAATATTATAGTTGAATTTATACAAAAAAATTACCCCGTTCAAAAGTTTACACACGCTTGATCGTTAATACCGTGTGTCGTTTCCTGGAGGATCAGTGACTGTGTTTATGTTTCGTGATCGTTCTTCACGAGTCCCTTGTTTGTCCTGAGCAGTTAAACCGTCCACTGTTTTTCCAAAAAATCCTCCAGGTCCTGCACATTCTTTACAATTCCAGCATCTTCTACATATTTAACTCCTTTCCAACAGAGACTATATGATGTTCAGATCCATCTTTTCACACTGAGGACGACTGAGAGACTCGTACACGACTATTACAAAAGGTGCACACGTTCACTGATGCTCAAGAAGGTAACACGATACATTAAGAGCCAGGGGGGTGTAAATTTTTTAACAGGATGATCTGTGTAAATTGTTATTATTGAATGGGGTGATTTTTATGAATTCAACTATTATCTTGTCTTGTGGACTGTATGTAAACATCTGCTATGTGAAATATATATATATATATATATATATATATATATATATATATATATATATATATATATATATATATATATATACAGGATTATATGATATTCGCGCCCCCTTGAACTTTTCAACCTTTTGCCACATTTCAGGCTTCAAACATAAAGATATACGATTTTTATTTTTTGTGAAGAATCACAAAAAATAATAAAAAAATTGTGGGACACAATTGTGAAGTGGAGCGAAATCTATTGGATTTTTAAAACTTTTTTAAATAATAAAAAAATGAAAAGTGGGGCGTGCAAAATTGTTCAGCTCCTTTACTTTCAGTGCAGTAAACTCACTCCAGAAGTTCAGCGAGGATCTCTGAATGATCCAATGTTGTCCTAAATGACTGATGGTGATAAATAGAATCCACCTGTGTGTAATCAAGTCTCTGTATAAATGCACCTGCTCTGTGATAGTCTGAGGGTTCTGTTGAAAGCGCAGAGAGCATCATGAAGACCAAGGAACACACCAGGCAGGTCCGTAATACTGTTGTGGAGAAGTTTAAAGCCGGATTTGGATACAAAAAGATTTCACAAGCTTTAAACATCCCAAGGAGCACTGTGCAAGTGATCATTTTGAAATGGAAGGAGTATCAGACCACTGCAAATCTACCAAGACCTGGCCGTCCCTCTAAACTTTCAGCTCAGACAAGGAGAAGACTGATCAGAGATGCAGCCAAGAGGCCCATGATCACTCTGGATGAACTGCAGAGAACTACAGCTGAGGTGGGAGAGTCTGTCCATAGGACAACAATCAGTCGTACACTGCACAAATCTGGCCTTTACGGAAGAGTGGCAAGAAGAAAGCCATTTCTCAACGATATCTATAAAAAGTCTCGTCTAAAGTTTGCCACAAGCCACCTGGGAGACACACCAAACATGTGGAAGAAGGTGCTCTGGTCAGATGAAACCAAAATCGAACTTTTTGCCCACAGTGCAAAACAATATGTTTGGCGTAAAAGCAACACAGCTCATCACCCTCAACACACCATCCCCACTGTCAAACATGGTGGTGGCAGCATCATGGTTTGGGCCTGCTTTTCTTCAGCAGGGACAGGGAAGATGGTTAAAATTGAGGGGAAGATGGATGCAGCCAAATACAGGACCATTCTGGATGAAAACCTGTTGGAGTCTGCAAAAGACCTGAAACTGGGACGGAGATTTATCTTCCAACAAGACAAGGATCCCAAACATACAGCAAAATCTACAAAGGAATGGTTCACAAATAAACGTATCCAGGTGTTAGAATGGCCAAGTCAAAGTCCAGACCTGAATCCAATCGAGAATCTGTGGAAAGAGCTGAAAACTGCTATTCACAAACGCTCTCCATCCAACCTCACTGAGCTCGAGCTGTTTTGCAAGGAAGAATGGGCAAGAATTTCAGTCTCTCGATGTGCAAAACTGATAGAGACATACCCAAGCGACTTGCAGCTGTAATCGCAGAAAGAGGTGGCTCTACAAAGTATTAACGCAAGGGGGCCGAATAATTTTGCACACCCCACTTTTCATTTTTTTATTAGTTAAAAAAGTTTCAAAAATCCAATAGATTTCGTTCCACTTCACAATTGTGTCCCACTTGTTGGTGATTCTTCACAAAAAATAAAAACTTTATATCTTTATGTTTGAAGTCTGAAATGTGGCAAAAGGTTGAAAAGTTCAAGGGGGCCGAATACTTTTGCAAGGCACTGTATATATATATATATATATATATATATATATATATATATATATATATATATATATATACATACATACATTCAGAATTTAACTATATTCAAGGTATATTCAGTTTTGCAGTGTAAAGGTGTATCTCAGTCAAATAAAACAACAAAACAGACCATAAAGATCCCTCTGTCGAACACCAGCCCAATATAAGAGCAGAAAATCATCACTAATAGTAAATAATAGCAGAGGTCAGGTCAGTAGTAAAGTAGAAATGAATCAGTTATCAGGGTTTACAGGGTGAAGAACATATACAGACCATGTTTTACTGTTTTTGTTTTGCACTTGTTGAACGCAGGATGTCTTTGTTACGATTATAAAAATGGACGCCCTTGATGAAATAAAGGGTTTTTTGTTTTTTGGGTTGTTTTTTTTTTTTTTTATCATTATTCGAAATAAACATGCTCGGAGGAAGGCCACTTTTCTGCAGAAAAATCAGCACTTAAATGTTAATAAGCGTCGAGCTGAGCTGCATTTGCGAGCAGCAGACTGTTTCAAAAAAAGAAAGGACCACATGGACCATTGTATCAAGGTCAGTTTTTCCTCGCTTTTCTGTACAACTCAAACAGTGTTGTACAAGGACAACATTCTCAGCTCTCCGCAGAAAGGGTTTGAAGGAAGGAAATGGCTTGATTCTCTTGGAAAAGGTCATCAGGATCTCTAATGGCCTTTTTAAGTCTCTCATTCAGTCCGTTACAGTATATCAATGTTTACGGTAGTAGCAGAAGTAGATTTGAGGTGCTTTCTCTCTGAACCACTCTATGTACTGTCTCTTTGTCTGCTTTTATCCACAAATACAGTGCATGTAAAGTGAAATTCATCTAAATGGGTCTAAAAGTACATTGCATCTGGACTTACGTCGTAATTACGTTTTCATTCGTTTGACGCTTTCATGCAGGATACAATCGAGCGGCTGCGGGTTAAGAGCTTTGCTCAAGCACCCGACCGTGGCGGCTTAGCGGAGCTGGGATTTGAACTCGCAGCCTGATTAGTAGCGCAGACTTACACCGGCGCATTACAACAACCTTTTCAGATTATTCCTCGTTAACGCCGTACGAGATCCTAATAATATCATGGCCGAAATCAGTAAGAGGCTGTGCGATGACGTGTTCCCCGTGTCAGATTATACAACGAAGGTCCCGTAAAAATAGGCCTGCGATGAAAGAAAATGACTGCTTGCTGATTATGTCGTTCGTCTGGCCTCGTGCCAAAAGGGCTAACATAAACAGAAACAAAACAAATTTTTTTAAAAACCTCAAAGTCCTTGGTATATACGGTAGTAGCAGTGTTACAGCTGAGGACAAAAGTTTACGTACTCCTTGCAGAACCTGCAAAATGTTACGAATATTTAAAAAAATAAGACGGATCATTAAAATAGCATTGTGTTTTTTATTAATTCCTGCCCTGAATAATCTATTTCACATAACAGATGTTTACATAGAGTCCACCAGACACAATAATAACTGAATTTACACAAATGAACCAGTGCAAAAGTTTACACACACGTGATTATTAATACCGTGTGTCGTTTCCTGGAGGATCAGTGACTGTGTTTATGTTTCGTGATCGTTCTTCACGAGTCCCTTGTTTGTCCTGAGCAGTTAAACCGTCCACTGTTCTTCAGAAAAATCCTCCAGGTCCTGCACATTCTTCTACATATTTAACTCCTTTCCAACAGAGACTATATGATGTCGAGATCCATCTTTTCACACTGAGGACGACTGAGGGACTCGTACACGACTATTACAAAAGGTGCAAACATTCACTGATGCTCAAGAAGGCAACATGATTAATACATTAAGAACCAGGGAGGGGTGTAAACTTTTGAACAGGATGATCGCGTTTAAACTGTTATTATTTTTTCTTCTGGGAAACATGTCCATTCTCATGTAGCCTAGAATGTCCATTCTTCAAAGTGAGCTTGCAGTAATAAGGATATTAAGAAAAACCAGTCCGCTGACAAACATCTGACCTTTCGAAAGTCCAAAATCATAACTGATAAAAAATATATATCGCACTATATGTGTTGTTTGATTTATAACCAGCACAAGTCTAAAAGAAAAAGAACCCAAGCTTGTCATGAAGCATGATGCTTTCTTTCTTTCTTTTCCATCCAGCTAAAAACAAGCACTCTGTTGCATTTCTGCAGATCTCATCTCTTTATTTTGCACTTCTCTGATTTACTTTGTTAATGCTAAACACCACCACCACCACCACCCTCACCCCAAACTGTGGCTGCGCTTCTGTGAACCAAATCTGTCGAAACTCAAGCGAGTAACTCGATGAACGTCCCAGGTGAAAAGATCTTCGTTGTGTTCCTGCCCTTTGTGCCTGTGATGCTCTGAAGAGCCTCGTTATACTCTCGCAGCGAACGGAGAGCTTCAGGCACGAACAGATGGTCGGAGTGCGTTTTAGCAGTGCCCTGTCAAACATGACACAACATCAAATGCATAAAAGGGGAGGAAAAAGGCCAGCGTGTCCCAGGGTAGTGAAACTAGACTAGATTTATTTATTTCAATTTTTTTTTTTTTTACAGCAATAGAACCAAATACCTTGATCACAGATCAGCGTCTGATTATAAAACTTTCTAAATTGCATTTATAATTCGACGTGAGAGATGTGTGAAAAGTCTCATATTGGCGTCTAGATCACAATTTTTAGGATGTTCTGCTTTCTATCGTGTCGTTTCAGGACTTCTGATTAAACGCGGACGTCTTGTAGGATCTTCCAAATATGCACACTGTTACAGCTGACATTTAGTAACCTTGGTGTTTAGCCGAGGAGCAAATATGCTAATGACATTAGTTTGGAGTTCAGACGTGTTTCCTTGTTGCCGTAGCGATCGGGGCGCATGACCTCCTGCTCTCTCCTTCCGAGCTCGTCCTTGCTCAGCGCCAACAAGCCCTGCGTCCGGCTCGTCCTCACCATGGCAACCACCGTGCTCATCCTCGTCATGGCCGTCTTCAACATGGTGAGTGTCGTGACTGCCGGAGGGCTTCGCCGAGGTCTCTGATTTCACATGGTGAGGTCTGAGTGCGCTGGGGACCATGATATTCCATCTATTTGCACTTACACCGCCATCGCGCATGTTAAGGCGCTGTGAGTCAGCTGCTCAGAAAAACCCTGGAGGAACAGTAATGCCTTAGAGCCGTCAATCGCAGATCTGCTGCTGCTGCTTCTGTTCAGTTCTTTAGCACATAAAAGACAGTCCAAGACAAGCAGCTTAAGCAGGTCAGAATAAATAATAATAATAATAATAATAATAATAACTCAGCGGAGTCATTGAAGTGTTCTTGTTATAATCCCGATTGTGAAGTTAACACCATTCCGAAGTGAACGCGACGTTATTGCTCCATCTTAAATGTCCTTATTTACTACATAATAGAGTTACCTTGTTCAATAAATGTAATTGTGGGGTTTGTTCAGGTAATGCTATTTATAACAAACGGAATATCGTGACTGCATTCTGTCTTGAGCAGAATTAGTGCTTTAAAAGTTTTGTAGAAACCCATCTAGAAAAATGTGACATGTTCTCTCCACTTCTTGGTGCCCAGTTCTTTCTAGAAGACGAGAAGATGACGACAGTGGCTGCACCGAACATCTCCAATGAGACCTTCTACGGTGTTTATGGCCAAACCACTCAGTCGTCTGACAAGTTCTACCTGCCCGTGAGTTACTCGTTCCTCATAAAGACACTTCGGATGTTGTCGGGCTAAAATATTACTAACTATTACTAAAACTATTTCTAATAACCATTTCAAATAAATACAGTCATGTGCTTTTAAAGCAACGTACTTCCTTACGGAAGAACCACTGACTATTTCATGTACGCTGATTCAATTCCTGCGAATGGGTCCGTGGGATCAAAAGGAAAAGGTTGTTTCCTATACCCATATTATATATGTTTATGATATCACCACATCCTTCACCATGAAGTACGGATAAAAGTGATACCAAACATGCCCTGAGTAATACTGTTCTTAAACACAGTTTAGATGATCGGCTTACGTTCACATGGTATCTCTGAAACACGTTCCTGATCCTTTTACCCTTCATCGAATTGTAGAAATCTTCTACAAAGTATAACAACCAGATACGAGGGGAAAAGGATTCAGACACTTAAAAAGCCTCTCCGGCAGCCGTCACTGAAGCACCTTTAACTCAAAAGAGACCGATGGTTGTTGACCTGAGTAAGTGGATATAGGAAATACATACGCATTTAAAAAAATATTGTTTACTCAAACCAGGGCCGGAATACAACTGGAACAGTAGAAGGGTGCTTGAACATCCAATCAGTAGTAGAGTGGGCAGGATGGTGAGGGAGAACAAACATCACAGTTTCAAAGACAGTTATTAGATTTCACCTTCGTAACAAAATGCAGCTCCAGAACTTCACCAAGCTTCATTGGAACTGCATTCTGGATTAATGTGGTTATATGAGACCAAAACCATCACTAGTTTGGTGAGGAGGGAAAAAGCAGGCTGCATGCCGAAGTGTCCTGGGGCAAGACACTGAAAACTAAGTTGCTCCCGATGGCAAGTTAGCGCCTTGCATGGCAGCTCTGCTACCATTGGTGTGTGTGTGTGTGTGTGTGTGTGAATGGGTGAATGAGAACCAGCGTAAAGCAATTTGGAACTGCTAAGGTTAAAAATGCGCTATATAATAACAGACCATTTACCAAAAATAACAACAACAACAAAAATCCTGACCAAAAATTGCACTATGAGACAAAAGTTTGGTAACACCTTAGAATGGTTTTCTTTTTCATATTTCTATTTTAGAATCATAACCAATGTTTATCAGTATTAAATTACGCATATGGAATTAAACAGCGCTTAAGTGTTCAAGCTATATTTCATATTTGAAAATCGTTACAGTATTCTTTGTGCACTTTCGGTATCTCCTCAGCCAGCTTCATGTGGAGCTTCACTCAGGAGGTGTTTCTTAAACTTCCCAAACAGGCCGGCCTCCTCACTGCTTCTGCTAAATTAAAAACTACTGGTTTGGGGGAATATGCTGTTGGCTTTTTTTTTTAAGAAAAAATTATTATTTGGGGCTGTTTTGTCACTGGTGGTCCAGAGACTCTCACGGTATCAGGAATTCTGGTATGTACCAGGACATTCGGTCCAAAACCTGGTTGCCTCTGCCAAGAGGTTATGACTTGGACATATATGGACCTTTCAATCAAACATACATCCAAATGACCATCTAGGTCTACAGATTTGAATTCTATGAATACATTGTGGTCTGAATCGAAGAGGACAGGCTACATGCACGAACCAAAGAGTATAAAGGAGCTTGTAATATTTTGCATGGACAAGGGTCAGAAATTCTCGAGATGTTCTATAGAGAGACTCTGTGCTGTTATTTTGTCCGGGACAGGCTTCACCAAATATTCTTTGTGGTGTTTTGCTGAAAAAAAATTGTCTGAAAAAGTATGCCACTATTAACACTCATGTTGCATTTGATTCAGTACCTGCTGCTTTCGATTCAGTACCTTCTGCTCTCGATTCAGTACCTACTGCTTTCGATTCAGTACTTACTGCTTTCGATCCAGTACCTACTACTTTCGATTCAGTACCTGCTGCTCTCGATTCAATACCTACTGCATTCGATTCAGTACTTACTGCTTTCGATCCAGTACCTACTGCATTTGATTTAGTACCTTCTGCTTTCGATTCAGTGCTTGCTGCTTTCGATTCAGCACCTACTGCTTTCGATTCAGTACCTACTTCTTTCGATTCAGCACCTACTGCTTTCAATTCAATACCTGCTGCTTTCGATTCAGTACATACTGCATTCGATTCAGTACCTGGTGCATTCGATTCAGTGCCTGCTGCTTTCAATTCAGTACCTGCTACTCTCGATTCAGTACCTAGTGCTTTCGATTCAGCACCTACTGCTTTGAATTCAATACCTGCTGCTTTCAATTCAGTACCTACTGCATTCGATTCAGTACCTACTGCATTCGATTCAGTACCTGGTGCATTCAATTCAGTACCTGTTGCTTTCTATTCGGTACCTGCTGCTTTTGATTCAGTACCTACTGCTCTCGATTCAGTACCTACTGCTTTCAATTCAGCACCTACTGCTTTTGATTCAATACCTGCTGCTTCAATTCAGTACCTACAGCGTTCGATTCAGTATCTGGTGCATTCGATTCAGTACCTGTTGCTTTCGATTTGGTACCTGCTGCTTTCGATTCAATACCTGCTGCTTTCGATTCAGTACCTAGTGCTTTCGATTCAGTACCTACTACTTTCGATTCGGTACCTACTGCTTGGCTATTGATGCAGTATGTACCCAATTAGTATAAGTGTGTAGCATGAATCCAATCTGGATCTACTGCATCCACCATGCTGGCATCGTCACGTGACCTACAACGTAAAAAGAGCCGACGTGGTACCTTTCGCCATTTTTTTATTCTGACAGGCTCTTCCGCACCAGTCCCATTGCATTATGGGATAGCACAGTTTGCATTGCTTCCTCGGCGGAAGCAGTAGGTTTTTCTCGCCTACTGTTTTATGAATGAACACTGGATACTGCCACCTCCTGGTATGGAGAATTGTTTACTTTTCCTGTAGGTGTAGAACGTATACACATGCCGGCCATTTGAGACAACAGGACGTGAATAATCAACAACTCACAGAGAAAGTCAAAGACAAAGCTAAATCCAATTTTATACCGTATAGGACTGACAGCATTAGAAACTCAGTAATACTTCCCAAAGTGGTTTTGTTTTTATGGGCAGAAAAACTGCTGAGAGATTTCAGCGCCAGTCCTCTGACGTCCCTAGAACCTTCAGGATTATTGCTGTAGCCCAGCAGAGACGAGACAGATGACCGTGTTTAAGGACAGAACAAAAATGAGCAGCGTTGCACCTTTTAGATGTTTCAGCATTCTGTCCACATGACTTCATTTTTTTTTTCTTTTTCTTTAACCGTTCATTACATTTCATCCTTTCTTTGCGTAAACGATTCCCCATATTTATTGGCTTCATTTATAAAGCTCTTTATATTTCTATTGTTATGAGTGTAACGATTCTTCAGCAGTGATCAAATTCTCTTCATGAATCAGTGTTTAATTCTCAGTGTCACATCCTAGTCATGCTTCACGGATGGTTTAATGGTTTTTGATGAACATAAAGCTCATATCGATGCTGAATAACGACGCTCTTTGCGTTAGGAAAAGTTTCTCAGCAGAGCGCACTGATGTGTTTTTGCAGTTTAAAAGCAATTGGTAAGTGGTGACTAATGAGGATACATCCGTTCAAGCCTTCATGTGCTCTCAGATTATTTAAAATAAAAAAAATAATGAATTAATATGCCTGTTTGGCCATGAGTTATACTGCATTAGTCTCGTTAAGCCATTTTATATTAAAATCACAAATGCATTTTGTTTTGGCGTGACACTGATGACGGCCAGGGGTGGAATTAATCATTTTTGTTCTTATTTTTGTAATAAATATATTATTTATTCTGGGGGTGAATATAAAGTTCTTAAAACTGTCCATAAGAGGCTTTTTCTGGGGGGCACGAAAGAAGCGTGACCCCATTTTCCATCTGCTTTGAAAAGATGCAGCTCAATAAGAGTAAACATGCACAGCAGAACTGTTTTCTATATAAGCTATGAAAATAAATATACTCAACTATTTAGTGTCGTCACGGCAACACAACACGTGTCGTCACGGCAACATTAGTGTCGTCACGGCAACACAACACATGCAAAAATCAACGGGTTAAATAGTGAGGAAAGAACCGAAAAACTTGTACAAGTTTAGTAAAAAAATATATATATAGGATCATGATAAACACTTTTTAAACGAATTCCTCAGTCGAAGGTACAGAATTTGCACATTAAGATACAAATCTGTGTAATTTGTCTTTTCAGGGATGAACTTGTGGTTAGATGGTATCAGTGTAGTCAACATAGGTCCATAAAAGCAGCTTTGGATTCATTTAGCATGATCTACAGAACAGGGAAGGTGAAGCGATAAACAATCATCGATTTCAGGGAAGAATCCCAAAGACACGAGAGTACAGATCAAGGCAAGGTCGAAACGAGAATATCAGTACACACAAATCCAGGCTTGGCAAGTTAACGTACGTGTACGTTGAGCATTACTTCGCAAAGTAGATGTGAATGGGGAGTCCTTAAATACTGCGTTGTTGTGAATGGGTTCAGATGTAGTGTGATTAGAAAGTCATGGTGGAGTTGCAGCAAACAGCCATTTTCAGTTCAGAAACACATTTCAGTTCAGGAAAGACTGCAGAACTGTACAGCCGATCAGCCATAACATTAAAACCACTGAACGGTGGCGTGAATGACGTTGATTGTCTTGTTACAGTGTCACCTGTCATGGGGTGGGATAGATCAGGCAGGAAGTGAACAGTTGGAAGTAGGAAAAATGGGCAAGTGTAAGGATTTGAGCGAACAGACTGTGACGGCTAGACGACTGGGTCGGAGCATCTCCAAAACAGTAGGTCTTGAGGGGTCTTCCCATTATGGAGTGGTTTGTACATACAAATAGTGGTCCAACGAGGACGGACCCAGTGAACTGGTGACAGGGTCATGGGCGCCCAAGACTCATTAATGGGTGTGGGGGTGAAGGCTAGCCCGTCTGGTCCAATCCCACAGACCAGATACTGTAGCACAAATTGGTGAAAAAGTTCATGCTGGATATATGCGTAGCTGCAGACCGGTCAGAGTGCCCATGCTGACCCCTGTCCACTGCCAAAAGCACCTACAATGGGTAGACAATGGAGCAATGGAAGAAGGTGGCCTGGTCTGATGGATCATATTATATTTTACATCATGTGGACCGAACTACCTAAACATAGCTGCAGACCAAGTACACGCCTTCATGGCAACGGTATTCCCTAATAGCAGTGGCGTCTTTGAGCAGGATAATGCTCTCTGCCACACTGCAAAAAATTGTTCAGGAATGGGTTTGAGGAACATGACAAAGGTGCCGACTCGGCCTCCAAATTCCCCAGATCTCAATCCGATCGAGAGTCTGTAAGATGTTCTGGACAAACAAGTCCGATCCATGGAGGTCCGACCACGCAACTTACAGGACTTAAAGGATGTGCTGATAAGGTCTTGGTGCCAGAAACCACAGCACACTTTCAGAGGTCTTGTGGAGTCCATGTTTCGACCAGGTCAGAGCTGTTTTGGTGGCACAAGCAGGAACCACACAATATTAGGCAGGGGGTTTTAATGTTATGGCTGATCAGTGTATATAGGAGGCAACTTCACAATGTGAAGGGTTTTCTAAAAATACACTACAAATTTATATATGGTGAGTTAAGTACACAGGTTTTCTGTTCTATTCACATGCACTGTAGATAAGGTGGATATAGATTAAGATGAAAAGCTCTTGAGTATTTCTTTAACCACGTTAGCTTTTACTTTAACGTCTACCATGAACACCCAACTACATCAAACCAGCTCTCTTTGTAAATTGACTGCGTTCCGTAAGCTGTCTGGCTGAGTACCTCATTACTCAGCTGAAGTTTCTCCAAAGTTTTCATGACTGCACTGCGTCCTTTATTTTCAGAAATAAAACCTGATTAAGTCATCTTGTGCTCTTTCAGTACTTCATCTACAGCTGCATCCTGGGCCTCGTCTCCTGTTCCGTGTTCCTGAGGATCAATTACGAGCTGAAGATGGTGATCATGTTGGCTGCTGTGGTGGCCTACAACATCATCATACTCCAGACCCACGCTGCAGTGCTCGATGAGTACAGCATGGCCCTCTATAAGACCCAGCCATTGGACAGGTAGCACACGCACGTACACACACACACACACACACACACACACAGGAGATGGAATATTGACAGGGCAATTTACTAAGGTAGCAACAGAAAAAAACCTAGCGCATTCAATAAGTCTCAGGATTATGAGCGACAGATGTTGAGATCGCAGGCTTAGTGGAGATTGCATTGAATTGATTTGTTTTCAGATGATTGACAGCAGAGCTGTTGAGTTCTGCGCAAGTCATTTAAACGGCTTTGCGTTAAGCCAGACCACATGTGGAAACTCTTTTACTCCGTTTGATTTCCTTCTGTCAGTTTGTCTCCATTTCTTCCTACTTTACTCTTAGTTTTTTACTGTGCAGACCTCATCTAACTGATCAGTGATGCAGTTGTGGGCCTGTACTCCAAGACATTAAGTACAATATTAAATACAGTCAGCTCCAGAACCTGTCTTTTTTACTTTTTCGTGTTTTGGTTTTGTTTGTTTTTTTTAGAATAAATGCTGACAATGCAGGAGTGAACAATCCACAAACTGCCTCCAGACTCCAAAATCTACTGGTTGGTTTAAACAAACCAAAACATCCAGAACAAAGCTTTCTCTCTCTGCTCAATGTTTGACTGCTGTTCCTAAGACTTTATGGACTTTTCAAGGAGGGGAAAAAACTGGATTGAGAATTGAATTGAATTTAAATGTAGACAGAGAGAGACAGACAGCGAGCAAGAGAGAGACAGCGAGCAAGAGAGAGAGAGAGAGAGAGAGAGAGAGAGAGAGAGAGAGAGAGAGACAGAGGGAGAGAGAGCGAGAGAGAGCGAGAGAGAGAGAGAGAAAAAGCAAAACTCAATCAAGCACCAATCAAGACAAACTCCTAAGGAGTCAAAACCTTAAATAGGACATTTGTAAGTGCTCTGAAAAGTATCTACAATTTTG
Source organism: Ameiurus melas (assembly GCA_012411365.1). Taxonomy (NCBI): domain Eukaryota; kingdom Metazoa; phylum Chordata; class Actinopteri; order Siluriformes; family Ictaluridae; genus Ameiurus; species Ameiurus melas. The sequence goes on from CM022765.1 coordinate 20,846,091, forward strand.
AATTAAAACAAAATCCTTTAAAGCTCTTTTGTTGCGTATATTGCTCATTAGTGGTTGCCAGTTTAAGAGAAAAAACCCGTTTTGGTGTTCGCTTCAGAGCAACAATCAGTTCAAACGACTCGTGTTTTTGGCTAACATAGCATATTTCCTGATGGAAAGAGGTGATATACTGTACAAGCACACACACACACACACACACACACAAAGTGACTTTGCTCTTTTGCCTCCAGCTGCAGAAGACTTGCTATGTCCTCACTGTTTACATACCTTACATTCTTATTAGGGTAGTACTTCTTATGAGTAGTACAGTTAAAGTGACAACAATTTCTCCCAAGTATGGCAGGTGGAGATATGGGAAGGGTGTGGTAGCATTTTGGGGTCACCAAGTCTCCAAATTTACAAACTGTTTGAAAGGCAAGCCAGACGAAATCCTTTTTACTGTCCCACATGAGACCAAAATAGACATATTTGACAACAAACACTCAAGGTGGGTTTGAAGTTTAAAAAAAAAAAAGTAGGATGGTTCTACAGAAATAACCCCTAATCCCCACTTTTACACATGATGAAGGAACTGTGATAGCATGAGGCTGTCTTCCTCATGGACTCCATGACTTAACAAACGATTTGAAAGGAAATCTGACTGCCTCTGCTGAGAAGTCGAGACTGGCTCATGGTTGGATCTTCCTGCAGAACAATGTTCCAAAATGTACAAATCCACACACAAATGGTACAGTGACCATGGAATCAAACTTTAGGCAAACCTAAACTCCTTTAAAAAGCCTGTGGGATGAGCTGAAGAGAAGAGTCCACAGAAGAGAAGTTTTTGTGGACATTTTGTCTTGAGCAGTGGTCTCCGTTTCCTCACTCTGTATTCTCCAATCTAATCATGGATTATTAAGAAGTCTCAGTGGTTACATTAGCAAAAGGGAGTCGTCTAACACAGCGGTCCCCAACCCCCGGTCCGCGGACCGATACCGGTCCGTGAGTCATTTGGTACCGGGCCGCACAGAAAGAATAAATAACGTACATTATTTCCGTTTTATTTATTATCTGGATCTAAAAATGCCCGATTTTTTGGTTTTACCTCTTTTACCCTTTTTTCCCGCCCACAAAACCCCCCTTGTTTCCGCCCCGCCCCACGTTTTTTAAAAACAACTTTTTTTTCTTCTCCTTTTCACCCTTCGACGCCACGTTGAAACCTTACCATAGAGACCAGAGAGCGTTAGGGGGAGAGAAGATGTTACGAGGACGCTGCTAATAAAGTTGCGCGTTCACATTGGATTCACGTTTATTATTATATTTTAAAAATCCACCAGTTTTTATGTTGGTCCTATCATTTTATTTTGTTGTATTTATCCGCCACACCTTAAAGGCCGGTCCGTGAAAATATTGTCTGATATTAAACTGGTCCGTGGCGCAAAAAAGGTTGGGGACCGCTGCTCTAACATACTAAATGCAGGTGTGCCAACCATGGTGGCTTGTCGGGTAGTTTGTGGTTGGTGTTTATTTTCGTGGAATAACATGACCTCAATTAAACAGGAAATATGAGATGATTAGATTTCTCTCGTATTTTCTGTGTGAGGTTAAGATAATTAACCACACGCCATTTATTCTGAAACTAACAGGTAAATAAATACCTTTGAACTTAAGCTGACTTGTTTTCTGGAAGAACTTTGTTCCAGCAGGCTCTCTGAGGAGAAATACGTCACTGAGTGCATTGTCTCTTACCTCTTTCATTCTGCCTTTCTCCTGCGCTCTTTGTCCTGATGACTCAGAGACGCCTGACAGCATCCGGCAAAGTCCTATGTAGATTTGTGCTTTTGATATTACTCTGTTGACCGGGGCACGTATAAACCCACATCCGTCAAACCCACCCAAGGTGCTGTTGAAAAGATCTATCTCCTCAGTCAACCTGCTGGAACAAAAGATCAGCTTTCTCTCTCTCACTGCTTATTTCTTTCTCTTCTTGACTTTGCCAGACCCGGTGTTCTGAAAGACTTGAAGACAATGGGTTCTGTCTCGCTCTTCATCTTCTTCATCACTCTGCTTGTGCTGGCGAGGCAGGTGGGTCACCATTTTAACACTACATACTAATGAAGACATCTTTCCACACATCACAGCCCTTTAACTAAATGTCCCTTATTAGATTTGTAGTGGTGATTTTTTGTTTTTTGTAGTTGTTGTTGTTTTTTTGTTGTTGTTTTGCAAAATGAGCATAACCATGGTAACAGTCTCACCAATGTGTTAACTGTAATACAGAGGCATAGCAGATGCATTCAATCTTCTGAGCCTAGTCACGCTACTCGTCAAATTATTCAATTATTGCTCAAAGCTAAACAATATAAAGAGAACACAGTAATGTCATGACATTATGAGAGGAGGGCCAATATATACATATATATATATATATATATATATATATATATATATATATATATATATATATATATATATATATATATATATATAGTACATATTAAATGGGCAGGATATATATATATAGTACATATTAAAAGGGCAGGATATATATATATATATATATATAGTACATATTAAAGGGCAGGATATATATATATATTTATATATAGTACATATTAAAAGGGCAGGATATATATATATATATATAGTACATATTAAATGGGCAGGATATATATATATATATATATAGTACATATTAAAAGGGCAGGATATATATATATAGTACATATTAAAAGGGCAGGATATATATATAGTACATATTAAAAGGGCAGAATATATATATATATATATATATATATATATATATATATATATATATATATATATATATAGTACATATTAAAGGGCAGGATATATATATATACATATAGTACATATTAAATGGGCAGGAATATATATATATATATATATATATATATATATATATATATATATATATATATATATATATATATATATATATATATATATATATAGATAGTACATATTAAATGGGCAGGATATATATATATAGTACATATTAAAAGGGCAGGATATATATATATATATATATATATATATATAGTACATATTAAAAGGGCAGGATATATATATATAGTACATATTAAAAGGGCAGGATATATATATAGTACATATTAAAAGGGCAGGATATATATATATATATAGTACATATAAAAAGGGCAGGATATATTTATATAAATATATAGTACATATTAAAAGGGCAGGATATATATATATATATATATAGTACATATAAAAAGGGCAGGAACCAATTTCTGGTCCAGAACTCAACCACCAATTACACCACTGACCTTTTAAAGTCTAGGTCTGATGTAGTTTGTTCACAAGGATGCCCTGATATACAAGGAAAGGTCACCAATGTACTTGTATAGAATTAATGGGTGTGTATTGAGTTGTCTCTATTTTTCTTGTAACAGAATGAATATTACTGTAGGTTAGACTTCCTGTGGAAGAACAAGTTCAAACGGGAGTGTGAGGAAATCGAGACCATGGAGAACCTGAACCGTGTGCTGCTGGAGAACGTTCTTCCGGCCCACGTGGCAGAGCATTTCCTGGCTCGAAACTGGAAGAACGAGGTGAGTGAGGACACAATGTGCAAGAACATGCACTTACTCAATAATATCATTCATTCTTTCAAGCTGAGATGAAAGAAAACGCACTTTGCATGATTGCTAACTCGTAAAATAATTGCCATCCTGTCCCAGCCCTCCTCCCCACATTTGCTAATGTTGACTGATGTGTTGTTGTTGTTGTTGTTGTTGTTTTTTGGGGGGGGGTTCAGGATCTCTACCATCAGTCGTACGATCTGGTGTGTGTCATGTTCGCCTCCATCCCGGACTTCAAGGAATTCTACACGGAGTCGGACGTGAACAAGGAGGGACTGGAGTGTCTCAGGCTCCTCAACGAGATTATAGCAGATTTTGATGAGGTACAGGATGCTGTTGACACGCGTTCAGTCTGCTCAGTTTATCTCGCTGCTGTCGGTTTCAGTTTCAATTACGCTCTGAAACACCGCATGAGAAATGGAGTGTGGAGTCGAGCTGCCATCGGTGAGCTACGAAACCACAAGCTGCTATTAATGTCTTTAAAACATTTTTGTGAAAGCAAAAAAAAACAATACTTTTTTAATTATAAGAACATGTGTTGGGGTAGGGCTGGGCGATACGACCTAAAATCAAAATCTCGATTAATTGAACATTTTACCTCGATTACAATTAATGAATGATTTATTTATTTATTTATTTTCACCCTCATAGTTTACTGACAAGGTTTGTACTGTAAATATGCTCAACTGTTGAAAGCGTGCACTGGCTCAGGTGGTTTCAATTGAAGACGGCTGTGGATCAGGTGGTAGAGCGGGTTGTCCACTAATCGTAGGGTTGGCGGTTCGATTCCCGGCCCACGTGACTCCACATGCCGAAGTGTCCTTGGGCAAGACACTGAACCCCAAGTTGCTCCCGATGGCAAGTTAGCGCCTTGCGTGGCGGCTCTGCTACCATTGGTGTGTGTGAATGGGTGAATGAGACACAGTGTAAAGCGCTTTGGATAAAAGCGCTATATATAAGTGCGCCAATTACCAGTTTACCATTTATCTTTGTGATTTGAAGAGAATTGAAGGAAACAAACTATTAAACTATATATAAACTATGGTCCTACTTGAGCAGAGATCAGATGGGGGTGCAAAGTGCTGAACAGACTTCAGTTCAGCGGCTACATTTTTATGACAGGTTTTGTACATGTTGTCCAGCGCAGTTTGGGAAAAATATGGTTGCAAATGGAGCCGTAGAGCGATGTAGCTATGGGAGCCATATCTTTCACCGTGTAGTAACCAATTGGCGTCTTTCCATCTTCTTGACATCATTTTGTTCAGTGTCGTCTTTACTGAAGCTAAAATGCGTCCAAACGACGGACACCGCGTTTTTCTTTTCAACAAGCTGCTCCTGTTGCTCAGTTGACTCGGTGTTAGAGGTCGCCTCCATGTTGCTTCCGTGCCGCTGACTGGACTGGGCGGAGTCACGTGACTACACACGCGGTAGTATGTTTTTAAGGGGAAAGTAGTGACGGGAATAAAAAAACTGCGTCGGTTAGAGGTTCTGAATTTCAGTTTCGATTACTTTTCGATTAACCGTCCAGCCCTACGTTGGAGTAATGTCCAAGTGAAATTAACAGCTTTTAATGAAGATAAGTGAAACAAGATTTGGGGTTTTTTTTTTTATGTTTAGCAAAATTGAGAAATGTTAGAAGAGCCAGTCTAAAACTGGAAAATCTTTATCACTAATGAGGCACTAGCAGCACACCACATATTTACTCTATGTTTTACAGTTAACAATAGCAGTGTTTACAAGGGTTTATTTTTTTTTATCTGTAGACTTAACGGCTTTACCCTACAAACGTGGACCCGTTTCGAGTCTCATTAGGAACTGAGCGCGAGCAATTAATAAGTTCCACAAAGGCTTTACTTATTTAATTGCTATTCTGTATCATTTAGTTCGGTCTGTGGCTATAATAATGATTACCGCTGTTATAAAGCATAAACTTTTGACTGACACTGTACAATAACTTATTTTCCCCTCCGTTAATGGCATGGAATTATGTCCCCTTCATATCGTACGGCTTTCTGCAATTATGGCGCAGTTATGTATTTGCAATCTGTTATACATAGTATGTCGTTATATTGTTTCTAATAATGATGGATGTTTCTAAAACCATTATGCATGTCCCTATAATTTTCTACTTCAAATCTATCTCGTTGCCAGTTACTGTCCAAACCCAAATTCAGTGGAGTGGAGAAGATAAAGACGATTGGCAGCACCTACATGGCTGCTACGGGACTAAACATTCCTCCTGGACAGGACTACGCGCAAGTGAGCTTTTATTACTCAGCGTTTTTTTTTAAAGGTTTCTTTGTCCTCTGTTTTCGTGGGGTTTGTGCCGCTGTCCTTGGTGCTGAATTTTATTTTTTTTATTTATTTATTTTTGTTTGCTTCAAGACATCAAACGTAGGGAACATTAGGAATTAATTTACTTACTGGCATGATCATATGAAGACCCATATTGCCAAAGCATTTCGAGCATTTTCCTAAATATTAAGAGACAGGAAAATCTCGTACTTTTCTTTATCTCAGATCTGAATTTGAATCTCGTTCTGTTTTTAAGGACCATGACCGGCAGTACATGCACATTGGCACAATGGTCGAGTTTGCCTTCGCTCTGGTGGGGAAACTTGATGTTATTAATAAACATTCCTTCAATGACTTCAGGCTGCGTGTGGGTAAGGAAGAGAAAGGTCCAAGCAGAAGCGTGGACTGGTTATACAATAGCACTCTGAAGGCGTGGATTCATTTTCTAGAACAGCTCCGATAGTTACGGCTGTAATTTCAATTAACACGCTCAGTCTAATTTGTTATTGTTCCTACAGTAACAGCAGACATGCCACATAATCTAAGGCTAATCGTAAACGGATGTTTACAAATGAGTTATTAAACAAAGAAAAACATAAACACTGATGTTTATTTATGAGAAGTTGCATTAATTTCTTCTATTAACTTCAAGAGAGTGGGGGGTGAGGTAATTTGTCATTTGTTTTGTTTGTTTTTTTGTGATTGTAGCAGCCAAAAACGCTTGATTTGCTGTGGCTTTTTTTTTTTTTTTTTGCGATGCAGTTTGCTTTTTTTGCGGAATAGTTTTGCAGTGATGTTTGTTGGTAAATGAGACCTTTTAGTTTTACTCTTTGACGTACGTGAGTCTAAGAGGGTTTTGGCTGAATGCGTGTCGTGATGACATCACACGATGCATACCGCATCTGCGGTAATTTCGAAAAAGTGTAAGCTCCCGAGAATAATGCTCGAGTTTGCTTGATTTTGAGTTCATTTCTGCGATCGCAAAATCCTGGAAGGACTGAGTTGTGTCTTTACCTTGTAACTGTAAACAATTAAAAAGCGTGACAAAGGCATACAAAGGCATCCTATACAATTGTGTGCTTCCAACTTTGTGGTGACAGTTTGATGAAGAACCACATGGGTGCCATGGTCTGGTGTCCAAGACTTTTTGGACATATAGTATAGTATATTGAACCTCATCATTAACCATTACTCTGTGAATGATGCCTATTCCGCTGTAGGCTTTCCGGGATCAAGCCTTCTCAAGATGCAGGATGGGTAATCAGACTTAACTCAAGTCACTCCTTACTAGTAATAGCGCTGCAGTCCACTGGCACAAAGCATCATCAAAGCTGTAAGTCCTTTAGCCGTTTTGTTCTGTTCCGGTCAAAATAACCCATTTAAAGTTTTGACTGGGAGTAGAACAAGTAAGCATGACTATACTAAAATGAAACTTTATGTGCTGGGTTCAGACCTGGGTTTTTTTTTTTTTGCAGTGCATAGATTACATTCACATCACTGAAATAAAGCAGCTGAATAAAAAGAACTGGTCTTTGCAAATCGGAAAGCAAAAACGGATTTTTAATTGCGGTCACATTTCGCTGCATCTCTTATTACTCACCCACCTGCACACAGGGGCTATCAGGAGCACGGCAGAGCAGTGGGAAGTTTTTTTCTGGATCCATTTCCATAAATACCGTTAAATTAAGAGGAACGTTTAAAGACTCTCCCATGTCATGAAAAGTTCTCCTTCCATAAATCTTCCAGAAAACAAGTCACATCAGTGATCTTACTCTTTTCTGTGTTATATGACAAGATATATATATATTTTTTTTTATGTATTATTAGGCGCAGATTATGAAGACCGTCCACCATAAGAGTCCCTGTGAGCTATCACTATAGGAACTTTAACGTATTTCAGTCCCTCCAGGATTTTGCGATCGCAGGAATGAACACAAAAAATCGAACACGCTCCGCAATATTGGGAGTTTTTAAAAATTACAGCAGATTTGGGATGAGACGAGCGATGTGACGTCATCACGGCGCGCGTTCGGCCAAAGCCCTCTTCGATTCGCGTGAGTCAAACGTGAGTACAACAAAATGGTCTCATTTACCAACAAACATCACTGCGAAAGAAATCGCAATTTTCGCCAATTCATGTAGTGCAAAGCACAAAATAGAAACCTCGGCAAATTGCGTCGCAATCGTTTTTTTAAGCAAGCATTTTTGGCCTTAACAATCACCAAACAAAATCTACGAAATCCTTTAGGAACTGATATTAAAACAAGCTCAATAATGTGTACCTATAATGTACATTATAGCCGGAACTACTCTCCAAGCTACAGAACCTTATACGTGACATGCGGGTAAAAAAAAACAATATATTTATATTACTTAATAATAATAATAATAATAATGAATTTGTTCCCTCATTTTTGGTAAATCTGGCTCTCAAAATGCGATGTAGACACGAACTGGTAAAAACATGGATACGGTTTACCAAAACTAATGGAACGAATAAAATGTGCTCACGTATTAATAAGTCATGGGAACAAATACTTAATTCGTGGCCACGATATATTGTTTTGTTTTAACCGGACATCACGTGCGGGGCTCCGTAACCCAGCCATGTTGTTATAGAAAATGAATGCGCTTTCTGGTTCAGGAATTCCACCATGCTATGGTATAAGAACTGTATCTTAAAGTTGTACTGCTACACAACATCTATTAATAACCCTAAACAGAACTAGAAGGTTAATAAAGTGGTGTGTCGTCGTCATCAGGAATAAACCACGGCCCCGTGATCGCGGGGGTAATCGGAGCACAAAAGCCGCAGTATGATATCTGGGGTAACACGGTGAACGTGGCCAGCAGGATGGAAAGCACTGGCGTTCTTGGGAAAATCCAGGTACATTCTGTTCTGCTCTAAAGAAACGACACTGTCAATGGTAGCACTTTACATTCTTACATGCTTTTATGTTAGCCTTCTATGTTGTGTTGTCGTTTATTTCGTCACTGTGAAAAAGAAACCCGCCATAAGCAATAAGAACGTCCGTTAAAATAAACCAACTTTATTTTGGCTGTAATGATCAACACTGCGAATCAATCAAACCTCTGAATATAAATGTATAAACTTCTCATGATGTCCAGTGAAGTATAAAAGCATCATATATATATATATATATATATATAGTGACATTTATATCATTTGTGTAATTCGTGTTTTTAATTTATATGGATCTCCGAGGTGTTCTTGTTGAATTGCAGGTAACCGAGGAAACGAGTCGGATCCTCCAGACACTGGGCTACATGTGCTCATGTCGAGGGATCATCAACGTGAAGGGCAAAGGTGACCTGAAGACTTTCTTTGTGCACACTGAGATGAGCAGATCCTTATCACAGGGGACTGTAATGCCTTGACCGTCTCATCTGGCTGTTTCTTTGTACTTCACTCACACACACACACACACTCACAAAACGGGACGTCTGTACAGCAAACTTTATTTCAACCAGAATAACTACTTTCAACAGAGCTTCATTTCTCACCAAGGATTGTATGGACTTAGTGTATGTGTGTGTGTGTGTGTGTGAGAGTCATTTTAGAGCAGGACAAAATGTTTGTGTTCATGTTTTGTTGCCGCCATTTTCTTATCCATTAAAGACTTTCTATATAAGCATCTCTGCGTCCCATTTATACATGTACGCTTTGGCGAATAAAAAGAGCTTGACACTCATTACCACCACAAATGAAGAGCAATATTTGTATTTCTATCCGCTGCAATGATCATCACAATAAAAATAAGTCAGCACCTGCTATTTAGACCTGCTCCTTGGGGTTTTTTGCTCAGACTGGAAAGACAGAGCCGTAGCCCTCCTCCACCGATTTGCTAATGCCGTTTTTCCTGTAAAACTCGCGAATGTGAGCAACACGGGCAAACGGGCGGTCCGACGTGTACGACGGCACCGGCGGTTGGCGGCCGTATTGGGATGAGGTGAGCACGGCTACGGGTCTGGAGCATTCCTAGGAAACGGTTGCAAAAGAAAAGATCGTATAAAGTCCTTCAAGGGAAACTGGGATCTTGAGGATGGAATGAATTCAATGAATGAAATTCTGTGACTTAATTGACACATACAAAACAAATCGTGCTTAATCGGGTAGGGTGGTGCTCGAAAGTTTGTGAACCCTGTAAGAAATTAGTCTGCCTCTCAGCAGATTCCACGCCGAACTGTTCTAGATTAAGCTTGTTCCCCAAAAAGGCAGAACTATCTAATGGAACAGTTTATCCGAGTCTCAGCAATGTGTGTATGAATCCCACCTAAAGTGACATTCACACAGTTATACCACGGGAGCGGCAGTGGGACATCAAGAACCATCTCTGAACAAAGAGCTACGTGACTGTAATTATCATTCAGAAAGACATCTGTCTCGACAATCCTATCACCTCACCATTTGGGGGTCACACCTGTAAAAGACAGCCGTACTGTGACAACGGAAAGCGGTCGCATCAAATGCTATCCTTAATTTACATTTAGAGTGAAACTTCATTTACATTACGTACAGGAAACCTGGTTTGAAACACAGTATGAAATGTCTGAGCGGATATTGTTCGGGGCTCGCTTTGACTCCGACGAACCTGAAGTGCTTCATGTACTTTTAGTCACTGCCACGCTGTAATAAAGTTATTCTTCTTTGAGATCTCCGGCATCCTCTTCATTTTTTATTTTTTTACACAACCCTTTAGAATTTTCTAATCAGATTTTCAAACAAGTCTTCAAAGTAGACGACGAGAACCCAATTAAACAAACGAGACACAAATATTATACTTGGTCATTTGTTTATTGAGGGAAATGATCCAATGTTACATATCTGCGAGTGGCAAAACTATGTGAACTCTAGGATTAGCAGTTTAATTTGAAGGTGAAATTCGAGTCAGGTGTGAATGAGCTCTGTGTTTTATTTAAAGAACAGTCTGATCTTCACAACACATGTTTGTGGAAGTGTATCGTGGCATGAACAAACTAGATTTCTGAGGACCTCAGAAAAAGAGTTGTTGTTGCTCATCAGGCTGGAAAAGGTCTCAAAACCTTCTCTAAAGAGTTTGGACTCCACCCATCCACAGTCTAACAGATTGTGTAGAAATAAAGGAAATTCAAGACCATTGCTACCATCCTCAGGCTGTAATTGCAACCAAAGATGGTTCTACTGAGTACAGACCCAATGCGGTGAATATTTCTGCAACCAACAAATGTCGGCTTTTCTGTTTAATTAACTTTTAACTGCGTTACACTGTTGCAGGTTCAGATGTTAGAAATATATGTCATTCCATTTCAGTTCGAGGGGGTGAATAATTATGCACGGCCCTATATAGTAACGTCCGAGACGTAAAATGAGATTAGTGTTGACACAGGTGTCTGGTCGCGCATCGGGGAATTGATTTTAAATTTTCGATCCATCATGTTCAGGGATAAAACTGATGTCCATGGAAGAAAGGAGAAGGCGGTCATGAAGCCTTCAAGGATTTGTAGAAAATGGCACTGATCTACAGTACGATAGGTCTTCTGTGCAGAACGAGGGACATGTCCTGCTGAACTGGAGTTTTACTCATCCCCTGGACGGAGCATGGCAACTGTGACGCGAGTTCAGACTGAAAAGTGCGGTTGAGTTCGAGTAGATGTGTTCATATTGAAATAGTGCTGGTGTGTTTAGTAAGTGTGGTACTGACTGTTGGTTGGTGGTGTAGTTACGTTGTTCCCGTGAGAGGTTAGTGGTTGTGTCGAGTTGCTCTCACAGGGGGACATCGTTAACACTAGTGCAGATACAAGACGAGAAAACAGTCTGGATTTACAAGAGCGTGTTTTTTTTTCACTCAGCATTTAATGAGAAATGTGATGCAGTTATACGACCCAGTTAGGCAGAGACTCGACTCGGATAGTTCACAATCTGGGAGACGAGTGTGATGGTGTTGGAGGCGATATTAACATGAACGATCAACTGTAATCTATTTACCTCCCACATCGGTCTCTCTCTCTCTCTCTCACTCGGCCTCTCTGTCTCTCAGTCTGTGTGTCTGTCTGTCTGTGTCGCTCTCTCTCTCAGCCTCTCAGTCTGTGTCTATCTCTCTCTCAGTCTCTTTCTCTCTCAGCCTGTGTGTCCATTGCTCTCTCTCTCTCTCTCTCAGCCTCTGTCTCTCTCTGTCTGTGTGTCTCTGTCTCTCAGTCTGTGTCCATCTCTCTCTCTCAGCCTGTGTGTCCATCTCACGCTCTCTCAGCCTCTGTCTCTCTCAGTCTGTGTGTCTCTGTCTCTCAGTCTGTGTCCATCTCTCTCTCTCTCTCTCTCTCTCTCTGTGTGCACGTCTGTCTGACTATCTCTCTCTATGTCTCTCACTCTGTTCGTCTGTCTGTGATGTGAGGTCTCTCTCACATTGGCTAATGTTAATGTTCATGAGTCCACCATCAGGAGAACACTGAACAACAATGGTGTACATGGCAGGGTTGCAAGGAGAAAGTAACTGCTCCCCAAAAAGGACATTGCTGCCTGTCTGAAGTTTGCTAAAGATCACGTGAACAAGCCAGAACGCTACTGGAAAAAATGTTTTGTAGAAGGATGAGACCAAAATGGAATTTTTGGTTTAAATGAGAGGTTATATTTGGAGAAAGAAAAACACTGCATTCCAGCATAAGAACCTGATCCCATCTGTGAAACATGGTGGTGGTAGTGTCACGGTCTGTGACCGTTTTTCTGCATCTGAGCCAGGATGACTTGACAACAATGCATTCTGAATTATACCTGCGATTTCTACAGGAAAATGTCAGGATCTTTATTCATGAACTGAATCACAAGAGAAAGTGGGTCATGCAGCAAGACAACGATACTAATCACACATGTCGTTCGCCCAAAGAACGGGTAAAGAAGAATAAAGTTAATGTTGTGGAAAGTCCTGATCTTAATCCAATAGAAATGTTATGAAGGACCTGAAGCAAGCAGTTCACGTGAGGAAACCCAACAACAACCCAGAGTTGAAGCTGTTCTGTACTGAGGAACGGGTTAAAACTCCTCCAAGCCGATATTCAGGTAATGTTTAGTTGCAGTTATTGCTGCACAAGCGGGTCACACCAGATACTGAACACAAACATTCACATACTTCTCCTACTCGCAGATATGTAATATCGGATCATTTTCCTCCTAGAATAAATGATCAAGTACAATGGGTAATAATTGGGTTCTCTTGATGTACTTGTAGTTCACATTTATGCAGAAATATAGTAAAATTGTAAAGGGTTCACAAACTTTCAAGCGCCACTGTGTATTAAACAGAGCGTGGTTTGAGACCTGTGTGATGTGAAAGGAAGGAAGGGAGGAGTGTCTGTAGTGGTGACAGGGGGAGGGGTTAGCCCGGGGTTAGTGTTGGATGTGTGAGGGAGGAGTTAGACCGGGGTTAGTGAGGGTTAGTGTTGGATGTGTGAGGGAGGAGTTAACCCGGGGGTTAGTGTTGGATGTGTGAGGGAGGAGTTCGACCGAGGTTAGTGGGGGTTAGTGTTGGATGCAACACTAACCCGTGGGTTAGTGTTGGATGTGTGAGGGAGGAGTTAGGTAGGGGTTAGTGGGGATTAGTGTTGGATGTGTGAGGGAGGAGTTCGACCGGGGTTAGTGGGGGTTAGTGTTGGATGCAACACTAACCCGTGGGTCAGTGTTGGATGTGTGAGGGAGGAGTTAGGTAGGGGTTAGTGGGCATTAGTGTTGGATGTGTGAGGGAGGAGTTAGCCCGGGGTTAGTGTTGGATGTGTGAGGGATGAGTTAAGTAGGGGTTAATGGGGATTAATGTTGGATGTGTGAGGGAGGAGTTAGGTAGGGGTTAGTGGGGGTTAGTGTTGGATGTGTGAGGGAGGAGTTAGCCCAGGGTTAGTGGGCATTAGTGTTGGATGTGTGAGGGAGGAGTTAGGTAGGGGTTAGTGGGGATTAGTGTTGGATGTGTGAGGGAGGAGTTAGGTAGGGGTTAGTGGGGATTAGTGTTGGATATGTGAGGGAGGAGTTAGGTAGGGGTTAGTGGGGATTAGTGTTGGATATGTGAGGGAGGAGTTAGGTAGGGGTTAGTGGGGATTAGTGTTGGATATGTGAGGGAGGAGTTAGGTAGGGGTTAGTGGGGATTAGTGTTGGATATGTTAGGGTGGAGTTAGGTAGGGGTTAGTGGGGATTAGTGTTGGATATGTGAGGGAGGAGTTAGGTAGGGGTTAGTGGGGATTAGTGTTGGATATGTTAGGGTGGAGTTAGGTAGGGGTTAGTGGGGATTAGTGTTGGATGTGTGAGGGAGAAGAGCTCACCTCAGTGTGGACGTTCAAGCCGCGGCTGTTGGCGTGTTCTCGGTCATCACGGTGTAACTTCATGTCATATCCTTCAGCTCGCCGGTAAATGGAGTCGTACAGATGCTTTTCTGCTGCCTAAAATAAAGGGGGGGGGGGGTTTACAATGATGTCACAAGGACAAAGTGCAGTAACTCTAAGTGCACAGAATGTTCCAGTTGTATCTTGTTTCTCAACTTTTGTCCTGTGCTACCTTAGGACTCGTGTTGAAATATCTTCTCTCTTTCGGTTCATTTCGTCTCGGCGGTATAAAGCTGAACACGGACCGTGTAGAAAGTGGTTTTGACTCGGTCGGAGTCGGTTCGTCCATTTCCGAACACGGAGGTGCGACGACCGGCGGTAATAGTGTTACTTTTGCGTTGCTCGGATACGAGCATTCGGACTGCGCATGCGCCGTAGATGGGGCGCGTTCCAAATGGACATATAGTGCACTCAAATATGTGACGGTCGAACGCGATTCTAGTGTACGGAGGTAGGGAGTCGTTTGGGATTTGAACTCAACCCCTATGTTTACAAACTAATCAAACCAACAACAACAATAGAAGACTGTAATCATATTTGATGTCATTTGCTGATCAGTTTGCTGGCGCTTTAAGGTTTCTGAACAGGATAAGGGCCCAAAAGTGTGATTCAAATCCTCTATAAAAAATTCAAATCCCTCTTATATAAATGAGAATCACAGCAAAACCCCCTGCTCTTGATCTTCACTTGTTGTGGTTTAGTTTCTGCTCCCTATTCAGTCCATCACAAGAGGAGTCGAGATCTTTATAAATAGCTTCTTCTTTGTTTTTTTGTTTTGTTTTGTTTTGTTTTTTGAATGTAATAACTGCATCGCTTAATGACAAACACACAACCTGCTCTTTTGTTGTTGTTGGTTTTGACATTTCAGAAGTGCACTCAGAAAGTGCTTATGGAGTACTTACTTCCCAGTGTCACTTAAAAACTAGGTTAGCCACTTCATAACATTATTTCAGAACATTACCTCTGTGTGTGTGTGTGTGTGTGTGTGTGTGTGTGTGTGTGTGTGTGTGTGTGTGTGTGTGTGTGTGTGTGTGTGTGTGTGTGTGTGTGAGTGTGTGTGAGTATGTGTGGGCAGGCTCAAGGGGGCTTGGTGGGATGAGGAAGGTAGAAAAATGGGTTACCAAGCACACTCACATGTACATGGAATTTTTGCCTAGTTCTGGTTGTTTACATAACGAGACAGAACAACAACAACAACAAAAATACAGCGTGAACAGACCAATCATTCATAACATTAAAACCGCCTGCCTATTATTGTGTCGGTCCACCTGGTGCCACTAGAACAGCTCTGACCCGTCGAGCCATGGACCTCAGAAGACTTCTGAAGGTGTACAGGCAAGTCCTGTAAGTTGCGAGGTGGGGCCTCCATGGATCGGACTCGTTTATCCAGAGCGTCCCACAGATGCTCGGTCGGATTCATATCTGGGGAATTTGAACTCGTTTTAATGATCCTCAAAGCGTTCCTGAACAGTTTTTGCAGTGTGGCAGATAGCATTATCCTGCTGAATGAGGCCAGTGTCATTATTGAATATCATTGTCATGAAGGGGTGTACAGTACTTGGTCTGCAACAATGTTTAGGTAGGTGGTACGTGTCAAACATACGCATGAATGCCAGGACCCGAGGTTTCCCAGCAGAACAGCGCCCAGAGCATCACACTTCCAGAGCTTCCAGAGCCCAGAGCTTGTCTTCTTCCCCTAGTGCCATGTCTTCCCCAGGTAAATGATGTACACGCACCACATGATGTAAAAGAAAATGAGATTCATCAGACCACCATCTTCCATTGTCCAGTTATGTGTGTATGTATATATAATGAGTCTTTATTGGTCACATATACATTACAGCACAGTGAAAGTATTTTTTCTTCACATACCCCAGCATGCCAGGAAGTTGGAGACATGATACGGCGCCCCTGGAACAGAGAAGGTAAAGCTTGGCGGTGCTGGGGCTTGAACCCCCAACCTTCCGATCAGTAACCCAGAGCCTTATCCATCAAGCCACCATTGCCGTATACAGAGATACCCTGAAGTTCATTATTTTCCAATAAATCTTAAAGTGTGTTATTTCTCTTATGCCACGGCTATTTCTAAGCGCTAACACGGTTTTTTTTATTAAGCACATTGTACAATTGATCTGTTCGTAGTTCTGTTCATATAGTTGTGCGTGTTACATCCGTGAAACCAGGTGAGTTCCTGTTATCACTTCCACTATAGCAGCAATAAACATTCGTCCCCTCACCAGACTCTCGTTCTCTCTCGTGAAGTCGATCATCATTTTTGTGTTACTGAGAAACCTCAGAAGAAGACCTCCGTCCTGAAGACATCTGATTGTTACAAAGTCCTGACGCTGGAGACTCTTTCCAAATGTGCTACATAAACATCTCCTCACTTCATCATATCAACATTTTGCACACCTTGTATTGATTTCTTTGTGGGTTCTGTTTGTATGACGTGGCCGTCATGCGAGTCCCTGTGAAAATAACATATCAGAGCGAGTGCATTAGTATAAACCGGTGATTAGTTTTGCTATCAGAGCCGCTGTTACAGAAAACGCTCCAACATATTCTGACCAATCAGAATCGAGAATTCAGCAGCGCTGTGGTATAAATCGTTTTTGTAGAACGGATCGTTTCCCAGCTTAAACACTACAGCAACTTCAGACATCTGTAAAGGGAAATTCACTTGAAAATCCTTCTTGAAGGATGACTTAAATGGACCGTTTTGTCATCTCGCAGCTCCAAACATTATTTATTACTCTGTAAACCCTGACTTCTGAGCTGAGTAAGCACATTTCATGGCTGGTAGCACCATAATGTAATCTTCAGGTGACAAAGGAGTTTGAGCAGAAGTTCAGGATATTGTATTGTATACGCTGCATTAAGCTCAGTTAAGTGTTAAGTACTACTGATCCAGAAGGTTGTGAGTTAAAATCCTAGGACTTGCAGAAAGGCACTGTTGCACTCTCTAACTCAACCCTTACCCTCTGGATAAAAATCTGGAATGAAAAAAAAAAAGTGGTAAGCTTTTAAAAGTGCGATCGTGATATAACTCTCACTCTTCCTTCTACCACATTCTGCGAAATAAGTGAGTAGAAACGTACAATGTATGTGTAGCTTTATACTGCATGTAAATGATTGCTTATGCATCAGCGCCATGGTGGAAAAGTGGTTTGCATTATCAGCTCACAGCTCCAGGTTTCCCCTGGGTTCTCAGGTTTCCTCCTCCCAGCAGGTAGGTGAATAGGCTATGAGATATTGTCCCTAAGTGTGACTGTGTGCATGCATGGTGCTCTGTGATGGACTGTCGTCCCATCCAGTGTGTTGTCCCACTCTTGCACAGTGTTTCCGGATACCCTCTTGCCCTTGTCCCAAAAAGCCCCAAACCCCCCCGGAAAACACAACAAACCCCCCTTTCAACTGCTAAACTGGTTATGATGCCTTGTAAATTTTAAAAAAATTGCTTGGATTACTAAACATAATTATGCATGATCTTTGGTAGAAAATGAAAACAACATGTTAGCACTGCAGACTCACCTTAGTCTAATTACCTCATTATAGTCTCATTCTGCAACCGCAGCACAATAATCTGCATCCACGCTTCCATCCGTCTTTTCAAGTCTATGCAGGTTCCCCAAATTTAGTTTCTGTTAGGCGTTAAATGAAACTTCAGGAGTCCTCCTGGAGACCTGATTGAGCTCGTTATAAAGTCAGCCTCTCCCTGCATTGAGGGCATTAAAAAAGAGTCCAATCAGGGGAAAGTGTACAGCTCATTCAGCTGGAACTGTAAAGGGAAAGTGAGCAGCTGAGGGACAGAATCACTGAAATATCATTTACCCCAGGGTGTAGAATATATTTTAGAATACTGGAGAGGATTACACATTCATACAGCTTACATTTCTTTCCTTTCCCCCCACATATACACCTCCTGACTCACTCACTGTGGAGTGTAATGCAGTTACAACACAATGTGGTATTTATGTGGTAAGACATAATGAGTACAAATAGACTTGTCTTCCCACCATTTCTTCACCCGTGATAAAGCTGATGAAATAATAGTAAACAAATAAAATATCATCTGCTGAATTAAATAATCAGTCCGATTTCTAGTCTGATCTATCATCTTTGGCTTAAAAAAAAATAATAGTGAAATTATGATTTACAATCGCGTTTCATTTCATGTTTGTTCTGTTTCTTAATCTCGTCGGTAGTAGTAAAATTTTTAAGAAAAAGTGGCCAATATAATTTTTTAAAAAGGAAGAAAGAACAGTGTTTATCTGGTCTGTCGCGCCCTCTGCTGGTCTAACTGTAGCGCCAGAGTAAATAAATCGGCACTCATTATTTATATTGATATTATTGATTATAATATTGATATAAATTGATATTAGTATATGTGAAAGTACTACCATTTGAGGAAATGGGTAATACTACTACTACTACTACTACTACTAATAATAATAATAATAATACTACTACTACTACTACTAATAATAATAATAATAATAACTACTACTACTACTACTACTAATAATAATAATAATAATAATAATAATAATAATAATAATAATAGGGCCATGTGTGTGTGGAGTTTGCATGTTCTCCCCGTGCTTTGGGGTTTCCTCCGGGTACTCTGGTTTCCTCCCCCAGTCCAAAGACGTACATGGTAGGCAGATTGGGGTGTCTAAAGTGTCCGTAGTGTATGAATGGGTGTGTGAATGTGTATGTGATTGTGGAGTAAGCGGTAGAAGATGGATGGATGTATGGATAATAATAATAATACTTTTCTTATCATAAATTGTCCATGCGATCTACAATGGATATAAAAAGTCTACACACCCCTGTTAAAATGACAGCTTTCAGTGTTATAAAAAATACCACCAAGATAAATAATTTCAAAGCTTTTTCCACCCTCAATGTGAAATTACAAGATGTAAAATGTCCCTCCAAAATTTACAAAAGGACAAGACACAAACTGACCAGGGAGGCTTCCAAGAGACCTATGGCAATATGAAAGGAGCTGCAGGAATATCTGACAAGTACTGAATACTTTCTGCATCGCTCGTATTCTTGACTTTGTGTACATGTCTGGGGTTTGGGGTAGGGAGGGTAGACAGAAGGTCTTTTTCACACACAAAAAAAACATCCAAATACAACTAAAAAAGTTTGTTATGGTCTGATGAGACCAATTCCAAAAGGTATAATAATTCCAGAATTCCAAAAGTTATCTTTATTTGATTTACCCCGAGATGTTCACAACCCGAAATGAGTAACGTCAAACATTTTCAAAGAGAAAAAGCGAGATTAACCAGTATTTCAATCCATCTCAAATGTGGAAATGGGTCAAACTGACCCGTAACATTATAGGAGGGTTAAAATGTGTTGTAACACAGAGTCGGGGGTTCGATTCCCACCGTGGTCCTGTGTGTGCGGAGTTCGCATGTTCTCGGTTTCCTCCGGGTACTCCGGTTTCCTCCCCCGGTCCAAAGACATGCACGGTAGGCTGATGGCGTGTCCGAATTGTCCGTAGTGTACGAACGTGTATGTGACTGTGTCCTGCGATGGATTGTCACTCTGTCCAGAGTGTCCCCCGTCTTTGTACCCCATGCCCCTGGGGACAGACTCCAGGTTCCCTGCGACCCTGTACGATAAGCGCTATAGAAAATGGACGGATGTATTTGATTAGTAATACCTTTTTTAATTATTATTATTATTATTATTATTATTATTAAAAAGGGGCGTGTCAAGTGACGTGATTGTCAAAGTGTCAATCAAAGGGACAGTCGAGTTGATTGGTGATCAATTGAGTAGTAGTTATAATGAAACTAATGAAACAAAGGTTAAATAAGAGCTAGGTGAAATGGAACCCAGCCCAGTGTTCGTGTGTGTGAATGGAAAAGAAAAAGAAAAAGAAAGTGTCCTCTGCGACAGTTGTATGATTGCATCAGGCCTTGTGTACTGTACACTTCAGTAACAGGCCTGAAATGTGGAAGAACTCGTCCCCAGGTTGCCGTGATAAACCGTCACTATTCCCCCAGGTCGCTAAGGAAGTATGAGAAGTATGGGACAGAAAAAGACAAAACAAACACACAAGGCGCTCGCGCCTGGAAAGCAGGCAGGTTGGGACTGGACTCGGCGGTGGGCGTGGCCTGGACTCCAGAGGGCGTGTCTGTTTGTATTCATGAGAAACAGTACACAGAGAAAAGCTCGCAGCTCCAGGTAAACTGGTACAGGGTCACCTGCCTTGAACCGTAGGATTGCGCGTGCAATACTTTAAAAACTCAGTATCTTTTGAAACTGAATGAGGAAGTTGAGAAAGATTAAAATCTGAGCGCGCGCGCGTGTGTGTGTGTGAGAGAAGAAAGCTTCCAGCACTTAAGGAGGAACCTTACCATGTGGAGAAGAAGCCTGGAGTCACCTTAAGGTATTGTTCATAAACAGCATATCATTCTCACTAATAGATATAGGTTAGAATAGCTCGTGTGCTATTTGTTGTTGTTGTTGTTGTTGTTTGTAAGAAAGAAAGAAAGAAAAAAACCCTTGAGCTTTAACTTCATTGAAATGCTGAATATTATGGGATGTGAACAGTTGTGTTGCGAAACATTCTGGTCCAGGATTAAAAACAATGTAAACACTTGCTTGTTTAATGTGTGACGCTACCTGTCTGCTCTGAAGTGTGTCAATGTTTCAGACATAAACATAAACTTCATGATCATACACTACATTATCCAAAGCCAGTCTATTAAGTAAGATGTTCTGTCTCTCTCTCTCTCTCTCTCTCTCTCTCATACACACACACACACACACACACAAAACCCAGATTGTACTGCTGATATTTAAAGTAATTCCCCTTTGAGCCTTGGGCTCATTTTCCTAGATTTATAAATTGACTCCAAGGTACCTACTTCAGTAAAAAAAAAAAATCACTCAGAACTTGAAAAGACCTGAGCTCAATTTATCATCAGTCCTTACCTAGGTTTTCCCAGAGCTGTGGTAATTCTTTAATATCGGCATTTTTTATTTATTTCTTCTCAGTCTCTCTCACAGAATAAGTAATCATGCGTCGCTTCAGTTCAGAAGGATCCCTCCTGGACCTGGACAGCTTTCCCTGGAAGAGTGCACCTCAGAAGGATGCCTGCTGTTATGAAGAAGAAGAAGAAGAAGAAGGAGGATCTATAAGAAGAAGCACGAATAAGACCCTGCTGTACCAGCATGACCAAGTGGATCACGGAGCGGCGTCTCTGCCCGCCACGCCGACCACTTTGCAAGACCCCAAGAGCAGATCGGCGAAGGATCACTCCAAGGAGATGAGCTATAGTATTGAAGATCTTCGAGACCTAGACATACCGTCTGGCCTGCTCAAGGTCACCAATCTCAACGAAAGCTTCAAAGCGTACAGCGACAGTCAGCTGGCGCCGCAGTCCACCAGCAGCGACGAGAGCGTAGAGAAAGACGACGTTCTGTCTCCGTGTTCGCCGTCCACGTCCACGCTCAACTCCTTCTGCTTTAACTCCGGCTTGGGGACGCACCAGAATCGGCACCATGTCCGGTCCAAGCTGTCGTCTGCCAAATTACACCTGAAGAGTCTGTTTTGGCAGGTAAGAGGGGAATTGAACTCTCGTCTTTTCAAGCCTCGGTCTATATATAGGAGGTGTTTACCACCGTCATGTCAAATTATCAATAGAGAACCTTTAACGAAAAAGCCAGGTGACGGTGGAAAGGAAAAAACGTCCAAAGACAACATGAGGAATAAACCTTGAGAGGACTCAAAAGGGAATCCGTGCTCTTGAGTGACGCTGCATAGTGGGATTATAAATCATTTTATAGTCTACAGGTGTAGAAAAGTAAAGACAAACAGTGCTACGTGTGCTTGAAAGGATGCTCAGTAGGGATACGTTGTGAACAAGAGTCGTGGGACGTTCACAGGACAGTCTTTATGATTGCAGCAGCTTCTTAGGTACTGAGATTATTCCCTGAAGGAAAGGTGAGACAGATTTTGTCTAGGATATTTTCTCTGTCCGGAGACGTATCGATATCTTATCGTTTGCGATATACCGGTCTTCGACCCGTTCTCAGCTCACGTGCAGAGTGAAAACAAGTAGAGCAGGAAGGTGGACGTGAGGCTGAGGAGGAGTTTATCGCTAAACCAGCCGCTACCTCTGCAATCTAGAACTGGTTTGGTTACAGGAAATCAGTTTTATTGTCCGATCAATGTTTGTGTTTCCGAGGCTCTCAAGATCCCAGCTATCACCCCTAGCCAAAAACAGTGGTGCACGGTACTATGTTTATATTGTCACTGATCTCGTTATCACAATAAATACCCGAAACGTGTATCGCGATATAGTTTTAAGTCCATATCGCCGATCCGTATTGGTTAGTCGTTTGGAACGGCTTGAAACCAGTGTAAACGGTATAAATCTGGCTCAGGTGTTTGTCGACTTCTCGGTCTCGTGTGGATTGCACTCGCATCGGCCGTTTAGCCGTTCTCTTCTTCTGGCATTCTGCTTGCTTAGACATTCGTTCAAATCGAAAGCTGTGTTCTAAGAGCACTCGTGCATAACGTGCCGACGCTTCATTCGTTCATGTTTTAGCGAAAGACCAGATCAAACCTAGAGTGAACGATTCAAAGGCCATTTTGAGGAGCCTTCATTTCTTTCTAATGCACTTTAATGCTTTTCCTGTTCTCATGTCCTACTTTCTCCATGACGTTAATGAAGCTCAAGTGTTGCGTAATCGCTTCTTGAATCTGGTCCCCTGGGTGGGGGGTGGAAGGGGGGTGGAAGAGAACTGAAGAAATTTGACCTGATTTGCTTTTGTTTGGAAAAAAAAAAAAAAAATCTCTTCCTCCTTTGTGTTTCTCTAGAGCCCACACGCTTCCAATCCCAGTCTCAGAGTCCCGGAGCCCAGAGAGCAGGAAAGCAGGTAGGATCGGTTTGAGATCACAAATCACCAAAGGGTAATGGCAATAGGATTAGTCACGATCTTTTTGAGAGGTGAAATTGTGCTATCTGCTTATACGTGGGTGTGGATGTTGGCTCGGATCCATTGAAACTGAGACTCGCGACTCTAGATTTCTATCTAGTTCGTGTCTTAGTCAGTTTTGCCCTTTGACCCCTTATCTTGGTTTCCTTTTTTAGCTTCATCCTCATTTGTCCTTATTAACCTTGCCAAATAATTCCTCATCACCCTGTTTCTTATGCTTAGTGCCAAACAGCGGCGATCCCGCTTCACAAAGCAGTGGAGTCAGGTGGGTCACGCGAAGACCCGGCTCAGCAGGGCGGAGATGGAGAAATGGGCCGAGTCGCTCGACGCCATTTTCAACAGCAGAGGTGAACAAGCAACAGTATTTTTAAAAAAATTTTTTTCTTCTAGAATTAAGTTTGTTTCCAGCTAATGAAAAGGTATCTGTGTTGCCTCCAGAGTATTGGTGAAACTTTTGTATGGGAGTTCGAATCGTTTGATAATTCCAAATAAACAGATTACGATCCACAAAGGAACGTAGTGAGATTTACACTAATTAAATTGAAAAAAAGAATCATAAATGCATTGAATGAGATCCACAAATATGCGGTAGTAGATTCACAAAAATAAATTCAATCGAAGGAAGTTAAGACTGCGAATGAAGAATGGTTTCGTCCTGATTGTAAAACAAAAAACGTGATTGGTTGGAGCGAGAGCGTGCTACGAACGGTCGGTGCAATGTGGCAGTTATTGGCTCGAGCAGATGGTGGGCGGAGTCCAACCATTTGTGGATTTGTGTGCACTCTTGATGCTAGAAATGTTTCAAAATCTACAAATGCGTGCAGCGATCCACAAAAAGAGTCGTGTTTGGGACATGAAAACATATTTGTGTTTTTAAAAAATATATGTATTTGCAAATCTAATTTTATTTATTCGTCGATTTTAATTTATTTTTTGTGAAACTACTAACGTATATATTTGCGGATCTCGTTCAGTGAATTTGTAGAATTTTTCTCGATCTCACTACATTTCTCGTAATCTATTTATTTTGGAACTATGTCTCCTCTGATGTGTTGACGTCAGAGACTGGCTTACCCTTTCTGCTCATATGACGGGTTATGCTTGGAAACGGATCAAGTAGGACAGCCTTTAAAAGCCTGCAGGGCTTCATCGTTGTACTATTGTTTTTGAATAAAAATGGATTTGGCAACGGTGCTACTATAACAGAATCGCTCTGCTCTTACTAGCTTTAATTCATCGTGGCATGGATTCATGTTGACATGATTGCGTCACCCAATTGCTGCAGATTTGTGCCAATGGTGCACTGTTGGGTTCAGAGCCGGTGACTGGGGAAGCCATTAAATACCCTGAACCCATTGTAATGTTCGTGGAACCACTTTGGAGCTGACGTGTGCTTTGTGACGGGTAGAAGATGGATAAATTGTTGCTGTGAAGGAATGCACGTTGTCAGCAGCAATACTCTGATACTCAACTGTGGCACTCAAACAATGCTCGAGTGTTATTAAGAGGCCTAATGTGTGCCAAGAAAACATTTTCCACCCCGTAACACCACCACTGTTGACACAAGGCAGGTTGGCTCCATGGATTCATGCTGTTGATGCCATATTCTGACCGTATTATCCTCGCATCACAGAAGAAATCCGTTCATAGCAGATTTACTTTTTTTTGTTGTTGTAAAAAAACAGCTGTCCAGTTTAGGTGAACCCGTGCCCACTGTAGCCTCCTGTTCCTGTTCTTGAATGACAGGAGTGGAACCTGATGCGACCTGCTGCTGTTGCTGGTTGTTCCTGTCAGCTGGAAAAAGTCTCGCCATGAAAATCCCAGAAGCTCTGCAGCTTCTGAAATATTTTTCTGCTCGTTCGGATGTTTGCCGTGATCATTAACCCGAAGCTCTCGACCTACCATCTCCTGCCATATGATTGGATGATCATACGAATGTCCAGGTGTTTCTAGTAAAGTGGAGGAGGAGCGTATGTTCTTGTCACCAAGCCAGATCGAGTCGTGTTTCGAGACGGTTCCATGACGAGTTTTCTCCTGTCAGGTTTTAGAACCTTTTACAGGTCGCGCATCATTTTCTCGGTTGGTTTCGTGATCAGCAGAATCGCCAATTAAAAAATCTTTATGGAAGAACTGCAGTGTTTCGCTTTGGATTTATCTGGCCGTGTATCGTTTAGTGTACGGGCGCGAACACTTTGTGTATCTAGGGAGCCCTTTAACTATAAAATAAATTCCTGCTTACTACAATTTGTGTGAGGAACATTATTTCATGTACAATAATATTTTTTACGGCTGAAACTAGCGATTATTATTATTTTGATCCACAGACCCGACTAATCCATAATGAAATCCACCGTCCGTTATTATAATCATCGATTAATTGTTGCAGCCCTAATATTGTGTGCTTTTTTACTAGAGCTACAACGGTTTCTGTTCCTGGACTTTCCACCAACAGAACACATTAGACCCATGCGTACGTTATTTATATCCCTACTCGTTTTTAAGTTAAGGTTTAGATGAAACGCCTTCAATGCAAGTGACCAGTCAGTGACTCATACAGTACATGCACGCACACACACTTATTTTGTGTGTCATAAACGATGTGAAACACTACTATGTCGTAAGCTCTGCATTGGCAATATCCTGCTCCCTTTCCGTTCTCCACCCACGGTGTCTTTTCGATGAGAAAATGTAGTGTTTTTTGAGGCTGCAGCCACCGACCTGGACGAGCTCACAGATACTGTCGCATCACACATCGGTCTCTGAAGATATGCACATTCCTACTAGGACGTATTTAACGTTTAACGATGACAAACTGTGGTTGACGGCAACGCTCGGGCAGAGAGGACGCTTCCAGGGGTGGGAATGAGGTCTTGCGCAATCAGGCCAGGAACACGCTGAATAAGGATATCAGAGTGGCTCAAAGGAGATACTCTGAGAAGCAGGTTTCATTCATTTCCATAGGAATCATTCAGGTTCCTGGGCACGACCATCTGTCAGGGCGTGGAGTCAATGCAGAAGGCCCACATTGACTCCATTTGTGAAAAAGGCCCAGCAGAGCTTGTACTTCCTTTCGCAAGTTGAGGAAGTTCAACCAGCCACAACCTGCTTCTACTAAGCAGTCATTAAGTCCGTCCTCTGCACTTCAATAACCGTCCGGTTTGGTTCAACTATGAAATCAGGTATCAGAAGACTACTAAGGACAGTTCAGACTGCCGAAAGGATTATTGGTTGCCCCTTGCACTCCCTTCAAGAACTATACACTTCCAGAATGAGGAAGACGGCTGGAAGAATCACGCTGGACCCACCTCACCCTGCCCATTACCTTTTTGACCTGTTGCCTTCTAGTTGACGATTCAGAGCTCTGAGCACCAGAATGTCATGTTCAGGGGGGAAAAAATTCCCCCCAACTGTCCATCTCATGAATAGTTAAATTGCCCCATTGAGCAATAATTATGTGCAATACACAGTTTAGTCTTTTTCCTCTGCCATTACATCACATTCCCTTGCACTGTATATAACCGACTCATATTCGATTTGCACTATGTATGTGTGTATATATATATATATATATATATATATATATATATATATATATATATATATGTATATATACTCTCTCTATATACTTCTATTAAGAAAATGTCTTTTGACTATGTCTTGTTGCTGTTTTGTACTGTTGTGCACTGGAAGCTCCTGTCACCAAGACAAATTCCTTGTATGTGTAAGCATACTTGGCAACAAAGCCGATTCTGAATCCGCAAGGACAAACGGCGTGTCGATTGGAAATGGAAAAGAATTAGACAAAGTTCAAATGTTGCATGTTTGCTTTGCTGCATTTTTAAAACGTGTGTGTACACTGTGTGAACATCCCATCTGTGTGTCCTGTCTTCTAACCCCCATCCCCCTCTGAGACTGTTTTGTGATCGCAGACAGCAGCATTAACCCCTCCTCCCTTTCTCCTGCTCGTTCTCTCACAGTGGCCGTGTCTGTGTTTGGTGCATTCCTTCGCTCGGAGTTCAGTGAGGAGAACCTGCAGTTCTACTTGGCCTGCGAGCAGTACAGACGGTCGTCCAACACCTTCAGCCTGGGCCGACGCGCCAAGGAGATCAGTGCCACCTACATTCAGCCTGGTGCACCTCGTGAGGTCGGTCGGCACGACGATAACCAGTTATAAGATGTATTATAACACTCGGCGCGTGACATGGTTCTCGCGGACACGTCGGAAAAATCACAACTACTGCGGTTATCCGTTCGGAACGCCATCGCTTACTAACCTTGTGGCTAGTTAAACTTCGGAAAATAATCAACGACCGGGCGAACAGGAAAAGGTTTAACACTGGAGGCTCCTTCCAATAATGCTCAATAACGTTTCCTTCACATCTCCACCTGTGTGGCGTGTCCCTCGTACAGCTCCCTGTGTTACTATAGAAACGTTAAGGTATTAGAACGAGAGCCGTTCGAGAAGATGAATCGAATATTTTATTATGTATTATATATCTTTATAACTGTAAGTTAAGAAATTTTCTTAATTATATTAAAAACTAATTACATACATTTTTATATATATATATATATATTTTAAATGTAGCCTTACACTGGCTTACATAGTTTTTAGACTCTTCTTAATCTGGTGGCTTTTTGCTCTTTTTTTTTTTCCTTTTTTTTCTCTCCCCTGCCGCTGAGTCCGTTTTACAAACATTGTGTCTTTTTGTCACGCACAACAGATAACACAGGGCTACTCGCATGAGAGAGGGGATGTGTTCGCTACACACTGTAGACTTAACAAACAGAGACGTGATTTAGCAAAAGTTCACTCAACAGTCGCAGGAGAAGAGCAAATCCTCTTCCTGGTTAAGAACAATGACCACTTTTTTTATTTATTATTATTATTATTATTATTATTATTTTTATACTTGAAGTGGCTTTACATTTGAAGGTACCTGTAGACACCTTGTTATATTGTTGTCTTCGGGTGCCTGGCAAATGATCTCTATCCAGTGAATGAGTTTTGCGAGTATGTGTCAGTCCTACACACCACTCAGTCCTACGCCCCCCCCCCCCCCAATTGTTCTCCCCAGTTTCCACCCACCGGAGAGGGCGAAAGCTAACACATGCTTCCTGAAAGACGTGAGAATCCAGCCTAATGCATCTTTTCAAACTGCTGCTCATCTGGAACACACACTGAGGAAATCGCTATCCACCCCCATACACATACAGTCAGCCGTAATCAGCTAGTGTCGCTGTGATTGACATGGGATTACTGGCCACGCGTGGCTGCGTTGTCATCGGGATTCGAACTCCGATCTCCGCATGATCGTTCTGTTAAACTAAACCCACTAGCAAACGGGTCACAAGTACCAGCTTTCTCTCCGATTCAGTTTCTGCAAACGGACTAATAGGTGTGAAAGCGACGTCAGACTCCAATTTCAAGCATAACCCTTCAGATCAGAATGTCTTCAAGGCAATGAAAAATATCAACTAAAGCTCTGGAAACCAATATTCAGTCCCTCCAGGACTTTGATTTTAATGAACGCGAACTCGAAGAAACCCTGCGATATTCGGAGGAGCGTGTAGTTTTTCAGAATGAAGGCAGATGTGGGCCGAGACACGTCGTGTGACGTCACCGGCACGCGCGTTCGGCCAAAGCCCACTTCGCTTGACGTGCACCGAGCAGGAGTACAGCTAAAAGTCCTCGTTTACCAACAAACATCACTGCGAAAGAGCGTGCAAAACAATTCCGTGCAATTACGATTTCGTCAATTCAAGTAATTGTCCGCAAAAAAAAAACAGTAAATTTTGAAGCATTTTTGGCCACAACAAACACACAAGAAAAACTTTGTGTTTGTGTATATATATGTGTGTATATGTGTGTGTGTGTGTGTGTGTGTGTGTGTGTGTGTGGGAGAGAGAGAGAGAGAGAGCTGTGAAGCAGTACCCACTGCGGCCATGTGTATATTATGTGCGTGTATGTTTGTTTTCCTAACTCTTGTCTCGTCCTTCCTTTCAGGTAAATCTGGACAGTAAGACTCGAGATTTGACGCTGCAGCTGCTGAAAGCTCCCTCTCACAACTCCCTGTGCCATGCTCAGAAACGCATCCGTGGCCTACTGGAATTTGACAGTTACCCTCGCTTCCTGCAGTCGAACATCTACCTCACACTCCTACAGGACGCGCACTAAGAACGCCCGGGGTCAAGGAGGCACCTAGAGGGCATTGAATAGACTGACCGACACAGGAATGCCTGAAAAGGCAGGCACGGCCGGTGCCGATCGTGCTGAACTCCTACTTGAAAATAATCAAGGATTAATAACGATAGAATAAGCCAACTTTACTAACCTCTTTCCTGCTCTCAAGTTAATATATTGTTGGAATGAGCGTAGCGGTTTAAATGAAAAGGGGGGGGCGGGGAATCTCTGACGTCTTCTTTACACTGTAGTACATTGTTCTCGAACTCACCCAGCAGTCTTAGGCTAGCAAAAGTGCACACTGACTTGTAATCATTACCTAAGACGTTAGCTCCCATCATGCTCCAGTGAGCAAGGGCAGAACGGCGTGCTTACAGAAAGCGTCAGGCGAGATTGGCCTCCTCTCAAAGGGTCACAGTCCAGGAATATATTGACATTTTCCCAGGAATTCCTTCCTACCTGATTTAACATGTGTGTGTGTGTGTGTGTTTGGCAGAAGGCCAGTGCCGGTTGTAAAGTGACCCAAGGTGCCAGGATTGTGTATAGAATTCCTCATTGTTGTTTGTCTCTATCAGTTTAGAAATAAATCATATTTTGTATAGTATCTGATCCCTAAACATGTCTGAGCATTTTTATTTTTTATTGTTTCTGATCCTTCTGCATTAGTCACAAGATATGTTTTTGTTTGTTTTGGTGGGCCTCCGTCGTAACGAGAGCGCCGCTGTCCTGTTTCATGTCCTCGTCTCAGAGACGCTAAACATCGCTGCAAGGGAACGTTAGAGAAGGAGTTCGAGAGGCTTCCCAGGTTTTCCAGGAGCTGGAAATGTTAGCATGTTCGCTGCGCGAGGCGAGAAACCCACTCCGACACGCCGAGTAGTCTTTTCGACGTTAAACGTCGTGCCGGACGGCTGCTTTAACGAGAGCTTTCGTTTTGTAGGACGCGATGTTCTTTTTAGGATGTTTCCAGGGAGAACGGGGGAAATGTTTGACGTCCTTCAAAAGCATGGCATGTTGATATCATGCGTCACATGACAATGTGTCACATTTGTGTGTGAATTTAGGGTAATGGTGGTACAAAGTATAAAGTTGCTCCAGTCGATCCACTTGCGTTTTAGTTTATTTTGAAATACAAAAATCCCTGACTTCACATAATACTGCTTAAATAGTTACAAAATCGAGGCATTTAATGCACCGCTACAAATAATTGTAAACCTCTAGCTGCCATGTTGGAGTTGCTTAATCTTCTGTGCTTTATGGCTTAAATACGTGTGTGTATATTTTACATGTCCGGTCCTAGCTTTCTACAGGAAGCTCTTTTTTTTCTTTTCGCTGTATTTGTTTTGCTCCCATCCCCCCCCTCTCTCATGTCCTCGAGTTCCCTTCTTCTCTCTGAAGTCCGTCCAGCTTTTCTGTTCGTGCTCACATCACCACGGCCTCGTGCTGCGCGATTCGTGTTTCTGTCTGACCCACTGGGCCGTGCATCTCTTTTCGCCAACCGTCCACGACCTGCCGTCTCTCTCTGTCTCCTCCTCGCGATTCGGCTTCCTCGCCGCCCTGCTCGCGCCGTTTAAAGCCGCCCGGTCGGAGGCCTGCTGCCCGAGAGCGGCCGGGAGAGGTGGCAGAAACGCGGACGAGCCCTGGAGGTGTGTGCTAAGGAGAGAGAGACAAGAAATGAACAGATCGGAGGAATGCTGATGAATTCATGGAGACCGCTTGTGAGGGGGGAAAAAAGACACGTCTGAGATATCTCCCGCTATTTCTCCAATCGGTCACTGATGTCTAAAACTCTCACGCCAACCTTTCTGCTGTGTTTGTGTGTCCCAGTGCGTCAGCCTGTCCCCCTGCGTCACACACTCTCTCACTGAGCACTGGCTTCAACCCTGAGGAAGCACACACACATACACACAACAACTGCTAACAAGTAAACACCTAGGAAATGGAGTGCTCTGTGGAACACTCTGTATTTTCCCGCACACACACGGCACACTGCCAGTTCACTTGTAGCTCAAAAGGCGCGTTACCTGGCAGCTGTTCCGCCGTTAAGAGCCCGAGGCTTCTGCTGTTCACGTAGCGACTGTAGAGGTTGTTTCTGGCAACCAAACCCTGAAGGCTAAAGGTGATGACGGGAAAGTGGACACACACAGAGTGGAGGAGAGGAGGGGATGGAGGAATGTGGGTGGGGGGGGGTCATGCCGCAAAAAGGAAAAAGAAATGATGGCAGGACAAAAGGGAAAAAATAAAAATGAAGGGAACATAATTAGAAAACTCAAACTTCTATACTCCATGAACATAACATTAAGGGAACAAAATAATAAGGAATGCAATGACTGTGTAATGTTCTACTTAACTTGAACATCCCACTTGATGTACATTTCAGTGTTTAGATTCTTCTTTCGTGAGCACGACACACACATACACACAGCGACCCGCACTTCGGTTCGTGGACGTGAAGAAATCATTTTAACAACCGGACATTTTTGTTGAACTGTTTTTTTATTGGAGATCAAAATAGGAGAGACGTCGCCACAGGATCTGGACAGATTAACTAGACATCGACCTCAGTCCGGGGGGTTTGGGGGATTTTACACTTCTGTAATTACTAACAGGTTCGCTCAGCGATGACGCAAACACGGGGGGGATATTTCAGAAAAACCTATCTACGCCGAGTTACAAAGTCGCTTCCTTTTCTCGTTCGTTGCCGTATTATGGAAAAGGAAAAAAAAAACCCCAGTGTTCGCATTTCCACATCCTTAAACGAACAATTTCAGCAAGTTCCACATCCTTAAACCCTAAAACCAAACATCAAATCGCTCAAACGTAACCATCTTCTGCAAGTTAGGAAAAGATCTGCGTGAAAAGTTTGAAGGTCAACGGAAGCCGAGCTGAGATCTATTTAGAGAACTGTAGAGATATGAGGCAGAAAGAACGTAGCGTCGTGTAAGATGGAAATCGAGTGCGGTGGAGATGAAAAGGTGGGGTTGTGTGCCGTGGGGACGGGGCGAGGTCGGAGGAGGGAATCATGCACAAAATGAGAATGTCACAGCAGGGACGAAAGTGGAACGGAAAAAGAGAGGGAGAGAGAGAGAGAGAGAGGGAGGAAGAGAAGCTGTTTAGAAAGCAAGTAGAAAATGATTTGCTGGAAGAGCCAAGAAGTGCTGTAAGTAATGAAACACTAATGAGAGGAAATTCCAGCTGCTGTTGACAGAATCAGTCACGGGCTGCGTTCCAGCGCAGACTTAACTGCACCGCTCACCATCTTGAGGACGATCCGAATATTTAAACAGCTCAGTGGAAGTTTGTTACGTGACCTTTAAATGAGGGATGAGTCAACACGACTGTAAACTTCAGGAGCAGGGACTTTGCACTCAAGTCATTTCCGTTCCATTTTGGTTTGCTATACTTCTGCTTAGATTTATGTAGCCAACTACTCCACATACATATACATTTTATATTTTCTTTATTTATAAACTTTTGACC